>PVIH01000017.1:511899-676971 GCA_004025045.1 Sigmodon hispidus | reverse complement strand
TTTTTTTTTTTTTTTTTTTTTTTTTTTTTTTTTTTTTTTTTTTTTTTTTTTTTTTTTTTTTTTTAAACTTTATTTATTTATTTGCCTTGGTGTTTGCCTGGAACTGGAACTACAGACAGTTGTTAGCTGCCATGTGGGTGCTGGGAATCGAACCCGGGTCCTCTGGAAGAGCAGACAGTGCTCTTAACCGCTGAGCCATGTCTCCAGCCCCCCATAAATCATTTTCTAATCAAGAACTTTACATTTAGGTCTAAATTCTCAGTTTTAGGAGCGGCCCATTAGAAATATCTGCAAAGGCCCAAGTTTCCAAAGGTGAGCTCTTCCTAAATGTCAGCACTCACCTTCTCCCTCCCCATTTCTAGTCATTGTGAAAGCACACTGGGTGGGACTGTGAGGGTGTTTCCTGAAAGGTTTGGCTGAGGAGGGAGGCCCACCCTGATGGTGAGGAGCACCATGCCACAACTTGGGGTTCCAGACTGAATGAAATGGAGAAGGTGCCAGCTGACTGTGGATGCACGTAATGAGCCCACCAGGCTCCTGCCTTTCCTGATCTGATGGATCACGCCCTCCAACTGGATGCCAAAGTTAAACTTTCCTTCCTTAAGCTGATTTTGTCTGGGATTTTGTCACAGTAATTGGAGAAAATTAATACAAAAGATTTTGAGAGGGGGAGGGATGGGTGCATCTTTAAGAAAGGTAATTCATCAGTGAGTCGGGATAAATTGAACTGATTTTGAATTTTAGTCACTGCTTGCTGTCTTCATACAGAAGACAGGAGCTTGAGATCAGGGTCACCACCAGCTGAGAGGCTGCTGGAAGTGTCCAGATAGAAAAAACAACCCTGGCTTCCCAAACGTGATAGACAAGGACTGGAGGGGTGGAAGTTACCACACTGGTGGGGCCCACCTGGTTTCTAAAATAGGCAAGCTAAGGTGGTTCCTCTACAAAGCAGCTCAAGTACTGCTACCCCCCTCTGAGAGGGTTTAAAAGAAAAGGATTGAGAAAATTCAGGGGAGGGGCAGGGATGAGAGCACGTGGGTGAAGTGTGTGCTCTGTGAGCAAGGGGGCCTGGATTGGAACCCCTGCCACCCAGTAGGAGCCACCTGTAGTGTTGTGTGTCTGTAACCCCAGCTCCGTGGAAGCAGGACAAGAGGACCATACCTGAAATGGTGAGTGATTGAAGAAGACATATGATATCAACATCAACGTCTTGCTCCAAATACACTCACTGTGGGGAGGGGGACACCACACACACACACACAGGTGGGGGTAGAGGAGGAGGAGGCAAGAGAGAGGGAGAAGGATCTGGAGGGAACTCCTCTGGAAGACGCCCTGTGGCCCCTCCACATCTGGCAGTAGAGTAAACGGAAGCCAAAGACGATTTTTTTGGGACTTCTTTTCTGAGTGTGGGTTTGCTTGGGGCAAGCATGTGGGGCTCCCTTTCTCAAGATGTTCTATAACAATACTCATTTGAATGGGGCTCAGAGTCCCTGGCAGGGAGACATTGGACTCTTGGAAATATTACTATTATTTCTAGAGCCAAATTTAGCGAGGACGGCCCTGCCTTTAATTACTGGTTGATGCTGAGCTGTACAGGCAAGTGATTACACGCGCAATTAGTCGTTCCCACAAGTAGCCAATTATGCGAACGATTATTTAAGAAAATTGTGGTTCCTGCTAGGGGAACTTTTACATCGTACCCTCGGAATACATTTCTGTATAAAAATTCCTTTTATTGCATGTATTATTACTTTTTCCTGTCTCCTGGGCTGCTGGAGACACAGCCCTGGTGGCCCCATTTGTGGAGAGAGAAGAATTTTCTGTGTGGAAATCCAGACCTTTGGGGCACTATGAGACTTGGCAAAGTTGAGGTTGATAGTTGGAAGCTCTCATAGGGTGAATCTTGCTCTAGAGACCCTGGCTTTGCCCCATAGATAGAGCCTACTGGAAAACTTTGGATTCTGAGCAGTTGACAAGGGCCTCATTTGAAGGCATACGAGTCCTGGGGCACAGCAATGTGTCATGATTAGGTCTTTAAGCCCATCAACAGTTCTCTGTGCCTCTCCGTAAACATACTACTTTTATTTTACTTTAGTGTTCATGCATGTGTGCATGCATGTAGAACCTTGGGTATTCGATTTGCTATTTTATTTGTGTGGGTGTGTGCCTGTGAGACATGGTCCTTCACTGGTCTGAAACTAGACAATAAGGCTTTAGGGATCCCCATTTCCACCCTCTCAGCAGTGGAACTACAAGTAGAAGGGGCCACAAGCAAAGGATCATGGGTTTGGAAGCTAGAAGGGGGTCACCTCTGCTGTCACCTCACTATGGTCTAGATCACACTTCTGACCTTCAGAGCATTGGCAATATAGAAAGGTGTTGCTTTGAGACATTGGGTGCATAGCCATCTATCACAGCAGCTGAAGAACACTGGTCTACCTCTTCAGAGCTCACTGAGTGCCTGCCTCTGTTAGCATTTAACTCTGTTCCTGGCCAGGAAAAGCACTTTCTGCTGTTTTCTGACCTAATTAAAATATTTGCTAATTTAACTTATGTGTATACATGTGTCTGCATAAGTTTATGTGTAGTGTGTGTGTGTGTGTGTGTGTGTGTGTGTGTGTGAGAGAGAGAGAGAGAGAGAGAGAGAGAGAGAGAGAGAGAGAGAGACTATGGAGGGTGGAGGGGCTTTAGATTGTCTGGACATGGAGTTCTAGCTGGTTTTGAGCCACTGAAAAAGGGGTGCCAGGAACTGAACTTGGCTCCTCTGCAAAAGCAAAACATGCTTTTAACTTTTGAGCCATTTGTCCAGATCCCTCATTTGACCCAAATTTAAATAACAGTTGACTGGAATGTATCTTCAAGTGTTTTTTTTTTTTTTTTTTTGATCAATACATTAATATGCTTGTTTCTGAGAATATCTTTTTCATCTTACCATAAAGCAGCAGCATTTTCACATCTTCCTCAAAGCAATAACATATTTCTTCTTTCCTGATATTTCATACCTGAGAGGCAAAGTCTTTAATTTTCTGCTCCATTGTAAAAACAAAATAAACAAACAAATAAACAAAACAACCTTTCCACCTAGGCTTGAATTTTTATACACCTGCCTTTTCCATGAGTATATTGGCACATTTTCGAAGATGATGTTGATTGACAATTTTGGGCGCAACTGTGTAAAGGGAGGACTTTACTGAGTCACAAAGGACACCCCACTCCCTGTACTACCGCTAGCTGGGCAAGCTCTAAGGCTGACTCAGATAACACATTTTATAATTCTTGCTTCATTTGTAGGAACTCATAGTTTGTAAATTGTATCTCTCTGTATTTTCTTGTCTGTCTTTTTCTAGCTTCTAACACAGCAGCAGAAGGGCTAGCTTTAATGGTGCTGCTTTCAGGGACAGCTGTAGCCTTCCTACTTTGTAGGAGTCAGTGCCTGATGAGTTACATCATCCGAAGGATTGCTCCCGAGAGTCTGTCTCTGGGTTTCAGTGTCTCTCTCTGCTTAAGAAGGTAAGCATTGATCTGGGGCAGAGAGCTGCCCACTCCCATAGCCCTCAAAGTGCCTTGCACACAGTTGGTAGAAGGTTTGGCTTCTGGTTTCTAGGCATAGATTTAATGCTATTGAACAATGGGATCCATAGTGACAGAAGGGTTTTCCACCCATAGAGAAACTCTTGATGACTGACTTCCAGTAACCTGCTGTTTTTGTCAAACATTTCCATTTTATTTTAGAACTTGATCATTGATTGGGCATTTGATTGACTCACTTTTGCAGGATTAAGATATTCCATCTTGTGTCTCTTAGGATTTATGGAGGAAAGAGAGCTCTACCAGGATTTTCCAGAAGACTTTTTCTCCCACCTGGTGTCTCTGCAAATGTATTATTACCTTTTGAACTGAAGAGGTCTCTGTGTTAAAAACAAAGTTCAAAGTTCAGAGACATAAAATAAGTTGTTCAGAGTTAAAAAAAAATAATAGCATAGCACTGCTGGGGTTTTAATGCTTCTCTCTCCTCTCTCTCTCTCTCTCTCTCTCTCTCTCTCTCTCTGTGTGTGTGTGTGTATGTGTGTGTATATACACGTGCTGGAAGAATTCAGAAGAAGGAATCAGAAGGGAGCAGGAGTTGCAGGTATTGTGAGCCTCCCAGTGTGGGTGAAGGGGAGCAAATCAAAGTTGGGTCTCATATGGCTGAGCTGCCTCCCCAGTCCCTCATTCATTTTTCTGGATGTGGCTCTTTGCACGACTTCCTCTGTGCCCCTCCCATTTCCTTTCAGACCACTAACTTGCTGGCTCCTCCCCTATCACTTACATTTCATGTTTTTAACATTCTTTATCTCAACATCCATGTTCAGCAAATGTTGCAAAACTATTTCAAAGAATTGCTGTGGAGTCTTCTCCCACCTTCAGGATATTAACTCACTACTATGGGCCTCAAATCCACCCTGTTAGTAACTCATGGCCTGATAGGCAGGTCATAGTCATATGTCTCCGAATGGCCAGTCACATCTCTTCTCTTCCACCTCTAATCCAGGATATTATATTGCTTCTCAGCCACTTTGTCTCCTCAGGGTTTTCTAATTCTTTCATGTTTCTTTGTCTCTTGTGGCACTTATCTTGGCTCTTTAGTGTGGGTTTCTGTGACATTTGCACAGCATTGAATGGGAATAGTACACTCCAGGGAGAGAGGCAGAGAAGAGATGCTAGGTCCCAGTCAGTACAGAGTCTCACAAGAGGATCATGTGCCTTGCTGCTGTGAATACATTTTTTTAAATTTCAATTGCATTGTTTATTTATTTTTCCCTCTCATTAAACATAGATTCTTTTCTTTACAACATAATGCAAATGCACTTTTCCTCCCTGTTGTCCTCCCAATTCATCCTTACCTCTTCTCTCATTTGAATTCACTCTCTTTTTAGGCTTCTAAGAGATAACAAAATAAAGCAGAATAATATAAAACAAAATCCATCACGTTGAAGTAGGACAAGATAAGCCAATTCAAAAAATAAAAGAGAGCCCCAAGAGAAGGCACAAGAATCAGAGATCCCACTCATTCACACTTTCAGCAGTCCCATAAAAGTACTAAACTGAAAGCTATAGTGTACATTCCGAGGACCTGGTACAGACCTGGGTAAGCCCTGTGATTGCTGCTTCGGTCTCTGTGAGTTCATAGGAGCGTGGCTCAGTTGTTTTAGAGGGCCTTCTTTCCTGGCGCCCATGCTGTACTGTTAGTTCTTATGACTGGGTTAGCAAGGCTTCAGCTGTTTGTCAAATCCAGACTTACTCCTTTCCCTTTATAATTAATCATTATCCCAAGGAAAGGGTCTGGGAATGTTAACATTCTATAGAACCATTGTATAGTTTTGCTATTATGCAAATACCACTTTTGCCTCATATTGTCCCCTACTAATTTTGGCCATCTGTTATTGATTCTCGACTTGCCTTTTAAACCAGAATGCTCTCCAGGGCTTGGCTCTCACCTCTATTAGCCCTGCCAATCTCCAGGGGAGCTTCTGCATACTGTAGCTCTCAGGTTCCATCTGAAGTCTGTGAACTCCTGATGTTGCTTCAAGCTTCCTCTTCTGAGCACTCCCCATGGGAGCATCACTGGTCCTTCACATAACCATCCTGAAACTTGTCTTATGGCCCCAGGTGCATAGTTTCTCCCATAATAGACAGAAAGCATGGAAGGCTCTCACTGACATTTCCAGGTTCTTGTATCCCCCAAATAAAGAATGTACCAGAGACATCAAATTAGCAATAGAAACAGAGATGGTTTATTAAGAAATTAAAAGAGGAGTAAAAGGGTCAATGCTATGACCCTTTACAGATCATTTACACAGCACCTCCCTTTCCCACACTCTGTAGTTCAGGCTTTTCTTTGAGTATGTTTGTTAACAAGCATGAAGTCAGGTAAGAAAGGGGTTTCAATCCTCTGCAAACTGGCATATGTTAATCTTGATGATCCCCTTCTTCTCCTGGTCCCTATTCTCCTGCCACACTTCTGCTT
This sequence comes from Sigmodon hispidus, assembly GCA_004025045.1. Taxonomy (NCBI): domain Eukaryota; kingdom Metazoa; phylum Chordata; class Mammalia; order Rodentia; family Cricetidae; genus Sigmodon; species Sigmodon hispidus. The sequence continues at coordinate 670,964 of PVIH01000017.1, read as the reverse complement.
GCCTCTTTTAGCAATTGCATCCATTTACTCATGTTAGAAAATTGGGATCTACCCTTGACAGTTTTCTTATCCTTACCTCCTCCATTCTATTTATCAATAGTAACTGATGATTTTGCTTTTAAAATTCTTCCCAACTCTGCTTATGTCCACAGCCAATTTCCCAAGTCAATGTGCAGATATCACAAGTCTGGACAATTTTCTTGCCCACGCAGCTGGTCCCTCAGCTCCTGATATTTCCTTCTTCTGTGTTTTCAACATAGCATCCAGTAAGATGCTATTTGTAACTTTTCCCCATTACTTAGTGTTTTCATTAGTTTTTATTGTCAACTGGACACAATCTAGAGTCACCTGGGAGGAAGGAACCTCAGTTGAAGAATTTCCTTAATTAGATTAACCTGTGTCCATGTCTCTGTGAGATTGTCTTGATTGATGATTGATGTGGGAAGACCCAGCCCACTGTGGGCAGCTCCATTCCTAGGCAGGTAGGAAAGCTGAGGGAAGCAAAGAGCAAGCCAGCAAGAAGTTCCTGCTCTAGTTCCTGCCCTGACTTCTTTCGGTGATGGATTGTGACCTGGAAGAGCAAGTTACTTTTGGCAAAGGTGCTTATAATGGAAACAGAAAAGAAAACTAGAACTCTTAGGAAATGTTAAATGATCAGACCCTACAAGTATAGATATTAAGCAGCCATTGTAAACAGTTTGCCAGTTATCTCGCAGAGGGCTAAATGAATGAAGGGAGAAAATTCAGTCCCTAATGAGCTTATTGGCTCCATAACTGTTTTACCTAGGGCTGTGACAAATGGAAACAGGTGGGGGCCTTAATTCAGGTACGGTGTTTGAGGGACAACCCAAATCACTCCATAATGGAGATGATATATATTTTTTAATTATTTTATTTTATTATTTATATATGTGGTGAATGTATGTCATGTGTCTATAGTACCTGAGGAAGCCACAAGAGGACATTGAATTCTCTGGAGCTGGAGGTACAGCGTGGGTGATGGGAACCAAACTTATGTCCTCTGGAAGAATAGCAAGTGTTCTTAACCATTGAGCCATCTTTCTCTAGTATTGGAGGGTATATATTTTAATGCAATATTAAAAATAAAAAATAATGCACAACTCCAAAATAAAGAAATTTTATATATATACAAATTGACATAAAGGCAGAATCAGTAATATCTCTCGTTCCATGCCAGTCCTGGCCTGTCTACAGCTAATGAAAGAATTAATTCATCGAATTGAATAGACTTAGAGCAGGAGTTTCCAAGGAGCTGGACAGTGGCTTGGTGCTTAGGGGAATCCTGACAACAAATGGAAACATTGTGGGTGTCACAATTGGCTACTGATGTCTAGGAGGTGAAGACCAAGAGTGTATGTAATGTTCTTGAGTGCCCAGATAGCACTCATAGGAAACTCTGGATGAGGTTAAGGAAGCTGGCTTTGAGAGAAAGGTGCATAAGTATCCTGTCTATCTAAAAAGAATACATCAGAAAGGTTAGCAGAATGGAAACAGTCATAGCAACAGGCCCAGCAGCAGGCTTTGATCCTATTCTATTGAAATAGGAAATGGTGCTGTGTGAACTTCTGAGCCATCGGACTCTCCTGTGTTGATGTGGGCTGGGTTAATGGAAGCCCAGTTGCTGGGGCTCCAGTGGAATGGGATGACCCTTAAATCTCATTCTTACTGAGCTCTGAGCTGTCCCAGAGAAGGAGTCTGAGAAACAAGCTTCCACAGGGGATCAACTCAAAGGCTATGGTTCACATCCTAAGTTACACCTGGCTGAGGAAAAAGTGGTGTGGCTGGGCCAGAAATGTTTCCCTAGAGGCAGAGGCTCTCCTTTGTTATTCTTGCTTATTGCTTGACTTGTCACACTCAGCCTTTCTTTTGAGTTTCTAGCGCCATTTCCTCTTCTTCTCTTAGGACTGATCCACCCTATTGCTGGTCTTAAAGGACCACTCTCTCTCTGCTTGCTCTCCTGTCTTTGTCCTTATCTAAACCTTGAAGGTTGTCATTGCCACTGGGCTTCTGGATTGAACTTTCTTGATACTCGTAGCCTGATGGATGGGATGAAGCCATCTTCGGAGTCATGCTGCACCCTCTAATTTCTTTCTCTCAATACCTGTAGGCTGGACTGGCTATCTCATGACGAGGAGAAACATCAACCAATCTTCTCCCTACCCTTCTCTTCTCTCCTGAGTCCCTCCCTCCCTCCCTTTCTCCCTCCCAGCCTCCCCCTCCCTTTTTCGTTTCTCTGTCCCTCCTTTCTTTTCAGAGTGCTGGGAGTTGAACCCAGGGCTCCTCTAATTCTTTCTCTGTTGACCCTATTTCTATTACACTTCTATTTTGCTTCCTGGCTTAGATGAGCACTCCAGGCCACAGCAAATGGCCATGTGCAGTCTCCGTCACCCTGGCAGCCTTTGCTTTATTATCTACTGAACTAAAGTCAGAGTTCTATAGCCTCAGACCTCACAGGGCAGCTGCAGCCACCAGAAGGGATCATGAACTCCAGAGTTCTGTGGACTGTGAAGAGCTAGGGCAGGCAAAGCTGCCTCACACTGACACCAGCTGTCACTTCTGTTCTCAGAAGTCCACCTCATGAATCCTCAGTGCTATAGAAAGGAGGCTGGCCACTCTTAGATATGGAGAAAAACCCAGCTCCAGCATGCATCACTTTGATGATGTGACAAGGCTGTTATGATTGGCCAGTTGAGGGCTCTCTTGCTCTGCCTGGACAGAAGTCCTGGGCATGTAGAAACTCTTGGGTTGTGTCTCCTTTGGTGTCTGACAGCAGCAAGTGACGGCAGTAAGCAGGTAGGGGCAGCCACCCTCTAATATTACAGTCCATGTGTCTGCTTGTGGCATCAGAACTCGGAAGCTTTGACAGTGGCTGATGTTACAGTGCTCACCCGAGGATCTGAGACACTTGGCTCTGAAGACTGACAGGTCTCTGGAGCCTTCTGGTGACTGGAGCTTGTAGGTCTTTCTGCTTCCTCGGTGACTTCCACAAGCTCTTTTTTATTACATTTCTGCTTCCCTTCTTTCTGTTCAGCATGCTCTCAGGTTGTTCAGCAGTTTCTTCAGTCCTTACTGACCACTGCGGAACAACTCAAGGTACCCACCTCTGTCAGACCAGCTCATCCAGAGACCCTTCCAGGATCTGGGCACCGGACAACACTTGTTCCATTCAGGCACAGGTATCCCCTCTCACAGGAGTAAGATCCTGGCAGGTTTATGGGGCCCCTTAGTGTGATTGGTGGTAGAGCCTGTGACTGCTAAAAATGGGTTTGAAGTCTCCACAGTCAGGCAATCTATTACTCACCAAGACTTCTTAACCTGCAGCTTTTACAACTGTTAGGCAGAACTTGTTTGTAAAGCTGAGATAGGGATGGGGAACTGCATGAATGTTCACGAACCCAGCATTAGAGTCAGAAACCTGGCTGCTAGCAGCTGGGACTGGCTTCTCTGTGATCACTGAACCTCCTCAGCTGTCAAATGTTGAGGATCTTTTGTGCTGATAGGAAGCCTGCAATTCAGAAATGCCCAACTATTCTGGTACCTCAGATAGACGATAGAAAGAATTGTATAGGTACAGAGACAATGCCAAGAGAAATCTGGAGTGTTTCTAGCTGCTTTTGGGATTCTCAGGGTGGAGGCCAGGCTGGTTGAGCTATCAAGACTGGGTGATACCTGTTGCCTGAAAAATCTTCTAGGTAGGTGGCTACAGGCCTTTCTTTCCTGCTTTGTATTTTGAGCTCAGCCTGTACTGACAGTTCCAGTGCAGTGGAGAGGAAACACTGCTGTAGCTAAATCTATTGGGCCAGATGTTCCAGCTTCGGGAGCTCAACCTCTCAGGCCACTCATCTGTCCACACTGTCTTGCCTCTAACATCAGTCACAGTCATGAAGGATTGTATTTGAACCAATAGCAATGTTGCCACCAACCCTGGTGGCCCCTCCCACCAGGGAAGGTACTACCATACTGGTCTAGAGAGTCCTGTAATTATAACACCCTAATGTCACCTGGTTCAAACTCTTTCTTCCAAGAACCCAGAACAATCAGCCAAAGTCTTAGGCATAGCTGTGGCTAGGTATCTATGAAATATTCTGGGCAGCTGGTGCAAGCTTGAGAATGGTTGGGATGACTGGCTGACCATTTTTCCTTGTGCTCAAGGCTTTCTTGCTGGCACAGAGTCTGGTAGCTGCTAAGTAGGGACTCTGATTTCCCTGTCACCATGTCTTTGCTTGCTTATAGAAAATTAAACATCAGGAATGATTACAATATACATGTATAGAACTTGTTATGAACACTAAATGATGGTTCTTAACCATGCTTTACTATGTCCAGTGCCTGGAGAGAGCTGGGCCCCCTCATCTATTTTAAACTATGTCTTGGAAACTGTGCATTGTATCAGAGATGAAGAGGGCAGAACCCTGGGCATTCATTCATTCAATGGGCATCTATTGGGCATCTTGAATGAGATGACCCACAGTTATGCTTATCTAGAGCTAAACACAGGTAGCTTAAACAAATTTCTATCTGAAGACCGGGAAGTTCAAGGTCAAAGTTTGATTTGGCTGGGTTTTGGTGCAAGCCCTTTATTCTGGCATACACATGACCATCTTTTTGATGCAACTCGTGTGGAGTAAACAAGAAGTCTTTTTTCTCTTCCTTTTTGGGAGAAAGGCACTAATTCCATCTTCTATGGGGGAGGGCATACCCCAGACTTCATTTAAAACTAACTAGCTTCCAAAATGCATCATGTCGTTCTATCACCATAGGGTTTATCCAGGGCTTTGTGATATGATTGTGGACAGGTTAATTTAGCTTTTATGGGTTTCTTATGTCATGTGAGTGCAGGTGCCTTTAGAGGCCAGAGGCATGGGAAACTCCTGGAACTGGAGTTACAGGTAGATATGAAGTACCCATATGGGTGCTGGGAACAGAACTTGCATCTTCTACAGGAGCAGTACACACTCCCAACTCCTGAGGCACCTCTGCAGCCTCAAGAATTTGTGTTTTAAGATGCACCCTGTATATGTCCAGTGCACAATTGAAACCATTGTTCAGAGAGTGAGGCTGGATGAGACAGGCCTGCATTCTGCACCTGGCTTTAGTCCTTCTATGGAAGTGAGCTCACCCACAGCAGGTATGAAGTGAGCTCACCCACAGCAGGAATATTTATCTCTGGGGACTCAGCTTGGTCATCTGCAAGGTGCACGCAATAACAACATTTTGTTTTATTTCTTTAGAGAATTGCTGTGAGGGCTCATTTTAAATTATTATTCGGTGATCTATTATTGTTGTTTCAATTAATTAATTATTAATTGTTCATTAATGAGTGCAAAGTGACAGGCAAATATTAACTGATTTATTCATTTTAAAATTATTTTTAGTTAGGCAAAATAATGAGTTTCACTGTGATAATTTTTTTCCTGTGTGTGCATTTGTGCCTGTGTGCATGTGAGTACATATACATGCATATATGTGTGCATGTATGTGCATGTCCATGTGAAGGTCAGAAGTTAACCTTCAGCATGTCAATCATCTTGATTTTTGAGCTAGCCTCTCCTATTTGACCTGGAATTCCTTGATTCAGCTTGGATGACCAGCTAGTGAACCTCAGGGATTTCTGAGTCCCCAATGTCAGGATTACAAGCATGCACTACCACAATGGAGTTCTGGACAATAAATGAGGGTTCTCATGCTTATAGAGTAAGCATATTGCTGACTGAGCTATCTCTCCAGACTGATGATAATGCTTGCATACATTATTTCTATCCATGCACCTGCCATTATACTCTCTTGACTTGGCTTTTGCAGTTACCAATAACAACACAGTGGAACATTTTATTTCCTTTCACTTGATTTTGTAATCTCTATGTTGGTCCCAGAGACACCAGGACAGGTGCATCATGAGAGGTTAAGAACACTCTGTCCTTTCCAGGACAACCCACATTTAAGATGACTTAACTTCACTGCCTCATGTCTGTCCCTTAGCTGCAGACTAGAAGGCTTTGCCTCCCCTGTGATCCAGTCCACCTTCATTTCTCAAGCCCTTTAAACTTCGTTTGGTGAAGCTAACTTTGTGCCCCCAGGAGACAATGGGCCAGGAGAGTAGCTTATCTTTCCTGGCACCACCAGGTGGCAATGTTTCCTTTGCCATGGTCCAGCATGTCCCAGCTCTTCCTCCTGATTCCAGTGCCTAGTATCATACAGCTTTCTTATGGCGTCCCTATCTTTAGCATGTGAGTTTCTTTAGCATGTGGTTCATGGTTTTCCCATCTTTAGCATGTGAGTGGAGCATCACTAGTTTCAAACACAGAAAATGCATTGAGAATTGGCCCAGGGCAAGGGCTTTTCCTCACTTCTGGATGGCCAAACTGTCATTTGCTGACAGTTCCTGTGTGATTTTGGAGAATAATGTATGGGGCCCACACAGTACTCAAACAAGTGGGACATGAACTCCAGCTGGCTTCCTTGTCTCTTGTCTTGTTTCCTTATCTAAATTCCCCCATAATGCCTTTTTGATGACTGGAACCCTAACAGTTAGTCCCTAGAACAAAGGTGCACCCCATGGTATATATGCTATGGGGAATTGAGGGATGAATTTGAGTTTGACAGACCCCCTTCTCAGCTGTTGGTGAGGTTGGCTTGGGGGCCTAGAATCCTGGAAATCTCAATGGCTTCCAAAGCCACTCTGAGCTAGATACAGGTTTACTGGTCTTGTCTTATGAATTAAAAGAAAGAAGTTCATAGAATACAGAGCACATTTTTTTTAGAGAAAAGTTTATTATATATTCTTAGGAGGGAGAACTCAAGAGAGAGGAAGCATGAGCTAGTGAAAGACTGCACAAGCTGGATGGGGAGAGCCCACAGCTCAGAGTCTCTGTAAGCAGAAGCGGGCTTCTGGGGATGGAGTGCCGTGGGGGTGCTAGTACTGAACTTGATCAAGGCATGGTGGAGAATGAGCAGGTCAGCTCAGTTGGTTCTGCTGTGGAGTGGCCAACTAGCTCACCTGAGTTGCAAGTATAGCTTCCAGATAAGAGAAGGAGACAGCAGGTACCTAGAAGTTTGAACTCTCCTTCTGATGTTCCTGGACTCCAGAAAAAAGGACATTCTTGGGGATGCTGTTCTGGGATCCCTGCCCATCACAAGTTTCTAGCTCCTGTTCTCATCACTATTTGAGATGCAAAGAGAATTGGCAGAAACACGATGGGCAAAGTAACCTGGTTTGGTATCAAAGGATGGTGTTAGCAACCAATCCCAGCCTCTTCTGGAGGCAGCTTTTCTAATACTCAGCCTGATATAGAACAAGAGCAGCAGTGTCCCTCAATAACAATTCGCTTCTCAGTGCCTGTTCTGTAGACCCAGGCTATTCCCTTCGTGAGCTGGGCTTCTCCTCTCTTCCCCACCTAGATCCCCACACCGATTTGCACAGTATTATCTGTCATTTAGTCCAGTAGCCAGCAAAGAAACCAACAAGTCACCAGCCCAATGGGGTGAGCCCTGCCAGCATCATTTGTTTCCTGTGTATTCTGAGTAGTTGTTTAATCAGTTAAACCTCAACTTGCCTCATCTATCTAATGGGAACATCAAAAATGGGCAATGTGAGTTGTTATGAAATATTGTATGCCAGGCACCTGAAGCAATGTCTGATGTAACTAAAGAGGCACCTTTATTACATGAGAGTGCAAAGTTTAGTAACAGGCCTTGTTAAATGAGCTCCCCAAAGAAGAAAAAGGATGAAGGAGAGAAAGACTAGAGGTCTGAATGGCACTCTTTATTGGATATCAGGAATGTAAAGACATGCACCATTCAGGGTAAAGCAATGATGACAAGCTGCATAATGACACCTAGCCCACAATGGTGATGCTGGGTTGCCAGTCCCTCAGTGTGACCCTAAAATAGACAGAGGTTTTAGTCTCAAGCTGTGCAGTAGAAACAAGTGTGTGCCTTTTTTTCTCCATCCACGCTCTTCAGTCTGGACAACTGGAAGGAATCATCAGTCACCATCCTACTTAGGGATTACTCCCACCTCTCAGGAAGGCCATGCTTCTTCTCCAAGGTTCTTCTCCTGTGATGCCTTCCTAAGGCTTTTCCAAAGTCCCCACAGCCCATCACTCCTTCTTTCTACGAACTTTGTATGGCCGTAAGTGTGAATAGCTGTTTAAAAACATGAACACAATTGTTTTCAAACTCACAGAGATCCACTTGCTTCTGTTCCCCTCTCCAAATGCCAAGGCTAAATATGTGCACTGCCAGGCCTGGCATGATCACACCTAAGTTATCTTACCCCCTTCCCAAGTCCTGGCTCCACTACATAGAAGGTGCTGCCCAATCAAATCATATGACATAGTAGTTAACTTTTCTGACTGCTGTGACCAAATACCTAACAAGGAGCAAAACAGAAGCTGCAATATTGGCTCATGGTTTAAGGGGACATGGCCCATGATGGCAAGGAAGGCATGATGACACCAGCTGGGATGGTGGAGCTTGAAGTTGAATATCTTACTCTTTACATTTGGGTAGAACAGGAGACAGAGAGAATTTACAGGAATATCCTCCCCACTTTCTATCCCCCCCATTGTTCATTTGGTGCTCTGACTCCTTTGATGATATCACCTATATTCAGAGAGGGCTCTTTCTTTCTTAGTCTCTGGAAAAATCCTCACAGACATGCCCAGAGGTGTATGTCTTCTGGATGAATCTAGATGCTGTCACATTGACAATAAAGATTAGCCATCACATATTGCAAGAGAACCAGTATCAGTAGCAATGGTTTTGTTAAAAAAAAAGTATTAAATGTGTTTTATGTGAAAATATATCTCTATAATTCTAATACTTGTGATAGGGAGGGAGGAAGATCAGGAGTTCAAGGCCAGCCTAAGACTCAGGAGACCCTGGTCAATGAATAAAGGCTGAGGTTCTTAGAGATGCCCCTGTTCACTCAATACTGGCCCTTAGACTCATGTTTGGAAAGCGGAAACATTGACCGTAATCTATTTGAAATAGAGCCTTCTACATTTTTTTGAATTACATTATTTGTAACTGTATTATGTTTTGCATCCTTGATAAGCTCTGTTAACAATACTCGTTGCATTGTGTTGTTTTGTTCATATTTCTGTCTTGCTCCATAGGCTACAAGTTATTAACATGCTCAAATTTCATCATATTGACCCTCTATCTCCAGGATCCAACACTGATCCAGGTAGAGAAATTGAAGCATCCCAGAAGTAAGTGAGGACAAGAATATGAGGTGGAAAGCAGGAGCCCTCACAAGGGGAAGGTTTAATTGGAGTATCACCTCCCCACTGGGGTGTGAAATCCTCAGAGGACATCTCTGGTCTCGGTAGAAAAAGGCAAGGCTGGAGAGAGCAGTTGAGCATAGCACCGAGTTAAGCACAGACACCAATCCCTGACAGGCCCAGCTCGTCCAGGGAGAGAGGCCAGTTCAGAGGGCACAGGAAGCACATGGGCAAAATTTTGCAGCCTGAGGCTGCAGGCTAAGATCCACTCGCTCATTAGGATTCAACAGAGGCAGGGGCTTTCTATCTTGGGGATGTCTGTTGAGAATAGATAATACAAACTCCCATCTAGATACTCCAAAGGACTTGTGAGTTACCTCTCAAACCCTAGGGGAGAATGGTGTGGAGCAGTGCTGGTTATTAGAAATATATTTTATCATCCTACTTGGGAAGGCTGTTTGCAGACAGGAGGCCTTTTCTCCGGGTGCCTCCCACAGGTGGAGAAGAAGGTAGTCTGAATTTGTAGCCCAGCTCCTTTCCTATTAATCTTGGTCTCATCTCATCCTGTGCAGATGTCATGAGCTTCTCTCTGCTTGAAGTCTTTATCGGTATTTATCTTAGAGACTTTAATAAATCATTTTCCAGCTGTGTGTGTGATCCAGGCTGCTTAACATGAGCAGGGCACCACCAGACCCGACTCATGGCATTTCTTTGACATGTCAATGGGATTCCTTCCTGTGAAATGGCAGGTAGAAAACTGGGATATGTCTGGTAGTTTTTAAAGGCTTGCTTAGTGAGAAAGGGATTTTTTTTCCAGTTTATCTAATTATAGTCATTATTCTATCAGAGACTGCACGTTAAAGCAGAAACATTGGTTAAAACAGATTAGACTAGTTTAATGGTAGTCTAGTTTAGCAAGCCCAGGTCCTTGGGAGGCTAAGGCAGGGTGGATACACACTTGAGGACTTCCTAGGCAATAGAGTGAGTTCAAAGACAGCCTGGGCAAATTATTGAGACCTTCTGCCTATAAACAAATAAACAAATAAATAAATATAAATAAATAAAATAAAAGTCCTTGATGGTATAGCATTTGCCTACCACCTAGCATGGGTGCAAGAGTAATATTTTCAGTTCAGTCCACAATGCCACAAACAAAAAATAGATGAATAAATAAGCCCTGGCCTCTGAAAAGAAGTTTGTCTGATGAGGAGTGAACATAGATCTGTCTCCTGCTTTTTGAATCTTCCCACAAACTTGTAAGCACCCCCAGAGCCAAATGTGGTGACCTCTTCTTTTATAAATGTGTTAGTCACTTTGCTCAGCTGTGATCAAATATCTGACAAGAAACAATGTAAAGGGGAAAGAGTCTACTGTGAGATCTAGTTTGCAGGGGTACTGTCACCAAGGCCAGAATGGAGCAGCAGCAGGAAGTGTCTGATCACACTCCACCTGCAGTTAGGAAGCAAGGGGAGCTACAAATGTCCAGCCTGCTTTCTCTTTGATTCAGTCCAGGGCCCCATTCCATGGGGTCATGCTGCCCATATTCTCAGTAGATATTTTCACCTCACTGTAACCAGATCTAGAGACTTCCTCACAGACATGTCTACAGGTTTGTTTCCATGGTAATTTTAAGTCCCATTAAGTTGGCAATCAGGGTAAATGACATTAGAAACCTAGCCACTTGTTTTGTGTCTGCTTGGTGCTTGATTTCCTTGGTAGGGCAACAGAGTTCAATAGTTTAAGTAGAGACTATTGGGAAAGCAATGCCTGAAATATAACACCAGGCAACATTTAGCAGAACAAAAGCTTACCACCTCTGATCAAGAAATTTCTTGGGTATCATCTGTGGATGTGTGTGTTCGTTTCTGCACCAGGCATCTTTAACATGTCCTCAGTACCTTTCGGAAGACAAAGATGTCAGAGATATTAGTACATATACCCACATTAATGTCTCTCTGTGTGTGCCTATGCACATGAGCATGAAACACTCAGGTGTGCATTGACTACAAGGGCAAATTTTTCTGTGTTCATGAGACATGTGAACATTGACATTCAGGGGTATCTCGTATGTCTTCTCTCTTGTTATGTGTATGTGTTTTTGTGTCTTCCTGCATTTCTGCGTGCTAACAGTTAGTAACAGTAACAAATTCCTTCCCTCTCCTGTGTCCTAGTCTGGGGTTTGTGAAGGTCAAGACATCTTTCGATATAGGAAATTATCAGGGGGGAAATGTTACTTATAGATGCAAATCTAGGAATCGGTGACAGGTGAGCCCCTGATCACTAGTCCTGTGTGCATCAAGAATGAGCAATTACAATTATCTGTTTGCAATTATTTTCATCATCTATTCTTCCCTTCGTGTGTGCCATTTCTCTATTTTATCATTTATGTTGTTGTTTAGTAGTGTCCAGTTACCTTTAACTGTCGACATAGCCTAAGAGTTGTGAGGTCATGCTGCTCATATCCAAATGGAGGACTTTCCCAGATCAAGCTCAACTGTGGACATGTCTCTGTGGGAGATTTCCTTGTTCCTTAACTATTGTAGGAGAGCCCAGCCCATCGTGAGCAATGCCCTTTCCCAACCAAGTGGTCCTGAGCCATGCACGAAGGTTAGTTAAGCATGAAGCTGTGAGTGAGTTAGAGCAGCATTCCTCCAAGGTTTCTGCTTCAAGGTCCTTCTGATTTCCTTCCATGATGTCACTCAATGATGGACCATAACCTAGAAGGAGAAGTCAAATAAACCATCCACTCTCTCATGTAGCTTTTGGTCAGAGTGTGTTATCATAAAGAATACTGGAACTCTAGTTTATAGGCATCAGGAAGTCAATGGCTTTGAGAAAACTAAGGAAATCTTGCAGACTGTTTGGGGATTTGAGACATGTATTCCTAAGTTATAAATCATAGGAGGTACACAGAATGTTTGCGTATATCCCTGGGAGATTTGCTCCTAAGGGACCCACAGTGCCCCATTCCTCTATTGTAATCCTTTGTTGCAGGGGTTCTACCATAGGCAAAGTAAAGAATAGATATCTTAAGGCCTTTCTTTCTATGTTTTTTATTGTTTTAAAAGCAAACTTTCTAAAACAAGCTACAGTGACTGCAAATGGAAGCCTGTAGGCCAACTGAGGCTGCTCATGCATTCAGGGATTGGTAGCTCTTCCACTGTAGTTTTTATTCAGCTTATTCTCAGACTTAGGTTGTGAGACCCAAGATGGAGTGGAATCATGGTTGCAGACAGCTCTTAATGATGGTGGCCCTGATGAGGGGAGGTCCTGAGATCAGCTTTAATGGATGTCTGGTCTGTGGGATGCTGAAACTGGCTGAGCTTCTTGGAAAGAAATGAATAGGCACTGTCTTTAAGCATCTCTCACATGTCCAGGACACTACCTCACATTGACTAACATCTCCCCAGGTTTCAGAGGCCCGGGATGACATAAAATAGGTGGGGATGAGACTCAGGGCTTCCTCTCTGCCTTCTAGCCAGAATGGCAGTGGGACAAAATGATGGGTTAAAGGGTTTCAGTAAATAACCAATACTCTTTCAAACAGGTTATCTCAGTTCACAACAGTCTGCATTTTAAAGCGCCTTTTCTAGGCCAGCTGTAGTGACTCAAGGGACCCTCATCACTGACCAACCTCTAAACTCCCCTGCTACCACCTAATTTCAGCATCTCAACATTTATTCTGCTTTTCTATGCTTTGTCAAAGTGTCTCCTTCATTCCAAGACTATGCGGTCCTAACAAAGTTATTTCATCTCCCAAAAGCCTTCTTTTATGCCAGGTGGGCAGGGAGACTGCTCAGACTCCCTAACCCATTACCAGTGTCTTCCCTGGCTTCCTTTATGCTCCCTACCTTTAAGCAGCAATGACCATCTTCACATAGAAACATCTAGAAAGAAGACTGAAGAAACAGAGAACCCCTGACAACTCCACACTAAGCTGGAGAGATGGCTCAGAGGTTAAGAATCCTGACCTTCCAGATGTCAGTGAGCCATATGGCTCACTAAGCTCTTTTCATACATTTTTGATTTTGCCAAGGAGAAATGTTGCCTAGATGTGAAACCACATGAGGACTAAGAATATGCCCATCTTTGCCTGACTCTGCAAGGTCCTCCTAGGATGCTCAGTTTAATGATTATTAAAACAAGGCAAGAGGGAAAGAGTGATGGACAGTGCTGGCAGGAAAAGGACACATCAGTCCAATGTCATTGTACCATGTTAGATGGCCACACACATGGATGTTCAAGCTTTGTCTTTCTAGAATCACGGGTAGAATGTTCAGAAAAAAAATCTCAGGAGTAACACAAATTAGAGGAATTGCTTATATTTTTCAATTGAAAATAAAAATATTTTTATGGCATGCTTTTGTGTATGTATGTTACATATTTGCTTGTGTGTATATATATGTGTGTGTTTGATTAACCTGGAGGTTGACTCTATGTGTTGTGCTGGTTAGGTTTTAACTGGCAACAGGACACAATCTAGAATCACCTGAGAACTGAGGTTTTTGTAAGGAATTATCTAGATGAGGTTTACTTATAAACATGTCTATGAGGCAATATCTAGTTTAGTGATTGAAGTTGAAGGCCCATTGTGGGTGGCACCATCCCCTAAGCAGTCTTGAAAGTATAAAAGAGGAAGGAAGTATAAAAGGAAAGTATAAAAGCAAGGAAGCAGACATGCATTTATTCTTTACTCTTGACTGTGGATGCTTTGACTTTCTGAAAATAATAAACTATAATTTGGACGTATAAGACCCTTTATGTTGCTCCTTCTCCCTCTCATCCCTGTATCACAGCAATGAGATTAGGACAGGAGTTCTACCTTTGGACAGGTAGTTCTATACCTTAGTTTTTGAGACAGAGTCTCTCACTTTGCCTGGATCAGCTAGGCCCTGTCTCTATTTCCTAGTTCTGGCATACTTCACTGTGCCCAGACTCATGCAGAGGGAATTGCGCTTAGTTTGTCATGCTCTATAGCAAACACTTTGCCAACTGAATCATTTTCCAAGTCCTGGCAATTTTTTTTAAAACCTGGAAATTTACTGAGAGAATGGTGTCCTCACAGTCTGAATTCTGAGACAGAGAGGCAGAGCAAACCTGCTGGGGCTGGCGGCAGCTGAGCTACCAGGCCCAGATGTGGGTGTAAACTCTCAAGCTCTAATGAAGACTTGCTTTCCTGTTTTGCTGCCAGGCCCTGTGTGCTTCCATTTCCCAATTGAAAACATACTTAATGGCGACAGGTTTTTGGCTTCACCAGGTTTAAGTCATTACTCTGGGAATGCAGAATCCATATCGCAATTGAGGGCTGAGCTGCACTTCACTGGGAGAGAGCCCTGGCCTTGTTCCCCTCCCACCTCTCCCTGAGGACTGGATCCTCTCATCCAAAATAGTCATCTCTTTATCACACTAGGGCTCTTGTGAGGCCAGTATGTGGGATTTCTGGAATGAAGTCCTCACTGGAAGCATCAGCTTCCTCCCTTCCTCTCCTCCTCCGGGTGTTGTGGAATGTAATTTTCCTTTGGCAAATAGAATCTGCAGAATAATATCCTCATTTGGCTGAAGCTGATCAGGGACTGCATTCTCTCCCTTCCTCATTCAAGTTTCCTTATTTTACTTTTAGTTTTAAAACTTTCAATATTTGTGTGTGCGTGCATTTGCACTCCCCTCACACACACACACACACACACACACACACACATAATGAATTTATACATGTGGATCTCCATGAAAGTGTGAAGAGGGAACTAAATACCCTGGAGTTGAATTTACAAGAAGGTATGAGTTGCCTGATGTAGGTATGCTGAAACAATCTCAGGTCCTCTGTAAGAGCAGTAGCACTCTAAACCATTGAGCACCTCTCTAGCTCCTACATCCAAGTTGGGATGTATGATACATATTGTCATCCTTAGTTTAGGCTGCACAGATGACACATATGCTGGGCTGAAGGCCTAAAATACAGATTCTCCAAATTTCAGCTAGCGGTCTAGAGCATAGAGCCAAGGACAAAATGTTGGGGGTGGGGCTTATGTGTCCCAGATTAATCCAAGTACTCAGATTGTAGGTGAGATATTGTGGGTCAGAAAAGGACAGTTACTTAGTCAGCAGCCTCAGAAAGCTGCTAGCAGAGTCTGCTTTAGAGGCTTGGCCTCTTTTTTCAACACACTCGGGCATCACTTCTTTGAATATTTTCCTCTGTATCTAAATCTGGCAAGTGGGACCACAGACATATGCATTCAGGCTTATTTATTCTTTCTGGATGCTTTGGGTGACAAAGGCTATAAAGGTATAAAGCTGTTCAGACCAGACTTGAGGCCCAAGATGATCAATGAAAACCTGGACCTTAGAGCCTGGGAAGACTTGTGTTACATAGGATTCTAGAGCCAAGGCCACGCAGCTTCCTTTTGCTGCTGTCTTGGCTCCTCTGCAGCACTGTGCACCTTCCTCAGGGATAGCTGTCAGAGATGAGTGAGAAGCACACTTGGTCCCACTATGATTATTCCATATATTTTAATACCCCACCTCCTCCTCTTTTTACTCACCTAATACTTCTTCTTTCCCTGCCTCTTCTTTCTTCCTCCTCTATCTGATGTGCAGATCTGTAATCTTAATTATATCTACATTGGAGATACTCAAAATCTTGAGGATATGGTCATACAAAGACATGCAAAGGGTAAGGGGCATATCTGTGGAGTGTCTATTGTGGAGTCAGGCCATAGGTTTTTGAAACAATCCTGTAAAGGACACTATATCTCTTGGAATGCTTTTCACAGGAGAAGGAGGGGGTGTAAAATTTTTCTCTGGTAGCTCTATGTTTGGATAGCCATGTCTGTGCATGGAGTCCATAAGAATGTTAATATAAGCATTTGATTTAGTCTAAATTTCACATCCAGAATCCAAACTACACCCCAGAAAGGAGGGATGCAGGGAAACAAGGATGTAGAATATCCCTTTGCCTTGGTTTGGATGTACTCAGGTTTCCATATACATCTTGACTCATTTTGGTTTTCATTGGCACCCGTCCATTCTCTAGTTCAGCTCAGCATCTGTCATGGGTCATCTTCTGGGCACCAGAGGGACCTCAAATAAGGAATCTTGGAGATGTGACCCAAGAGTAACCACCCCTTAGCTTGTTTCACATAAAAGTTGTGTCCAAAGAGCTTTGTTCTTTCTCTCAGCCTTTGCCTGCTGTGCTGCAAAGAAGATAGGAAGAGAGAGATAGGAAACAAAATTTGGGTGAACTGAAGAGACTTTTCCTGGAGTCATTTTCCTGGAGAGACTTTTTCACACCTATATAGGGTACTCATATCAGACCATGTGATAGTTTCATCAAAGTCCAATGTGGTACATATGCACACTCATAAATAAAATACACCCTAAAAATAACCATATTTATTTAATTGGGGGGGTAAGCAAACTGTATAGATGATATTCAAGAGAGTAGGGCTCCCTAAGCTCCTCCCACTATTGTGTGGTGAAAACTGAAGGAAGATGCTCATGTTAGGGACTGAGTTGTAACAGGGACTAGTCAGCAGTCAAGGCCTCTCTCTTGTTCTCATTTCCTTGCTGGGGTGGGTGGTCCAGGGTTTTTTTTACTCTTTGGAGGTCATGAAGTCCACCACCTTGTTGCTCTAGCCATATTTGTTGTCATACCAGGGAATGAACTTTACAAAGTTGTCATTGAGAGTGATGCCAGCCTCAGCATCAAAGTTGGAAAAATGAGTGTCACTATTAAAACCACAGGAGACAACCTGGTTCTCAGTATAGCCCAGGATGCCTTTTAGTGGGCCTTCTGATGCCTGTTTCAACACCTTCTTGATGTCATCATAATTGGCAGCTTTTTCCAGGCAGCATGTCAGAGCCATGATGGCCACCTTGGGGGGTAGGAACATGGATGGTCATGCCAGTGAGCATCCCACAGGCCTGGTATCACCAGCAGATACAGGGATAATGTTCTGGGCAGTCCCATGGACATCACACCACAGCTTTCTGAAGAGGCCATTCATAGTTTCCTGGGTGGCAGTGATGGCATGGACTATTGTCATAAGTCCTTCTATAATGCCAAAGTTTTCATGGATTACCTTGGCTAAAGGGTTGGTGGTGTAAGAAGCAATCTTAAGAGAATTGTCATATTCTTATGGTTCACACCCATTGCAAACATGAGAGCATCAGCAGAAAGGGCAGAGATAATGACCCTTTTTGCTTCACCCTTCAAGTGGGCCCAGCTTTTTCTATGGTGGTAAAGACACCAGTAGACTCCACAATACACTCATCACCAGCTTCACCTGGTTTGAAGTTGGTGGGATCTCACTCCTGGAAGAAGGTGATGATGGCCTTCCCATTGATAACCAGCTTCCTGTTCTCAGCCTTGACTGTGCCATTGAACTTGCCATAGGTAGAATCATATTGGTACATGGAGACAAAGTAGTTGAGGGCAATGAAGAGGTCACTGATGGCAATGATTTTCACTTTTCCAAATCCATATACAATGGGATCTCTGAATTCTAGGCTTTCAATATGGCTAAATTTCTTACTCTGACCTTCACCATTGTATCTCAGGGACGAGGCTGGCACTGCACAAGAAGATGTGTCAGCCTCGGAAACAGGGAGGACCAGAGAGCCTAGTCATTCAATTTTTGAACAAAAGTTTTTTAAAAACAACAAAAAACAAACATGAAAAGAAAAGAAAAAACCCCACTGCTATTTTCAAATAAAGGAGAAGAGTAAGTTAGAATCATATTTTTTAGATGGGTTATTCATATAGACCCTGGTGATTCTTTTTTTATACCTAATTGGTCATGACTATAGCTTTGCATGAAAAAAATTAGATTCTGAAACAGTTTAAGGACTGAAAGTATAGTTCAATGATAGAGAATAACAGAAGAGGGCATCATATCCCCTGGAGCTGGAGGTACAGGTGATCGTGAACCACTTAATGTGGGTGCCGGGAACTGAGCTCAGGTCCTCTGAAAGAGCAGCGTTCATAAGCACAAAACCATCTCCTTAGTCTTTTCATTTAATGTTTTAACAACCCTGGCAAAAAGGAAATAAAATATAACATGATAATACTTAAAATTGTAGTTGAGATGTATGTCCTTGGTGGTACTGTCTCCATGTGCTTTGACCTTCATTTGACCTTCCACGTAACAGTTCCCATGCCATCAGCACACTCTATAAATGGCACTGCAGATGGCTGCCTGCCACTCTGCTTTGCAGAGACGCCTAGCTCTATGTAATCATTAGAGTGTTTTTTAGGGGTTTTGTTTTCCCTCATACTGAAGCTTTCATATAAATCTCTGTCCACATTTATGAATTTTTCTTGGCCTTTGCTTCTAGAAGTAGTACTGTTGGCCAAAATCGTGGGGATGTTTTAATGCTCTTGATTAACTTCATAAATTTATTTTCAAAGGCATTGGGTAATCTCTTGTGTGCTTTGGGGCCTAGTATATGTGTCTCAGTAAACCCCTTGAAGCTGATATTTTGGGGAAAGAAATACTTTTTATTAAAAAATTAACTTTGTATTTGATATGTAAAATATATTTTATTATACTTTCACATTGACTACTGCTTTCTGAAATATGTTGTTAAATTCTGTGTCTTTCCTGTGATAAAATATAAAAATACTATTTAATTTTTTTTACCAGAAGGTCTTAACCATCATTTGTGTAAATTTTTATTTTTATATGATTCTAGCTATTTGCATTTTACATTCTGAAAATATTCCAGTCTAATTTTATACCCCTTTACCAAGAACTCAAAATAGCTTTAGAATTTTCCTGAGTCTATTTATTAAGCAGTTGTACCAATTAGTTCTATTTTCATTTGTTAGTGTTTTAAAATAGATTGAAATGACCCTTTCTGGCCACAACCATTACCCTCTGCCCTCTCTATTCTGTCAACCCTCTGGGTATGTTTCTTCCATCCCAAGCATCCGACTTTGTTATCTCAATCTGCTCTCTGGGGCTACCAATTTCATTTGCAAATTATGATGCAGTGTGTATGTGTGTGTGTGTCTGTCTGTCTGTGCTTAAACTTGACCCCATGTGTGAACTTCACCATCTTTTTAGAGCCTCAGTGCCTTGAGCTTCCATTATTTCCATCTGAGCATTCCCAACCCTTCAGTAAACTTGTTCTGTGTTTAGACTCCCTTCTAGAGCATCTTGGCAAATGGAATCATCTGATGCACTTCCTTGATACCCATTCAGTAAACAACTACTATCTGTCAGGTACTATTCTAATTGTCCAATGTATCTTCTTAAATAAAGACTATCACCCTCCTATGGCTTTCATGCTAAAAAAGAAATAGCAATTGATGAAGAAAACAAGCAGAAGAAGAATAGTTGGCATAAGTAAAGACAAGGAGATCAGAAGTGGAGAGTGGTTCTGTTTTAAATGGTGTAGGTAACTTTTTGATGGATAGGTAAGGTTTGGTCATAGACTGGCAGCAGAGAATGGGAATAACTCTATATTCCTAGAGATCCAGGCAAGACACATTTTGTCATAAAGTAAGGCATGTGTCTAAAATTTGGCAAGGAGGCTGGTGTCTGGATCACAGCACTAGTGGGGAATATAATTAGAGATAAAAACCTGAGGCTAAGAGAGTCCAGGACAGGTAAAGCCATTCCACAGAGTATAGATTCTCTGAGTGACATATGTGGACAATCACAGTTTCTTAGACAGAGCAAGGACTTGATCTGGCTTAGGTTTGAAGATCACTCAGGTTGCTGTAGTGAGCAGATTCTCTGGAGGCACAAAAAGGCAGAAATGATGGGACAATTGCAGGGCTGGTGTGGAGAGGGTGGGAGCTGAGCTGCAGGGGGGCAGATTTAGTCGGATTCTGGATAAGTTAGAACTGACAACTTAATTTGTTGCTAGTCTGCATGTGAATGAAGCCTTAGACCAGTGCTTCTCACTCTTCCTAATGCTGCCAATGAGGAAACAAGCTCCAATGCTGACTGTGGATTAATCTAGGACACCTCGTATCAGAGATTTCCAGTCATAGTTCTAGGTGGAGGTGTTGGGGAAGAAGAGGAGAACAGGTAAGGAAAGAGGCCAGAGCTAAAAATAGAAAGTTAGGAGTCTATAGAATATAGATGGCATTAAAGCCACCAGAATGTGGGGGATCCAAAGATAGGGAGTATGGACAGTATGGACAGAGGGCTAGCTCCTCAGAAGACTCCTGTGTTCCCATGTCAGCTGGGCTCCTGTGTAGACTGGTAGTTCTTCCCTTTTTCTTGTACTGTTGAGTCTTTAAATTCTGCCAAGAGTTATGTGAAAGATTAAATGATGCTATGAGTACAACTCTTAGTTGAATATGTTATGATTTGAAAAAAGATAAGGAGTTGGAATAAATTATATTTTATAGAAAATAAAGTTTGATATAGAGAAAATATGATTCTAACTATGTAATTTAGTCAACATGTAGAGTTATGTGCTCCCCAAGTCTGAGTGCTAAAATGGAAAATCAGGGACATGACCTCATCATTGACCAATGTTTGCATTTTTATGTGCATCAAAATTTCAGCCTTTCATACAGGAGGCACACTAGTAAAACTCAGGAAAACCAAAAGACCCAGGATATCTCAGAAGAGAAATCATAGAAAGTTCTAGTGTGTATCTGGGCCCATGTGATCTCCATTACTTGTTTAGATTGAAAAAGAAGATGGGAGAGCTCTAAAGAGAAGATATATTGAAAGAAAACCTTTTTCCATTTTCCGGAACGTAAGACATACTTAAGCATTTGATAATGACTAATAGTCCATAGAGAGTAAAAAGGCAACTTCAAACTCCACTCAAACCAAAAGCTATCCCAGCAGAGCAGTGTTACCATTACACTCTGCTGAGTTTGGCCAATTACCCTTGATGGAACCCAGGGCTTGCTTTTAGTCATCCGGCAATGCTTTTTTAGAACAATTATGTCCTTAGGGCAAGCCAATATCAAGTGCCTATTATCATTACCACATTTATTACAATCAAGTTTCATGAAGTTCTCAAAGCTTCCTTATAGTTACATCCCTTGTTTCACACTGATTAAACTTCAGATATAGAGAGGACTAGAAACCAGCTCCAACATGATGCTCCTTCTGCACATGTGCATCAGAACCCAACTCTGCACACTTTGAAAGCCCAGCCTCTTTTTTCATTCATGCTATGGTCTCTCCCAAGTTTTAGGCAGAACAGTTGAAATAAAAATCAACCCCTTATAAGTAATATAAATCCAATTGGTCTTTTAAATGTAGAGACTGGTTGACAGTAACAGGAATCTAAAGTAAAACTAGCAAATATTGAGCCACTGAATTTCCTTACTGATGTATGCTAATTAATAATTAGTCAATTTATTATAGTAACACTAAAGATAATGTTTGTTAGAATCCTTTAATTAGATGTTCTCAATTAAGGGGGAGCAGTTGACCCCTTGGAGACATCTTGAGATGACTAGGGAAATGATTTTTGTCAACTATGGGGTAACAGTGCTGTCAAGCATCACTCATGAATAAGGCGCCTCCCCTAATAGTTTGCCTAAAGATTGAATTACTCATCTCAGTGCATCACTAATACAGAACACAAAAAATACTTCCCTAAAAAAAGGCATATGTAGGGAAATACACCCCCTGTGATCTCATTAATATGGGGATTAGTTAACCTTTTGTATAAGCGGGTTAAGATTTCTGAGTGAATATGTGTTTTCTGACATTAGTTAGCCTCATTATAATAAACAGGTGAAAATGAGCCTTTGGAACCTTTTAAATGGAGCAAATGATCAATGATATCCTACTTATGTGCAAGTATGTATGTGCCTTTTGAATAAGGTAGGCTTTGTATATGAAGCTGTTGGGGTATGTGTGTATGCTTGTGTGTGTGTGTATATATGTGTATGTGTGTGTGTATGAGCATGTGTGTGTTTGTGTTTGTGTATGGATGTGCATGCGTGTGTTTGTGTGTGTATATATGTGTGTATGTGCATGTGTGTGTTTGTGTGTGTATATGTGTGTATGTGCATGTGTGTGTATGTGTGCTTATATGTGTGTGTATATGTGTGTATGTGCATGTGTGTATATATGTGTGTATGTGTACATGTGCTCCTTTGGTTGTGTTGGGGAGTAGAAAATGGGTTTGGGTAAAAGATGCTCCTGTTCCTCCAGCCCTGAGCTTCCACTGCTTCCCATTAACACTGCCTTTGCCACTTGGCCTCTTTTACACTCCCACCCCTGCATTCTCTCTTCTAATCTAATACCTCGGAGCCCATATCTAAACATGATCAGTGACAGTTTTCGCTGCGGGGTGAGACTTTTACTGACAAGGCCAGTGAGTGCTGATTTGAGACCAGCCATTGTGAGTGACTTCAGCTGTCTCTTCAAGTGGCACCCAGCTCCTTGAGAAAGGAATGATGACGAAAGTTCTTTGGACAGAAAACTTTCGCTGATGAGAAGGTGACAGGCCTTTGCACAGCTGGTCTCTGATATGCCTCGGAAGGGGCCCACAGAGTGACTAATTTGAGCCCTGCAGTAGCTAAAGTGCAGGACCAGTGTGCTTTGTTGGAATGGGAAGAGTCTGTAAGGCAGAATGCAGAGAGGCTGGCTGGAGAGACTCATTTTGGGGGGGTTGTGAAAGGGCCAGGAAAGCCATCTGTTCAGAACATTGCAAGTATTAATGGGGAGTTGATATTTTGAAGGTCCAGAATTTATTCTCATCTTGGTCTCAACTCCCTGATTTTACTTGAGAAGATGCTCCACCTCTACTCCTGTTTTGCAGGTGAGGTTCAATGCTGGCTTCCTGCTCCCAAGAATTAGAAAATCAGCATACTTATTTCCTTCATCATAGAAACTCGTTCCAGCATGGCCTGGTAACCCAGGATGACCCAATGAGAGTAAACCCCTATCTTTGGAAGTGAGATAGACTTTAATAGTCACCAAACTGTAGATGCACACCTGCAATTCCAGAGTCACCACGCAGAACACATTAGTTAGAGAAAGAACTGACTAGGAGGACAGAATGGCTGAGAAATGGTGAAAAGAGACATTCGCATCCCAATGAAATCACCTGAGACTCTCAGCTGGATCTGAAGGACCCTCTATTCTTGACTTTTCCATTACACAAGCCAGTGAATTCTTGTTTCTTATGTAGCTAATTTAAATTGGTTTCTCAACAGAATGATCCCTCATCAATATGAATAGCTGTGATTTTTGAAGATGTACAGACACTGCAGCTCTGCTTTCTTTTAAGAAATGCTGAAGCACTATTTATTTGTTTGTTTGTTTATTTATTATTCTGTCTTTCTGAGTGCATGCACACACAAATGGGCAAGCTTCTTGCTTGATCACTCTTAGCCCTATTGTCTTGAGACAGGCTTTGTTCCTGAACTGGTTTTGGCTGGTTTGGCTAGATTGGCTAACTAGTAAGCTCTTGGGATCTTTATATCTCCACCCATCAATGCTAGGGGTCACAGGTATGCCAGCCATGTGTAGCTTTGTACAGGGGTGCTGGAGATTCAAACTCAGGTCCTAATGTTTGCTGAGAAAACTCCACTATCCATTGAGTATCTCCCTGGTCCTCACTGTGAGATTTAGAGCCTCACTACCTGGGTTTGAATCTGCCTCTGAATGCTTCCTACTCATATACCATTCCTAAGGTGCTTAATAGTGCTGTACCTCAGGTTTTTTTGTCTATATAATGGAGGTAGGAGTTTCTTTTTTTAACCTTGAGTTGATGATGAGGATTAAGTGACTTAATGAGACACTTAGAAAGGTATCTGGAATACAATAGATATCCAATGCGTGTCAATCATCATCTTTACCTTGTCCTGAAGATATCCAATGCCTGTCATCATTTATTATGTCCTGAAAAGGCAGTGTTGTCTATCTTGGGGTTATGGCCTATGTTGTGTTCACTTATAAAGGACACCTTGGGGCTGGGAAGGGTGATTCAGTTGGCACAATGCTCACCACACATGAGTGAGGACCTGGATTCAGGTCCCCAGAACCCACACTTTAAAAAAAAACAACAAAAAACCACTGCAGATAGTGACATGTACTTGTAATCCTAGTGCTGGGAAGACAGAGAGGAAGATCACAGAGTGCTGGTTAGTACATCAATGATCTTTAGGTCAGTGAGATCCTGCATCAAAATATATGGTAGAAAAGGACAGCCAAAGACACTCAGCAGTGCTCTGTAGCTTCCATATGTATGTGTACACACACACACACACACACACACACACACACACACACACACACGGGTGGGGGGAAGAGTACTCCATGGACCAAACATTTATACTGATTAATTAGGTTCCAAGTGATTTATCATATTGACATAAAGATGTTCTTAAAATATTGGGTATTTCAGCAGTGTAACATAGCATGCTTCATGTGTTCTGCATCTTCCAGAGTGTTTATGGAAAGACTGCTCAGCGCCAGATGTTGAATTGGGTACAGACACAAGTAGATGAGAGAAGCAAGTGAAAAAGAAAGGAAAGAACAAGTAATGTTGATAGAATCGAGAGAGTTCACTGCAGGAAAGGTGAAGTGGAACACTATGGAGGCTATAAGAAGGGTAACACTGGACAAAGAATGACCGATCAGAAGGTCTCAGGAAACAGATGCTGGATGATGGAGTCTGGTGTATGGACCTCAGCTGGGAAGAAGGTGAGAGCAAAGCCCGAGTGAGATGAGTCATACTTCCAATTCCTCTTCCTGGAGGATGGCCACAGCTCAGTGTTCCAGTGCACTGTTCACATACTTTATTTATAGCGCTATATCCAGTAGTAAGGTACACTGAGGTGCTCCGAGGGTGAGGTGACATGTAGTATTCATTGGGTTTACTGCATTTTAAAGATTTATTTTATTATTTTTTTATTAGAAGCATTTATGCCATTGTGTTGAAATGTGCACATGGTGGGGTGCAGTTCCTGTGGAGGTCAGGGCACTGGATCACTTGGCTCTAGGGTTACAGGGTGGTTGTAAGCTTCCCAGCCGGGTACTAAGAACAGAACTGGGATCCCCTGCAACAACAGGACATAGTTTGAATTGCTGAACCATCTCTGCAGAACCTGTTTTTTGTTTGTTTGTCTTTTGCATTTTATAGTCTAGTCATCTGCACCCCAAGACAAAGGAGCAAAGCCTGCCAAGGCCAGTTTATCAAAAAATATGGACTCAGAAACCTGTCTTATGACTTATAGCTAGATGCTCCTTCTCCTCTTCTTGCCCAGCTAGGGTTTCATGATGCAGCTTGGGCTGGTTATAAAAGTCAAGGCTGACCTGGAACTTCTGATTTTCCCTCTCTGCCTCCACCTCCCATGTGTGGGACTACAGGCATGAGCTATTATGCCCTCTATTTCTTTATTTTGCACGGTTCTCTCAGTTTCCCCTTTTCCTGTCCTTTCTTCTCTCACTTCTGCTTTTTCATTCACTTATGTGGTCTCTAACACTGCTCTCTCACCTGTTCTTCTTTCATTTATGTGTTCTGTCACATCACTTTCTTTTTTCTAGGGATAGGAGTCAGGCTTTATTTGTGTATCCTCCATCATCAGCACCTCTCCTCCATACCCAAGAGGACCCATTATTTTGTTTCCTCGGAATGGAGCATCTCATTCATCCCCTAGGGCATCTATTATCTTTGTGTACCACAAGTGAGATCTCATCTGTCACATTTGAAAGGCAATGAAGGAGGGGCAGGAGTCAGGGTACCAGGGACTCCAGAGCAGTTTAGATAGTGAAGCCCCATAGCACGTTTGGAAATAATGAGAGATAAAACTAAAGGACCCATAATGGCTAATATGGAGGACATTAAAGGCTGCCCAAGTCAATTTCAGTCTATGTTCTCAGTGATTGAATTGTTTGAATGCTTCTGAGCAGAGTACCATGTCTGGCTTCCCATTTAAGAGGCCGCCAATCATCTGGAAGGAGGTCATGTTGAGAAGACTCTGGTAAGAGAGATAGAAAAGATAGAAAAGAGGAGAGAGTGTGGGGCTGTCTGTGCTGAAGAGAAACCTCACCAAAGTTCCCTGTCCTGTGGGAACTCTTCTTGACTCCTTTATATATATATCTATAGGTTAGCAGGTGGTGAATTAGCATTCTAGGACAGGTGTGTTTACATCGAAGAACTCCCAAATAACCTCTAAATCTGGTGGCTGGGAACAGGAAGACCTTAGTCATTTACAGTCTGGAGCTCAGAAGTTTTGAATTAAGATGTCAGTGGAGGTCATGGTCTCTCTAGAGACATTGAGGGAACATTCTTCCTTGACCCTCTCCAATAGTAAGGTTGCTTCATTGCAGCCCTCTGCCTCCATCTCTACATGACTTTTCCCCTACATAGCTGTGTTCCTCGCATCTCACTCTGTATTCTGTCATCAGCACACCCAACATGGAATTTAGGATTAACCCTAAATCCAAGATGATCTCATTTTGAGATTTGTAAGTGATTACATCTGTGAGGACCCTTCTCAAACCAAGTCATAGTCACAGTTGCCAGGGCTTAGGTCTTGGCCATATCTTTTAAAAATCCCTGTTTAATTCACCACAAAAGACCAGGGGTCTGAAGATCTTTGCACAATATTTAGATGGGAGCTGAGATTTATGCAAAAGATGATACAGCATCTGAGACTTGCTGCACAAAAACCCAAATGTGAGACAGAAGTAGGTGGAGAAAAAAATGAAACAAGAGTCCCTTGGGTCACCCTTGGCTGGCAGGGTGTATGGGGTGAATTCGGTACCTACTTGCTTATCTATCTATCTATCTATCTATCTATCTATCTATCTATCTATCTATCTGGGGAAGACAACTTGCAAGTGTTGGCTCTTTTTATGTGCCAATGTAGAGTCTGGGAATTGAACTCAGGTCACGAAGCCTCACGGAAGGCACCTTCATCCACTGAATGATCACTCAGGTTCCGTACGCTTTTGGGAAGTGTATGCCATGCTCCTCTCTGTTTTCCTGTGCTGAAATTTCTGAAAATTAAAACACACTAAAATGACACAGTTGAGGATACTCCATTCCCCAAAGTGAACCTACCCATTTACCATATATTAATTTTGGTTGAATACTCATGATATGACTGGCATGTGCCAGTCTCTTCACCAATAGAGGGCCCAGGGAAACCCATGGCTTTGTTCATGTCTGTGCTAGGTCAGGTCACTGTATATTACCTGAAAAACCAGGCATGTTAACTAAAGATTTTACTTTGTGTGGAGACACACTTCCTTGACAAGATTTTTGTCTCAGGACAAATGTTCTTTCATGCCAGGAAAGTGGGAGATTCATGTGATTGTGTCTAGACCCAGGGTGCTTGAAACCTGACTAACCAGGATCTTGTTGGAAAGAAACAGTTTGTTTTTCTTAATCATCCTGATGCCACTTCCAAGTAGGCATGGATGACAGCTATCCCCTCCCGATTCCATAAACTGTCATAGGGAAAGATGGGCCTATTTAACCACAGGAAAATGTTAGAACAGTTTAATTGTGTTACTTCCACAACAGATGGCTGTTATCAGTGGAGGAGGGGAATACAGAACCCAGAGAAACATCAAATGCAGACAAAGACATGTAGACAAGTGTAATTTTGTAGTGGAATGTGTGTGTGTGTGTGTGTGTGTATGTTTGTATGTGCATTCATGAACATGCATGTGTGTACATGTATTCATGAACATGCATGTGTGTATGTGCATTCCTGAACATGCATGTGTGTGTGTATTCCTGAACATGCATGTGTGTGTGTATTCCTGAACATGTATGTGTGTGCTTTCATGAACATGTGTGTGTATGTGTATTCATGAACATGTGTGTGTTTGTGTTTGTATGTATATTCATGAACATGCATGTGTGTACGTGCATTCATGAACATGCAAGTGTGTATATATGTATTCCTGAACATGTGTGTATGTGTGTGTATGTGTTCCTGAACATGCTTGTGTGTGCATTCCTGAACATGCATGTGTGTGTATTCATTAACATGCATGTGTGTGTACATTTATGAGCATGCGCATGTGTGTTTGTATATGTATTCATGAACATGCATGTATGTGTACGTGTATTATGCTCACTTTACTCCAAATTGTGTTTAGTTCCATCCCAAAGGATGTAGTAAAAATCATGTCAGCAGAAAGGTTCGCTGTGTTATTTAAAGTCCTGTGGATACCACTCAACCGATGTTGTTGACAGTTAAAAATGACAGATCTATTATTCATGTGGTCCCCTATGACAAAGGAGAGGTAGCTTGAACTTGGCTCAAGATGAACAAACAGGGAAGTAATGGGGGTTTGTGAAGTGAATCTGGCATAGATAGAGCCTGGGCTATTTTAGGAATCACTTCTGCAATTTTCCTCACTAAGAGGCGGCCAAGTCAGAAATTCAGACAGAATCCCACTTGGTAAAGGTCCTTCCCATAACTTACCTTGATTTCTTTATCATCTTTTTTATTTGGGGAGTCAACATTCTTCTAGGCTCATCCCACTGGAACCAATGGCTGATCTTGCATCCTGGGGCCAGTTGTGTCTTCATTACTTATAAGGGTCACTTCTTTTCACTTTAAGCTGGACACCATAATTTCTAGCACTCAAAAAGCTGCTGAAGATTCAATGATGGAATATGTGTGGTTTGTCCCATTGGAATCACCCAGCAAGTCAGGAACTCCATAAAGAGTAAAGGGATTTACTGGACCTCCAAACTGGAGAGGGAGGGGGATAAGGAGAGAAACATGTCCCTAAAATCCTAAAGCGGTCTTAAAGTCAGAATTCTAACTCAGCTCTGGCCATGTCTAGAGTTGAGCCTCCTTCAGCAAAAAGGCACTATGTTTCCTTCTTTTTCTTGGACCCTTAGCCTCCTGGGGATGGATAGCCTCTAGCTTAGCTCTGGCTAAGAGCAGAAGCTGTCACTGAGAGATGTGTCCATATCCAAGCCTATCTTAGCAGTGTCTCCACCCACAGGCTTTGTGTCCAGCTAGCTATGGTATGGATGTGAGTAGAATGTCTGTGCTCCTGAGTTATAAATCAGTCCATAGAGGTAAGTATTAGGTATGGTGGTATGATTCTTCATCATCCAGCGATTCTAGAAGGCTCTGAGCAGAGGACCCGGAGTGATGGCTCATGATGACTGTTGAACTCAGACTTCTTGCTCCTCTTTTTCTTCTCTCTCTCTCCTCTCCTTTTTGATCTTCTTTCCCAACCCTTACTTCACCCTAAAATGGAGTGAGCTTGCTTGAACCTTTCCCACACCCTTTGCACGAACCATAAAGTCAGTGCCAATGATGATTCCCAAGGACACAGGGAGGGCACAGGCCTGTCCACCCTAAGCTCCAGTGCTGCCATTGATGTGTCTGAGTCTACCTGACTGTCTTTTGAGGTGAACTGTCTGGAAGAACTGAACATATGATGTCAGCCCAAGAAAACGCTGTCTTTGGGTGGGGGTTCCCTTTCCTTCCTAGCTAAGGGCTTCATTCCTCATGGTCTTCGTCATTCAGCTTCATTAACCTGGGCTCTTGGGTTCCTGAGGCAGCTTAATGATCTTTATTTGTGGAGTCCCTCAAAAAAATAAATAAAAGTCTCTGTAGTAAATTCCACATTTCAGAAATGGAGGTATAAACGCCAATCTGCATGACTGCATAATATTTATTATTTTAATTAAAGAAAATAGATGGTGACATTTATTAGGTCACAAGTTACTTGTTAATGGCAATGAATGACAAAATAACTACTGTTTTTATGAGCAAATCTTGGAATGTTCCTCCACGATTATCCTGTTATGCTTCAGATGTGAGGGGTGCTAGTGATTCTGGCAGTTTGGGGAAGGCTAGTTTGGTAAGATACAGTGTAGGGGGCAATAGCCATAGCTGGGGGACTTCAGAGCTTATTGCTCAAACCAGATGGCTCTCCTTTCTCTGTCCCTAGTCCCTGAGGGACAAATGTTAGATTTCTCTCTCTCTCTCTCTCTCTCTCTCTCTCTCTCTCTCTCTCTCTCTCTCTCTCTCTTCCTCTCTCTCTCTGTTTGTGTGTGTGTGGGCAAATATGTCTATGTGAATATTTTGAGAGTATGTGCATATGTTTGCATTGTGGAGGCCAGAGGTCAGTGTCAAGTATTTTGCTCAATACTTTTACACCTTGTTTTTTGAGGCAGGGTCTCTCACTGAGCCTGGAATTCACCAATTCAGCTAGTCTGGTCAGCCAGCAAACCCTAGGGATCTCCCTGTCATAGCTTCCCAGAAGTAGGCTTACAGACACATGCTGTTCATCATTTAATGTGGGTTCTGAAGATCTGAACTCAGGCCCTCATGATGCAGTCAAACTTTGTTAACTGAGCCATTGCCACAGCCCCTTGATGTAGGTTTTATTTGCATACTATTGGTGGAAATTAATAAAATATGTAACTATTCTATTTCTTGCTTGCAATGACACAAAGAATATGCCTTTTCATAGAGGAACATAGTGAATATCTTGCATACTAGAACAGTCAGAGCGACCAAGTGTCTTTACATGTATAAGGTCTTTACATGGATTCTACATCTTACCTTTAGAAACCTTCATTATCACGTTCCTACTTGATAAGTGATGAAAGTAAAGCTTGCGGGGCTGGAGAGATGGCTCAACGGTTAAGAGCACCGTCTGCTCTTCCAGAAGACCCGGGTTCGATTCCCAGCACCCACATGGCAGCTAACAACTGTCTGTAGTTCCAGTTCCAGGCAAACACCAAGGCAAATAAATAAAGTTTAAAAAAAAAGAAAAAGAAAATAACCTCATTAAAAAAAAAAAAAGAAAGAAAGTGAAGCTTGCACTCTTTAGACTATAACATGAAAGCAGTCAGTCTAATTGCACAGGGCTTGAAATACTTGGCTATCTCCTGCTCTGCGTCTTGGCTCCAGCTCATGATTTCTTATTCTCTTTGCAAAGACTTTCCCAAAGTGCAGGGACAGGCAGTGAAGCAGACTCTGAGAAAACCTGTTTGCGTACTGAAACTTTTCTATCTCTGCTAGTGGTTAAGATCGGAGCCATTGTGATCCTCGGAGGGAAAAAGGCCTCTAAAGGGATTGCTGATTGAGGATAGCATAGTAAGCAGGGACTAGCAGTTTCCACGTCAACTTCAAATATGATCCCAAGTCTGACATAGGATAAAGTAAATTGTGGCAAATAGCTTCATTTTTTTTTAATACTGTCAATTTCAGGGGTTTGTTGTCATTTGTGGTTTTTTTTGTATTTTTAATATTATAATATGTTGTTAATGCACATAGGAATGAGCCACAATTCCAGTAACCCATGCTAGAGTTTACTTAGAAAGCTTGCAGGGAGAGTGTGATGGACGAAGAGAAAGAGAAACAATGCCAGGTCTTTTGCTTATAAGGGCGCAGGTGACTTACAGGCTTTACATGGCCACGCCTGACTATGCATATGGATGAAAGGGGTGTGCCCATGTGATGTGCAGCCTTTACATGGCCAAGGCTCAAAATGTTAACATAATAAAATTACATCCCTTCCCTTTTCTTGTTTGAAACTGTCCCATATACCGCTCTTTTTCAAATTTATGGTCTTTCTTTTTCATTAATTATTGTATGGAAAAAATAAAGTTATTGCTTTGTAAAGACAGAGGTGGATGAAAATATGTCAGGTGCTCAAACACAACATTTGTTCCAGGGCAAACATCTCAGTAAGAATTAACTTTGATTTGAACACAGCCGATGGCTTTCTGAGGATGCCAAGTGTTGGGGGAAGTGAGGCAGCAGGAACTTTTTGCTACTGTTGTTGAGTGTGTGCAAATCACAATGGAAACTGTATAGTGATGATGAAGATGAGCCACTGCTGTGCAGGGTTCTGTGGACCTCACAAGTCCCATATGAAGCACACGATGCTGGACACATAAGACACATGGCAGAGTATGTGTTCATGTAAAGTCCCAAGAAAATTACAATGAATGTATGCACTAGGAAGTGTGATGGGGTTGGCAGTGGGGGCATCTGGGGAGGTGAATTACAGAGTAATAGAATCTACATGGTGATCTGAGTTCAAATCCTAGTGCCTAAGTAAGAAGTCAGAGCATAGTTGTGCATGCCTATAACCACTGCACTGTGGGGCATGGAGACAGGAGAATGCCTGAGATTCAGTGGCCACCAATCTAGCTCTAAGTTTGATGAGAGACTCCATCTGAAAGGAATAAAGAGTGTGATGCAATGGGAAACCCGACATCTTTCTCTGGCCTTTCTCTTTATACATGCTTGTGAATATATACACACAAATAATTAAAACTTTAAAAAAGAAGTCAGAGAAGAGATTGTCCTTTAAGAAGAAGGAGAAGGAAGGCTAGTAACTAGGGTTAAGTTATAAGTTAAGTCACCAGAGGGCTAGGAATACATTGTTGCTCCTTCTGAACCTGGCATAAAGAACGTGGGAGATCTGCAGACGTTCCTGAAGACAGATTGCTGGCTTGTGTGTGTCTCAGTGTGTTTGCTGGGTGTTAATCAAAACTGTTTACATTGAAACAGAGCAGCACTGGCTGCTCTCTGCTAGGAGTAGCTGTCTCAGAGGGACTCTCAGCAAGTGCCTTTGCAAACCCAGTTCCAGAAGGCGCCTCCTTCTGAAAGGCCACGCCCACCACTCTGAAAAATCCTATTGTCAGCTTTCTGTCCACCCGCTGGGTAATCTCAGAAACAGGTCTGTAAAATCTGACTTGACTTTCCCCTTCAAAAATTCTACCCCAAGTGGGAAGGAGACAGCAGGCTTTGCCCCTCAGGCAGCATGCACTGGGGCCTCCAAGCCCTTGGTTGATTAAATGCTACATTTTGCGGAGCTTGCAAACTCCCGATGACTGTAGATCTCAGGGGCTGGAGGGAGACCCTGTGGGAAAGCTCACATTCTGAACCAAACAAGGTTTATCTAGGGACGCTGGAAGAAAGCATGTTCATAGCTAGAGAGCCCTGGCTCTAACAGGATTTGGTTTCCTTTAAAGGGAAGAGTTGGAAACATTTAACAAGTCTATGGAAACTTATGTCTCCCTGATTTCTTAGAGTGTGAGCACCTAGTGTGTATATGACAAGTGTACATATACTACTCCATGTTCCATTCTTGGGAGAGCTCAGCAATAAAGATACTATCATTCCCTCCTCTAGGGATTTAATTGTCAGGGAATTAAAATGGTTGGTTGTTCAAGGACATGAGATGTTAGGTAACCCAGGACAGTTGAGTCTTTGATGGCTATTCTAATTGCTTTCTTTCCAGCTGCAATGACCAAAAACAACCTATGGAAGAAAAGCTTTGATTGGCTCACAAGACACGATCTAAAAATCAAGGGAAATGGAGGCAGGAACCCTGAGGAGAAGTTGGATCATAGATCATGAAGGAATGCTGCTTACTGGCTTGCTTTCAGAACCACAGTAGATACCTTTCTTATGCAGCTCGGGCATACGTGCCTAGGAATGTAGTGCCATCTACAGTAGTGGGCTGTGCCCTCCTATACCAGTTAGCAATCAAACAAACGTACACAGACATGCATGAGGCATCCAATTTGACAGAGGTGGCTCCCTTTTCCCAAGTGTGTCAAGTTGACAACTGAAGGTAGCTGTGGCCATTATCCAGCCACTAAGATAACAAATACAGTGAAAATCATATTTGAAGAACAGATACAATGGATGCTAGTATTATCTCAGCAGAAGATTAGGAAGAAAAGCCACAGATGAGCTGAGATCAGTGATACTTGAGAGGATTCAGAGGAAAGCAATGCCAACATGTACATAGTCAAGTCTCTAATTCTTTGAGATGCTCATGTTCAGTTTATTATGAGTTTACAGTTTGGGTGCCTGTCCTGGGTTCCGAGATGGGCTGTGAGTTTCCCAGAGAGACTTGCAGTATGTGCTCAACTGTCAGATGCAGTCCTTCCCACACTCCAGTGATCACAGAAAAATGTCATATGCTTACACCGAGGTCATCTTTATGACCCCTGGCATGCCTATCAGTGGAAGCCTTTGAGACCCAGAAGACAGTTTTCTTTTGCTCAACTGAGAGACAATTCACAATGTCACTCTGTCCACTCATGGCTTTCATCCCTGCTCATCAGTTCACAGGTATCCTGCAGACCCATTGAGTAATAATCATCCACCTCACTGGTCCCAGGGAAGGATCTTACAATGCCACACTCTATGGCTCCCTGCCAACTTCTTGGGCTGTTCAGCTTGCCCAATTAAACACCCATCCTTCCCCTGACTGCTCAGGCAGTGAATCTTCTCTATTCTATCACCTGTTATTGAGCATTAAAGGCAACTCAATTTTATGCAGATAAATAGAGTTTAGTGGTAATGTGCCTTATGACCTTTGAAGTGACAAGATAACATTATTTTTTAGGGATTCTGTCCTCTCAGGCTGTCGTGAGCATCTATGTGGCTGAGAGTGAGGACCCTGTTTTTGAGAGTACACTGGAAGTTTAACATGATGTTTCAAATGGAAGGAGCTTCTCTCTTTGATTCCTTTTCCGCCAGCCTGACACTTTTTCAAACATATTCACTGTCAGCCCTAACAACCTGTCAACAAATGCCATTATGTGAAAATTGCCAGGACTCATTTGAGGACTGTGAAAAGTGACAGACACGCCACACGGCTAACTTTCTCAAAAAGCCAGAGTTGAAACTTTTGAAAGATACTCTGGCCCTTCCAAGGGAAAAAAAAATGAACAGTCAGATCTCCAGGAAAACAAAACCAAACCAAACAACCCACAAGCATACACCTGTCATATCACATATCTGTTTCTTTCCCAGGCAAATTAAGGTGTACAGAAAGAATGAAACACACCAACCACACAAGCTGCGAGATTCCAGGCTGTGCCCAGTCCCCAGTCTTATATGGACAGCTAAAACCAGGTAAACATTTTCTCTTTCTTTTAGAGAATGTAAGAGAAGCCTACTCCACTTCTGATTCAGTGTTCTGGAGATGGAAGCAGGAAAGAAAGCATAGTTTAGATGAAACAAATTGAAGCCGAGAGTGATGCTGACGCATTAGATAAGGAGGGCTTGTCTGCTCAACACGGGGCTGGGGCTGCACAGATCTCAGTGGGAAAGCAGGGACAACAGAGAGGATAGTTTGGGACTGGGAGATCTGAACTTCTTCTCTGTCAACATCGGCTGACCGGGATATTTTGTAGCAAAGGTTTCTGCTTCTGGGAGTTTATCTGGGCATGAAGGATAACCCCTGCCCTGGTGTGGTCCTGAAGCTTAGGGCAACAGCTTTTGGTTGAGATTTCAGTGGAAATTGGAATCTACAAATGACTTGTCGAGAAAGTGTTCCTAATCCCAGAGATATTATATTTCAATTTTAGATGGAATTTATAATCAAGATTTCTTTTTATCCAAACTCAACTTGCATAAAACATTTTAAGTGACAATTCTGCCTCAAATAGAGGGAGGTGACTGATAAGAAAGAAAGCTTCATGCACATAGAGCCCTAGGACCCACAGCACCTGACATTTGTTTGGACATCACACTGAGATTGGCTGTGTACTGTCAGGCTTTTCTTGGATGTTTGTCAGGGCTTTGTGGCTACTTTTCTCTTGCATCTCAATCCTTCTGATGTCCTGAATATCTCCAGAGAGGAAGTCATATAGGAATGTTTATGAACATTTGCTCACCGACTTATTCATGTTGTTCTGAAATTTCAACCACCCCAGTTGTTGGGCTTCTGGGTCAGTCTCTGTATTGTCTTATTTTAGCAGGAACCTCACTGTTTCGGTTTGAACAGACTTCCCACCCAGATCTAGCTAGTTCACAGAAGTCTTTACAATACATTGTGCATTGTAACATCTAGCATCCCAATAGGGCTTTGCTTCTTTGAATTATTGTATGCTATCATTTTGTCCCTTCCTCAGATGAATAAACTGAGGTCTGATGTACTAATAACTCACTTCCTCAAGGTTATAAGTAGAACAGGTGAGAGTAAAAGCAATTGTCTGACTTTTCTCTGAGTTCAGGACTAGAGACTGTCTCTCAAAGGTCCATGATTTTCTGAAAGTCTGCCCCTTAGACTCCTAGACTCCTTTCTTCTGCTGTCTGTAGAGTTTTTCCCATTTAAGTTTCTGCACTTCTCTTTATCCTTGTGCCCTTGGGAGCAGAGGCTGCACCTCGATTTGGCTGGAGCTCACATTAACTCTAATGGGCATGCAGCAATCTCCCCCAGCATGCTGTGATGAGATTATTTCCCATCCAATTGTTTTAATGTTGTGGGTGTTGAGTCTTCAAACATGTAACCTTTGGTTTCATTATAAGGTTCAGAGCAGATGGGGTGTGCAGAGAAGATAAAGTAGGAGAAAGGTGCCAAGAAAAGATGCATGGTCACAGTTTCACGGGACAACAGGGATGGATGATGGAATAACAAGGACATCCAAGAAGTGGATGGATCTTTTTGTCTTAACTATGAATGTGAAATAGATATTGCCAGAATGCAGAATGGAAGAGGCTAGAAGGAAGAAGTCCTACAGTGCATACTATCAGAAATTTCAATGGTATAAACCCTATTTATGGCTTCATTATTTTTTTTAATGTAATTATGTTTTCAACTCTATGGAGTGTGTCAGGGTTTCATCTATGCAGACCCTTTATTACTGGCTCCTTGTGATAATCTTGTGTAACTTGAAAATTCAAGGACATGGCTCTAATGCCCTTTGTTGAATCCCACATAGCACATATATGTTTGTGATGTCAAGAGAGTGACAAGCACACCAAACATGGAATTATTGGTCTATATGATATATGTATGTTTAAGTGTGTAAGTTTGTATGTTCACACATGTGCATGTGTCCCTGCAAAGGGCTTAGCTTATAGTCAAATTGTTTCTTTATTCCACACCCTTCTGTCAGCAGAATAATAGGCAAAGGCTCAGAGATGAGTTTTGGACCACTCTCTATCACACAGCATATATATCAATGATGTCATGAGATAAAGAGGGAATGACTATGCTTTTCTGAGGTGGCTGGACCTTAGCCACTGGATTAGTTTTCTCGGGTGCTTCATTCTTGCTATTGAATGGTATTTCTAAGGAGATAGCCTGCCAGTGGCAAATTCCAGAGAACTAGGGACATCTGGAGAACACCCTGGTCTACCTAGCATGCAGCTTAGTGCCTGCTAAAGAGCAGACCTACAGGAAATGCAAACATGTAGGACCTATAACAATTGCAGAATATGCTAAATGCATAGCTTGTTTGTTGACAGCTGCCAACCCTTTCTTGCCTAGAGGGTAAGGCAATGGATAGAGTCATGTTGACCAGATGTCTGGATTCCTCAAAGGTCTTTGCAGTTTTTAAATCTTAATTTTTGACCATAAATATTACCTATCTTTTGCTAAAAAATAAACAATAATCAACTTTTCTTCATAGTCTAATCCTCAAGAATGTTTTGAAGTAAATATTTCTGCCAAGTTTATATGTGTGTATAAATACATAATACATACTTAAAATTTTAATTTCTACCAAATTATAACATTATACATATTTTGTAAATTGCTTTTTTTCACAATATACAAAAACATCTTTCTGTGTCAGAATTTCAATGCTAAAACTCTCTAAGCAGACTCATAAATTTGACTGCATGGAAACAACCTATTTTTGAAAATTTAAAATGAGAAACTATCAACAATGCTCTAGGGATCATCCTTGAATCCTTATGTGAATGTTTCCCTAGATTTTAGTATTTCTCAGTCTTCCTAATGCTCTGACTTTTACATGACCTCATTTTGATAACCCTCAATGATAAAATTATTTCATTGCTACTTCATAACTATAATATTGCTACTGTTATGAACTGTAACATAAATATCTAATCTGCAACCCCTGTGAGGTTGTGGCCCACAGGTTGAGAACCACTGAGTCCAAAATTTTTAGTGAACCAAAAGAGAATGAGCAAGCTGGGTAGGGTGATGCATGGCTTGAACTCTGGTACTTAGGAGGCAGAGGCAGGGGAATCTCTGTGAGTCTGAGGCCAGACTGGTCTATGTAGCAAGTCCCAGACCATCATCAGTAAGAACTTACCTCAAAAATAAGCAAGCAAACAAACAAAAACAAACAACAAAATGAACACTGAGGATTCTTTACTCAGAGGAACAAACTGTCATTCAGAAGAGGCATGTGCACAAGTACTTCTAATGTCTCCCTCTGTCCTTAGGTCTTAGCTGTGGCTAGGTTTTGCTCATCTGTGAAGTCTTACCCAACATGGAAGGCAGAATGTGTGATCTTGCTCTTGCTTTCACTTGAAAGCCTGGTCATTGAGAGGGACTAGTTTAAGAATGTGAGTTTCTGAAGCTGACCCCCATCTCTCCAGAAAGCCAGCCCAAACTGCTGTTTTCTAGGCAATAACAGTTCTGGGAGGTTTCTGTGTAGCCTCAGAGAAAGTCCATCCCTCTGACTTGGCCTCCAGCAATGGTGGCTTTGCCTTCTTTCTCTCCCACTTGAAATCCCTGAGGCCCCAAGTCAGCTCTTGACTAATATCTCTACTTCTTTCACTAAGCAAGGAAGATTTTTGGTAGATTTTTGGTAATGTTTCTGCTCCATGAACTGTTCTGTTTTGTTAATGTTTCTGCTCCATGAACTGTGTTTCCTAACAGCCTTACATCTCTACTGTTGGCTCTTCTCACTCCCCCCCCCCACTTTCTCCAAGCATGTCTGCAGCCTAGATGTATAGCTTGGGAAAACCCCACCCTAAGATTATACATTTTCTAGAAATGAGACATATGCACAGTAAAGTATATACCACCTGCAGCCATCCTTGATGGGACTTAGCATTCTCAACACAAAGAGGCTCTTTAGAATTTCAAAAAAGTAGGCCTCTTTCCAATGCCCTTTCCACCTGCTGTAGTGGGATTATGTGTTACATTTTAAATAATTGTCCTGCCTATGGGTTTAATAAAAGCTGCTTGGCCAAAAGGCAAACAGGAAGTATGGGCGGGGCTACCAGGCTAAGAAAACTCTGAGTACAGGAAGAACAGAGACAGATGCCAGAGAGTCCCCAGAGAGAGAGAGTGTGTGCACAGATATGACAAGGACATGGCAGCAGACACAGAGGAAAGAAGCTGAAATGCTGCTATGAGAAAATGTACCTAGCTGCGTGGCTGAACAAGATGGGTTGAGTTCAGATGAAGGAGTTAGCAAGTAATATGTCTAGGCCCTAGGTCAATCAGCATAAAATTAACGCAAGTGTTTGTGTGATTCTGTGACTCTGTAGGACTGCAAAACTGTGGGTCTGTGGGGCTGAACCTGAGGATAGGCAGGAAAGTCTGGGCCAGAACCTTTTACAACAACCTACTCTTCTGGATTCTATTGACGATGCCAAACATGAAGCTCAATTTGAACACAGTCTAGTTTTCCCTTTCTTCCTGTTGAACAGGAATGCTCAGGACAGAGAAATTTTCATTAAGAATTACTCCATTAAGCTATGCTAATACAACCACAGCAGTACCTACCACTGAGAACCAATCCAATAAACCCACATTCCATTGTGTGGTCCTGTGTTATGAACGTACAACTCAGCTGGACATTTGCTTATTGCTATGTGAAGACAGGTATCTCTAATAACAGCATCTCTTCTTATCATGAGAGTGAATTTCCTCCAGGTCAGATTTGAGAACCTTATTGTTGTTGTTATTTGAGACAATGTCTTACTATGCAGCTAAGACCGGCAGGGAACTCATGACAGTCTTCCTGCCTCAGCCACCTGAATGCTGAGATCACAGGCATGAGACACTACCCCAAGCTTAAAAGACCACTGGTTGAAGAATTATGTTTCCAGATCAGTTGAGTGATGGCTTCAGTCACCACGGATAATAAGAAAAATGAAAACTCAGGAGAGGACAGTAATGGGCTTGATACTGCACCCTGGAATTCAAGACCCAGTTCACTCATTCTACTTTTGAATTTATTTCACAATTTAGCCAGGAGAGTCTACAGGCTGTTTCTTTTTTTAGGAAAAAAATACTTATTTTTATTTTATGTGAATTGGTGTTTTGCCTGAATGTATAACTATGTAAGGGTGTCAGATCTTGGAATTACAGACAGTTGTTAGCTGTTCTGTGGATGCTGGGAATCGAAGTCAGGTTCTCTAGAAGAACAGTCAGTGTTCTTAACCGCTGAGTCATTTCTCCAGCCTTACTGTTTCTGACTATTGACTTTGCTTTTGTTCTGTTGTTGATTACCAGGAGGCACTCCAAAGCACTGATCATAATAATACTTTCAGTTACTTGGTGCTGTTCTAGTTCCCTGTAGCTATTGTTGGTTTTGTGAGCAAGTGAGATTAGACGCGCACACACTACCAAGGCCACCTGAAGGCCACCCGAGAGTTTATTCAGGAGAGTTGCCAGGTGAGTGCCAGGCGAGTACGAGACAGGGAAGCAGAAAAGAGAGAAGAGACAGACTGCCACATGGTGTCTCCTGTTAAGAGAACAGGTGGCCATGGATTTACATAGCCACGCCCAGGGGCATGCCCTCTGTATGGGAGTGTTCTGCTGGAGTCATGTTGACTTTACCACTACATGCCAGGAATTCTTATTTCACCCAGTGCCATGTTGGGTTCACCACGTGGTGTGCCAGGAATCCTTACAGCTATGATAAAATTCCATGGCCAAAAACATCTTAAAGGAGAAACAGGTTTACTTTAGCAGCAGTTCGGAGGGGAAGGCATGTTTATTAGGAAACAGAGAAATCACATTTCAGCCACATACAGGAAAGACAGGGGAGAGGAAGTTGTGAGGTTTATAACCTGCCCCTTAAGCAGTATATGTCCTCCTGCAAGGCTCCACCTCCTAAAGATTCCATAACCTCCCTCAACAGCGCCACCAGCTGGAGACCATGTGTGCAAACACATGAGCTGATGAGAGACATTCCTCATTCACAAATGCTGTTTTATATTATAAGCAGCAAAGGTTCAGGAAAGAAAAATCACACAGTCATCTCTCTGAGATTTCATTGTCTATTCAGGATATGAATGTTGGCTCCTATTTTCATAGGGAGGGGAGGGTGTCAACCAAATAAATAGGTGGGTCCAGAAACTAGGCAATTGAGATTATGTATTTTAAATAAAACAGAGATTTGAGAAACAATTCAGTACGATGAGAATTATATTTTTGTGGGATGGTCAGGGTACAGTGACATTGAAGCCAACACCATGCATGGCAAGAATGATTGTTCATTATAAGCCAGGGTGGGGAAAAGTACCCCAGCCATTGGAAAGAGCATTGCAAAGGTACAGAGGTGAAGACCCTGTGTCCAGGAACTGTTCTAGAGAACATACCTGAGAATGTAGTTCAGGTGTTGGTGAGTGTAGTATATACATACCACCTAATAAGCCCTCCTGGGCATGTGGTCATCTAGCAACAAGTAAGACTTCCAGAGTGACACTTCTTGTAAACCACAAGAAATATGCTCCTAAAGTGTGTGTGGGGGGGCGGCTCAACATGCCAGGAACATCAGCAGTGTCTAATTCAGGAAAAGCCGAGGTCAGCCCAGAACACGATAGCCTCTCTCCATCTGCCCCGGGCAGGGCAGACAGCAGAAGTCTATTATGGCACTGCCCTGCCAGCGGTAAATCACAGCTGGTTATTGCTAAATTCTGGGATTTGCTTCTTGGAAAAAAATAATTAACATTGGCAGGAGTTTGATTGCATTAATTCGCAGAAAGCAACACCCAAATGATAAATCCATGGTGGGAGAATTGCCCATATGTTACAGATTGACTTAACATGGTTGAGGCATTAAATAAAAGAAGTTCGAGAATCAGGCACCTTTATCAGCTTTATTAGCATTAAACTCTGCTGCTTCCACTGGGGCTCGTGAGCTTAATTAAATATGCTCTGGTCTAATTAGGGTGCACATCAAATATACAAATACAAGCTTTTAAAAATATTTGCTGATTAGAATTTGGATTCCTGTTTTGTGCATAGTTTTGGTATTCCCCACAGCAGAAATTCCTCCTTGAGACACAGAATCTTTGCACAGTACCACCCAGTCTGGAAGGCATGGTCATCATGTCTCATTATACAAAACACATTTGCCATCTGAGAAAAACAATATATGAACCTAGATTAATTGCATTGTTCAGTATTAGCAAAGGCAATAGAGATTAGAAAGGAGAAATATGTATAAAATGGTAAATATGTGATGACTTTTATGATAAAATATTTTAATTTATGAGCAATTTAGTTATTTTTCTTCTAATATGTATGATGGCTATAATCTAATTTAAAATTTTCATGTATGTATACTGTAATTACATAAATTTCCTCCTTCCTCCACTCCTCCAGGCTTTCTCATGTACCTAAACCCCTTTCTCTCAAATTATGGCTTCTTTTTAATTTAATTATTAATTTTTCAATTTATAAAAATACTAAATATGTAAGTACAATCTGCTAAGTTCATTTAGTGTTGCTTACATGTGTGTGTTCCTAGGGCTGACCACTTGGTTTTTGATAACCAGCTTGGGGCTTTATCCTGGGCATGGTTGAGTCCCTGTCTCGGTAGTCAGTCATTAACTTCTTGTAGTTCCTCATCCAGAGGTGGGGACTTGTGAGATTTCCCAATCCGTGTTGTCATATCAGTTGAGGTTGCTATTGTTCAGGTCATACAGTTGAGATGTCATGAGTGCAGCTTCCCTGACATCTATAGAAGACACTATTTTGAAGTAGACCTGGCCCTGGTCCTCTGGCTCTTACAATCTTTCATCTCCTTTTCTTAGGTTGTCCCTGAGCTTGGGGTATAGTGATGTATCAGTTGGGGATGGGTGCCCCATGATCAGTTATTCTTTGTATTCTGACCAATTGTATGTTATACGTATGTACGTATGTACGTATACACACACACACACACACACACACAAACACACACATGTTTGTGGGCACATGTATATCTCATGGATATGGAGACCAGAGGACACTGATGATGACGTGCTTTCTCTTACCACTCATTGAGCCATTTCACAGGCCCCAATTGAGTGATTCTATAAATCAGAACTATTTGTCTCTCCATTCTGTCTTGTTTTTGTTTGTGGATGTTTACAGGGTGTGGAGGACTGATGGAGTGGCATATAAAAGTATCCTATAGAGTTTCTGCTTCATAGTGTTCATGTAAATAAAATATGGCTTTGTAGCTGGTTCATTCAGGTTTAAGAGTTGGATTGAAGACCTGAGCATCAGAAATCCTGATTCTGGCACTATTAGGAACTCTCAAAGGCACCAAGGCACAGGACAGTGTCTCAAAGACTGTGGTCCCTGAACGCACTGTCAGTAAGCCTGAAATCTTCTTAGAACCTGGGACTATTCCCAGATTGCTGGGACCAGGACCTCTGAGAGTGGGGCCCTGACATCAGTGTCTTCAGGAGCTTTTTGTAGTTCTTAAACAAGCTCAAGTTAGAGCATCCTTAACATAGGGTGTTCCCCTCATCCCAGTCCCCAGTGCCCTGGATGATTAACTCTAGGGCTTGAAGAACTGGTGTGTTCCTAATTTAGTGTAAATATGAGGTTATCAAGCTGAATAGAAACTCCCTTTGACAATATTAGTATGTTCTCAAGAAAAAAAAAGTCAAGACAACATTAAATCAGGAGATAACATTTTACACATTTCTGTAGACAGAACCATACAGTTAAACAAACACTGTTGAATTTTGATGTAGACATCATTCAGGAATCTCAGATCTCAAAGATATGGTCCTTTCTTCCCAAGAGTCTACAATCCAGCAAGAGGTGGAGTTAAAATCCAAATGGATCGAGAAGAAGAATTAGCTGAATCCGATAGGCATTAGCGGGGACTTTGTTGTTAATGCAAGCTGAGTTTGCTGTCTCCTACAATTGAGAAAACTTACTAGAGAGGGAAAAAGGCCAAGTAGAGTGTGTGTGTGTATGTGTGTGTGTGTGAATATGAAAGAGAGAGAGTATGTATGTGTAAGTCAGTGTGTGTGTGTGAGAGAGAGAGAATGAAAGCCAGTGTGTGTGAGAGGGTGTAAGTCAGTGTGTGTGTGTAAAATAGAGTGTAAGTCAGTGTGTGTGAGAGAGAAAGGGTAAGTTAGTGTGTGTGTAAGTCAGTATGTGTGTGTGTGAAAGGGAGTATAAGTCAGTGTGTATGTGTATGAGTTAGTGTGTGTAAGTCTGTGTGTGTTTGTGGTACAAAGGTATCATTTTGATTCTCAGAATCCTGAGCTCTGAGGTCCACTTGACCCTCCATCGCTAGGGTGTTAGCAGGGCGATGGGGTGGTGGGCCATAAGAGGCCGCAAGGAGAGAAAGAGAAGACCTCCTAGAGTATGAATCGGGGAGGGAGGCAGAGCGGGAGGAGGGGATGGATGATGTGATAGTTCTTTTCTGTTGCTGTGATAAAAACGGTGACCAAGAGTAACTTACAGAAGGAAGTTTATTTGGGTTTATGGTTCCAGTTTTGTTTTGAGCAGGATTCAGAGGCTGACATGACAGATCAGCAACTGCAAGTAATGGCAGTGCCTGCATCCACACCGACAACTGTGACTCTGAGGGATACTGTGCTCAGTATCCAATAAGGAGCGGAAGACAAGGATGCTGGGAATTATAGAGAGAAAGGAGGCAGAGAAGGTTCATCCTGACCGCCTGTCTCCCTAGTGACTCAGGGTTGGGGGCTGTCCTGGTTTCCTTTCCTGGTGTTTTGACACAATTCCCAGGCAAAGCAATTTTTTAAAAAATATATTA
The DNA here is from genome assembly GCA_004025045.1 of Sigmodon hispidus. Lineage (NCBI taxonomy): Eukaryota > Metazoa > Chordata > Mammalia > Rodentia > Cricetidae > Sigmodon > Sigmodon hispidus. Next base: position 626,082 of record PVIH01000017.1, on the reverse strand, counting down.
ATTAAAAACTATACCATCCAAGGAATTCGGTCTCAGTGAAGCATTTTCAAACAAAGTATGTTTTAATAGCTTCTCCCTTCCCTTCCTCTCCCCCACAAGGCAATTTACAGAGAAAGGGTTTATTCAGTTCACAGATCCAGGCTCCAGGGCATCACTGCAGGAATGCCAAGGAAGCAGGGAGTCGAAGCCGGCAGTCACATTCATACCCAGGGTCAAGAGCAGCAGGTAGCTTTCTCTACTCTTGTTCTGTCTAAGACAAGGCCAGGGAATGGAGCCACTCACAGTGGATGGATCCTTCCATGTAGAATAACAAAAAAATGGTAACCTTTGTAGGCATTCTCAGAGGTCCTTCTGCCAGGTGATGCTAGATTATGTCAAGTTCCCAGTGAAAGTTATCCAGCATTGGTGGCTACTCCACAATGGAAAGAGGCCTGCGGCCAGAGTGTTTAATATGTCTTTTTTGCTGTTCTTGCCCTCTGCTTGCCTCTACTGTGGACTTGGAATGTGTTTGCTCAAGACTTCAAGGCTCATTAGACAGGCCAAGCATGGCCTTCCCCAAGGAGCAAGGAGTTGTTTTGTGAATGATGGTTGATGAACCCGATACTCTTCACCCTGGCCACGGGCAACGCTCTGCACTAATTTTTAACTAATTGGAGGATTTTCTTTCTCTCTGAGTTTGTTGACCTCTATGCCAGCATTTACTGATGACCTGCAAAGATTAACCAACCCACTCACAGACAGTGGAGGGGGTGGAAAAAGTAACTAGACACAGGCTGTAGAAAAGACCTTAACAGAGGCTGTTTCTAAGACATTACCAGTGGGGGGTGATGGAGAACAACACAGCCGAAATGCTCAGGACACTGAAAGTTACCATGGATGTGTTGATCATTTTATTGCTTTTCTGGTAAAGATGAGGGGAAAAGCCCCATTTTTCTCCCTAGTGGTTTCCATGACAAGCTTCTGTTTTGAGGTCTTGGCCATCAATGCTCCCTCATTAGAGATGTCTTTCTTGGCTGTCCGATCTGGACATTTCCTCTCCCTGCTGATTCCCAATCTCCTACCAGTGTTTTTTTTTTCTTTAAGAAGTATTATATGCCTAATATTTATTTATTTAATTTTATTTATTAATTTAGTGTGTGAGGTAGGTGTAGGGGGGAGTACAAATGTGTGAGTTAGAGTCCTCTTCTTTCACAGTTTGGACCCCAGAATTGAACTCAGGTTATCAAGTTGGGTTGAAGGGCCCCTACCCACTGAGTCATTTTGCCAGCTCCAATGTTCCAGCTCATGCCCCACCCCCACAATAGGGGGCGCTTTCAAACTGCTCAGTTAACATTTGAGATGAACATGATTTAGCAACAACTTGACTGTGAGATGAAAGTCTATGTTGTAATGGATCTGTGTCCTGATTTCAACTCTTAGTCATGTGATAATCACTTATGAAGAAAAAGGGGAAAGAAGAGAATGGAGAGATGGCTCAGTGGTTAACAGACATTACTATTTGGTTAGACCAAGGCTCAGTTCCCTGCACTCACCCTCAGAGAGGGATCTGATTTGATCTTTTAGACTCTACGGATGCCTGTACATATATGCACATACCCACCCACAGATCCATACATAGACATGTAATTGCAAACAAAATAAATCCTTTTTTAAAAGAGGATATCACTGTGTAAAAATATTTACTTTATTATTTATTAAGTGTGTGTGTATGTGTGTGTGTGTGTGTGTGTGCTTGTATGCACTGCCCATGGAGGTCAGAAGAGGGCTTAGTTCCTTTGGAGTGTAGTTACAGACAGTTGTGAGCAATCTGATGTGGTGCTGGGAACCAAATTCAAGTTTCTGCAAGAGCAGCAAGCACTGTTAGTCATAAAGTCATCGCTTCAGTTGCTCACTATTATTTTTTAAGAGGATTAAATATTAATTTCATTTTCTGCTAGGATAATTTACCAGGGACACTCTGTGTCAGGAGGGAGTTGGGCAGTCCTCACACATGGCACCTTTGTCCTCTCAGTGGATGCAAAGTGCCTGGCCCTTTGGATTGTTTTATCTTGATTTCACTTCTCTTGTGGTCTGTGGGGCTTAAGCTCCTTGGTCCTTGTTGGAAGTGAATAGAGAGGGAGGTGTGCTTGGCAGCTTTGCCAAATTTGGAACAGTGGGTGCTCGGCAGCCTAACTATCCAGCAAGTCCCAGTCTTAATTTATAAATATGTTTAGAGTTTGTGTAACTGTCTCATTTTGATCAAAATGCATAAGAAATTAATTACAAACAGGAGCTAATTGTGCATGTAATCTGGGTGATTCTCTGTTTTTGAGAAAATGAAGAGTTTGAGAGGTGGAGATACCTTTTCTAGAATAGAAGTTCAGAGACTTTCTGGCTCATTTCACTTTCTAGAACTTTCTAGAAAATTATGTCTAGAAGCTTCTTTGGACACACCCCTCCACCACTTACCCAATTACTCTAGCCTGCTAGTGGGGATTGTGATTGCTTGAACAAGAATGGCACCTGCAAGCTCACATATTTGCATGGTTGGTCCCCAGTTCATGAACTGTTTGGGAAGTGTATCACCAGGGGGTAGACAGTGAGATTTCAAAAACCCAAGCAGGGCTAACCCTCCCCCAGGCTGTCTGCAGATCAGGATCTAGCTCTCAGCTGCTTCTCCAGCACCAGCTTGCCTACACACTGCCATGCTCCCTGGAATGATAATGGACTAATCTTCTGAAACTGTAAGCCAGCCCCCATTAAATGCTTTCTTTGTAAGTTGTCTTAGCCATGATGTCTCTTTACAGCAATAGAACACTAAGACAGGGGTACTTTTTAGTACATTTTTTTTTCTTTACTTCATACATTCAAGCAATCTCTACCCCACCCCCAATTCAGCTCCAGGACGTGTTCCATTGAGTCACTTTCCACGTCCAGCTTTTACTTTTGAGTTTAGACACCCATCGCTTCCATGAGCTCATTGTTTCCCAAATTTTTCTTCACTATCCTGAGCCTCTGTGATCGCAAGGTGATTGCCTTTTGGGGATAAAGTCTCATCATCAATTCTGTTTGGTCTCTGGAAGGAGGTACTGTTCCTGTTCCTAAAAGGCAAGTGTCTCTGCAGATAGGTCAAAGGCATTTTCTTGCTTTGTAGCTGTAAGACACCTAGATCCTTCCAGTTCAGTTTTCTTTCCTCTAAAGAATGTTCTTCTATGTCTCTCTGTCAAATGTGTGAAGAGTTTACACAGGATTCCTACATCTCACAGACCCTTTTGAATACAACCCTGGAAGGCATTCTTCCATCTTGTCTGCTTCTTCAGCAAAACCAGAAGAACTCCCTAGGCCAAGGACAGCTGATTATCAACGCTCTTTGGGATGAATCCCAATGAAAAGGATAGAAGTGTGCTCAAATTCAGAGAAGGCAGAGAATGTCATGGGCAGAAATGTGGTCTGTAAAGTATGTGTCCATTGGAAAGAATACTATATGAATATTCTATAGGGAACCTCTTTCTCCAAGGGTAACTTCGGTCATGGTAGGGATGCTTGACCACACATCTGGGTTAGATATGTGTTTGAATGCTTGGTCCCCAGTGGGTGGTGCTGTCCTGAGGGATTGTGGAACCTCCAGAAATTGGTATCTACCTGAAGGAAGTGGGTCACTGGGAATGTGCCTTGCATGTTAGAGCCCAGCTTTGCTTTTAGCTTATTTCTTTCTCAGCTTTCTAGTCTGAGGAGATGTGAAAAAGCTGCCATGGCCACGTTCTATTATAACCTCAAACTGAATTACCTCCATGCCTGGCTGGCCATGGCTCACAATATGAAGCAGAATAAATCCTCTATTTCTTTAGTTGCTTCTCCTTGGGTGTAGAAGATGGTTAATTAATATACTTTGAGTAAAGAGAAGAATAACTCATCTTAGAAATAGATGTTGTCTTCGTCACTCCTTCTGTGGTTGTGAAGAGAGGAACACCATGATCACAGAAATTGTTATAAAAGAAAACATTTAAATGTGGGCTGGCATACATCTTCAGAGACTTCATCCAGCAGGGAGCATGGCAGCAGGCAGGGCAGGCATGGCACTGGGGAAGGAGTTGAGAGCTACATCCTGATCTTCAGGTGGAGACAGAAAGACAGGCTGGGCTTTTTAAAATCCCAAAGCCCACCCCCAGTGACACACTTCCTTCAGCAAGGCCACACCCACTTTAACAAGGCCACATCTACTTCAACAAGGCCACATCTACTTCAGCAAGGCCACACCTACTCCATAAAGCCATACCTTCTAATCCTTTTTAAATAGTGCCACTTCCTGGTGACTAAACATTCAAATATATGAGCCTGTGGGTGCCATTGTTATTCAAAGCACCACAGATGCATAATAAGAACCTGTACAACACTTTTCTGCAACACTGTTCATACTTTTCTCAACAACTGATCAAAAGCTCCTCCACAATGGATGGGCTTGCTGTGTAAATGTTATTTTTACCCCATTTAAAATGACTTCTAACTGTAAAGATGGCTCAGTGGGTAGGACCAGTTGCTCCTCTTTTCCAGGACCCAAGTTTAGTTCTCAGCACCCATGTGGTGGCTTACAACTGTCTGTAAGTCCAGTTTAGGGGCATCTGACACCACCTTCTGGCTTCTGTGGGTAATAGATACCTATATGTATCTGCACATGGTATACATACATACATACATACATACATACAATCAAAATATTCATATGCTCAAAATAAAAATAAATAAAATTTTTAAAAATGACTTTTAGATAAGATGAGAGAAAAACATATTTTAAATGATTTTCATCATGATCAGAGCCAAGATTGGCACCCAGGTCTTACAGTCTAACCCATGCATTTTTTCTGTTCCCTCATGTCAACTCAAAAAGCAATAAGTGAAAACATTTTATTAGTCATTTAGAAAACATAAAGATATCACCTTCCAATGGTTTTCTCATTCTTCCTTTGGTGGACTGTTTAATTTGAGGACTGTGGAGGAGACATTTAGTTCATGTATCCACTGACACAGTGGGTAGGCCTGGCCCAGCAGCAAGGTGAGGCAGTAAGAAAGACTTCAGCAGATAGGCAGCCCTGGAAAGACACTGCTTTTTAAAGGTGTGAAACCTGACATGTTAGTGGACACATCTGAGACGATTTGGGAAATAGCACAAGAGCATATTTAAAGCCACAGAAAATGCATATCTAATATCTATTATTTACCCATCCTACTTTTTAGAGAATTCGGTCTTTATTTTCTCTCATAATCTCTTTCTTTGCTCTAAAGAAGAAGGGGCATTTCTGTAATAGAAATGGGCATTTTCTCTTATGTTCTTTGTTCTTCCCCCCTCTAGTCACAGATGATTGCGTGGGCACAATGTTCTCAGCCATTGCTTGGGTTTTCATACTTTAAATCAACTGTCTCTCTCTCAAAAAAAAAAAAAAAATTCAAGTATGACATCATTTGAAGAGCACTGAAGAGGCTGGTCTGCTAGCATAGGTCTGCAGTCTCTAGACCTTGGAAAGCTGAGTCAGTAAGATTGGAGGTTCAAGGCCTTTTTGAGCTGTAGAGTGAGTTTAAAGCCAACTTGAGTACTTTTGTGTCATCCTGTCCAGAAATGAGAAATGAGAAGAGCTCTGGGTAGGAAGTTCAGTGGTACAGGCTTTCCCTAGCATGTATGAATTCATGACTTCAATCTCCAGTATTAAAAAACCCACAACTCAACCACTCAAAATCTTCAGTGTTTATAGTGGTAAAGAGCACTTTCCAGAGATGGGGAGGCAGCGTGACTCTCTAAGTACAGTTCCTGCTTTTCTCTTTATCAGCAGTGTGACTCTGTGACTGTTTTTTTTTTTTTTTTCCCATCCAGAAAATGGTATTGTTCGAAAGGTTCTCTCCATTATGTGAAGTGCATAGGGCAATGGTATGTACACAGTTGGCACCATATAAATGCTTATTGCTGTCAACAGCAGCAGCAGACATTGCAGAAGTACGGTAGTATTATTTAATGTGGAAAGTCAGATACTCACCAGTAAGAGAATCCTGATGGTGGCTGTTCAGTAGTTCAGGCTCACTGCTGTGATCTGCTGATCTATTCTTAACAGAGCTTGCTTTCCATCCTTTGTCGAAATCTGTGAGGCCACAAACCCCTTCTTGACTGATATGTCTGAGCTGTGCTTTAAATTCAACACCAAGGGTCCAATAACTATATCTACAGAACACTTGGCAGAGAGTCCAATAACCATATTTACCGAGCACTCAGCACATTCATCACAAATGAGTCAATCATAAAAGTAATATAACACAGCCCCTCCATTAGCTGTGATGAAGTTTAACATGTTGACATTTTTGCCTCAGATTTTAATTTTAACAATTATTATTATATAAACTGTGATTAAACAGCACCACAGTACCCTGAACTCATCAGCACCATTTCGCTTCCATCATTGCTGGACAGAGCTATTAAGTGTTTCCTTCACTCCCTCAATTCTGTATTTACTACATAAGAAAGCATCAGGTAGGTGATGGAGGGTTGACACACACTGCTGACACATTATTGTTATCTCGCCACAATCTGCTTTTTAAAATCAATACAACATAGACCCAGTTCTTTCCTTTTTACATGTCATAGTTTTCGACAGCTGAAGATGACAGGTCATGTTTCTCTTCTAATGAATACTTGAGTTTATTCTTTTATTTACTTTTAAGTCTTTGTGTTTATATTGTACTCACAGATGATCAGCATGTTTATTAATTTCTTCCAGAGAGGAGTGTTTTACTAGAATGCACACTTTAAGGAAGTAGAGAGCCTGGTGTGGGAAGCTTGCCATTGCAGAGATGGCCCAGAGGGCACAAGCGTTTGTGGTACAAGCCTGATAACCTGAGTTTAAATCCCCAGGACAGATAATCCCATCAGCACAAGCACCCCAAATCCAAATGCACCCACAGGAAATGGGAAATGGAGAAGGGAGAACCCCTGCTGGGATTTCCATTGTAATTGTATTATCAGATAACCAGTCAGGACTGGAATTGCTAAAGCTATTAATTTAGCTAATTATGAGTGCAGGTGATTTTCCATTTATAAATTTTTAGGTTTTTTGATGATTCCTGTTATATCCCTCCCACAATCCTACCCATTAAACAACTCTATTCTTTTCCAATGATGAAATGCTATAAACCTTTCCTATGATACCATCTAGTTGGCTGGTGTTTTGTAGTATTGTTATTTTATTTTGAACCCATCTATATTTCACACCATACTAACCCAACCTTTTAATGCTACCAGTTTTGATTTCTTGTGTAAATTTTGGAATTTTTCTTTCTTTCTTTCTCTCTTTTTCGTGCTGGGATTAAAGGCATGCACCACCATTGCCCAGCTTTTAAAAAAATTGGGGACTTTAAAAATCTATATATAAAAGAAATCAATTTCTAATGTCTAGGTTTGATTTCTACCTCTTACCCTGTTTTGGAAATGCAGACCTCTGGGGGAGGAGGCAGAACACTGGGTTACAGAGGACATATTTGTCTATTTCTAGCTACTCCTGATGTCATCATTGTCTTCTTTTCTCTGTTTCCTCCTCCTCTTCCTCCTCCTCTTCCTCCTCCTCATTGTCATTATTTTCAGAACCGGGGCTGAAACAGCTTCTTGTATGTTAGACAAATCCTTTACTACTGTGCTATATCTGTAATCCTTTCCCCGGACTTTAAAAACAATGTTTCTAATATTTTGGATCTGGGTTTGAATTTTACAAGATTTTAGAAATCACTATGTGATTCTTTTTTCTTCTTGTGAAACTTTTCTCTTCTTGGGCTGTGATGCAGCTCAGGCGGTAGGGTTTTGCTTATCACACACATGGCCCTGAGTTTCAGTCCTGAATACCTTCCTCTCAAGCACCTATTTACCCTTTTAAATCTCCCACAATTCTCTGGTGTAATTGGTAGTGATTTTTGTAAGGTATTTGATTGGTCTCATCTGAAATGACTTCTTTCAGCTACTAAGTCATTCTTGCATTTCATGGTCACCACTCTGTTTCTGCTCTATGGATCCATGAAAACTATGAAAAACTAGGAGTCTGCTCGGACTATTGTTGATTACACCCAATGTCTAAATAAGAGAGGCTTGCTGAGACTTTCTGGTTGTCTCTTTCAATTTTCTCTTGTCTTTGGCTCAGTTCTTGCCTTCCTTCCACTATGTGAGGTTTGAAGACTGAACTGATGTTGGCCTTAGCAATTAAGCATTTTACCTAGTATGCTTTTTTTTTTTTTTCTTTTCGTCCTTGATTTTCCCTTCAAATCTGAACCACATGGGGAACACTGAGACTATCTACCAGGAGGTATAAAAGGCTTCTGTGTATCTACTTTTATGAGGTTAAAATCAACAGTGGACAAGACATGGTTGGCCCAATCCCTCTTTTTATAAAGTTCCCCCACCAGTTTTTCACTTAATGACTATCTTAGCTATCGGTTTATTATTGCTGTGATAAAACAAAACAAAACAACAACAACAAAATGACCAAAGCAACTTGGGGAAGAAAGGATTACACTTCCACCTCACAATTTATCATCAAGGAAAGTCAGAACAGGAACTCAACAGGGCAGGAACGGGAGGCAGGAGGTGATGTGGAAGCCATAGAGGGGTGCTGCACACTAGCTCCATCCACATGGCTTACAAATACATAGGAGGCCAGTGAGATGGTTCAGTGAACACGGGTGTTTGCCACCAAACCTGAGTTTCATCTCTGGGACCCAATGGTGGAAGGACAGAACTGACTCCTGCAAGTTCTGCTAATCTCTAGTTATGTGCTATAGCTGAAGCATGAGCGAATCTGTGTGTGCTTTTATAATTGTTAACAGATAGACAACATTCTTAGCTGTTTCTTAGATTAAAAGGGTAATATAGGTGTTGAAGAGATGGTTCAGTTTTTATAGGGACTGGAGGACCTTCCAGAAGCCCAGGGTTTGATTCCCAGCACTCATATGGCAGCTTTCAAAATATCTTTAACACCAGTTCCAGGGGATCTGGCACCCTCTTCTTGCCACTCTGAGTACTCACATGTGTACCCCTATGTTCATAATAATCCTATTCATTAAAAAGGTAACATATTACAAATTCTTTTCTGCTCTTTGTATTTGTACATAAATACAATTTTATTCTTTCTCATATTCTACCTGAAGTGAACCTTGAGAGTTTATACAATTTCACATAAAGGTTTGTGTCATTGAAGTTTAGCTGTTTGGCTTTATAACTTAGAGATCCTCTGGATCTCTGTGATAGAAAAAAGTGTAAGTTATCACTATTTTTGTTATCTCTAGACCTCTTGGAGATCCAGAATGTTCTCTGCCTAGTTTGACTGTGGGTTGATTTCTTGATATTTTAAGTTTTAGTAAATACATATCACCACATATTAAATCTACTTTTAAAAAATTACTAACTTTAAGTATTTTATACTAAATTAAAATTTTTATATAGTATACACAAATTATATATTAATATAAAATTAAAATTAATTTTATCACTATACATATCTCTATGTTTATTCAAACTATTGTACTTATACAATTCATCTAAAAATATAATACAAATTACTAGTCCTAAAAATTATTACCAACTAATTAAAATATAAAAACATACAAATTAATAATCAAACATTACAATCAAACTTATAGCCATATTAAATATGTTTTCAAGACCAGATATATTTTAAAAAACAAGTCTTCTTCAAACACTTCAAACATCCATAAAATATGACATTTAGAATATTTTAAAAACATAAATTCTTATTGTTTTTATAACAATAAGACATCTGCTCCTGGCAACACCAATTTACTTTAAAAAATTATAAACATCAAAAATTCCTCCTTACAAGTTAACCTTCTTTATGACAAAAATTAGCCACTAGACAAAAAAATAGTCTTGCTTTGACTACTAACAATATAATATTCAAAATAAACAAACAAAAGAACACACAAAAGTTATAAAACCTTGTCAAGACAAGATTTTTAAAAAGTCTTTAAAAATATTCTACTTCATAAAAAAGTCTATCAGACATAGTAGGCCTTTAAGGCCAAAAATAAATACTTTAACAACATACAAAAAAACCTCAAATAACTGTTCCAACTGCCAGCTGTTTCATTTCTTACATTTTTTTAAAAGTTACTTGCTTGCCTATGCTATTTACTTAATATTATTTCCTTCTTAAGTCTCTAAAAAAATTAAAAATAAAAGAATTAATAGTTATAATTTTCTAATAACAATTTTTAAAACTCACTTAAAAGTTAAAATATATGCTAAAAAACATCAAAATATAATTTCTAATTAATAATACAAGTTAAATACAAAATAAATTAAATACAATCCTTTAAACTTACCAAAATAAAATAAATAATAAAATATTTCTTATTAACTAATTAAACATTGCTCTTATAATTACTGTTTGTACATATTATTTATAATTATCATAACCATTATATATAGTTTTTCTTATATAGTTATAACTTTTTATATTTTTGACTCAAAAGGGGATATGTGGCAATATGTATTTAATAAAATAGTTCAAGGCTAACTACCAAATAAAATAGCTCATGCCTTTAATCTTAACCTAGATGGGATGCAGCTGGGATTAAAGGTATCCATCCTTGAAGCCCAGTTGTTTGGCCTTGTACTCACAGAGATTCTCTGGATCCTCATGCTGGGAAAAAGTATGAGTTACCACTGCTCTGTTATCCCTAGAACTCCCAGAGATCCAGAATAATCTCTGCCTAGTTTGGCTATGGGTTGATCTCTTGCTATTCAAGATTTTATTAAATACATATCAACACACACACACACACACACACACAAAATAGTCAACTTTATATTCTTTCTGTTGCTTTTCCCTTTTAAAATATTATAAATGGATCTGTGTTAGGTATTTAACATTTAGTGGTGTGTGTGTGTGTGTGTGTGTGTGTTTATGTGTGTGTGTGTGTGTTTCAGCCATGGCTGTGAGTTGGGTTGGAGGATAGTTTGTAGGAGTCAGTTCTTTCTTCCACTATGTTGGTCCTAGGGGTGGAACTCAGATCCTGATTAAAATAACTTAAATGTCAAAATATTTACTTCACCTCATGATTTTAGAGTGAGTCACTCATAGTGGCAGGCAACTGTGTTGTGTTAGATGAAAGGGCATGACAAAGGAATGCTGCTCATGTCCTAACTGCCAGGAAGCAGAGATACAGAAGAATAGAGCTGGGAACAAGATGCATAATTTAGATGCACACTCCCAGGAATGCACATCCTCCACCAGGCTCTGCTTTCTAATAGACTGTCTGCACGGATCTCTGCCACCTTCACAGGCAGCAGAGCAATGAGCCAGGAGATGTAAGAAGAAAGTTCAGTACAAGAAGACTCAGTAGCCAGTGTTGGTACAAACTCTGGAAGTCTGATACCAGATGTCTTATTTTGTGCATATTTAAACACAGCACAAGCTGATGAAAACTATTTTTGTGATGATTAACTCAATTCCACATGCACAATAAAACATACCTACATCATCTCTTTGGGAACAACTTAACTAAATACAGATCAGATTACATTGAATCTCCATGTAAAGTACATGTGACACTTTCCATAAAGATGAGTTCTATAAATTGACTGAGAAAAACAAGTTAATGAGAAGGGTCCAGAGGTGGGGGGAGTGGGTCTGGTGCTGGCTCTGGTCACACTGATTATGCAAAGGTCACCATGCTAAAAAAACATGATCTTTCCAGCCTTTGAGGTAGAAAATAGGTTTTGCATTCCTTCCCTTGAAAGAACAACCAAGTGTAGATAACATCCCAAGTTCCCATAGAGCACAAAGACCTCCATGCCCCCCATAACTTCCCGTTTCTTCTTCACAGTAAGCCTCATCTCATTCGTGCTTCAGAGCCTAGACATAAGCAGTTCACTACACACGGGAAGAAGTTACTGCACACTTTCTCACTTCACATGGCGCATGTCAGAGATGGCTTTCTCAACTCTCCACTGGAAGCAATGAATGCTGAACTCCAGCCGCCCTCTGCGCTCTCTGTTGTTTTCTCCTCCTCCTCCTTCTCCTTTACAGCACTTACATTTGAACTCATATCTAAATGTGACTGCTTTTCAGTGGCCTGATCCTAGAACTCTGTGAGTGTTGGTGAGTGAGAATGAAGTGAAGCAGAGAGAGCAAGCAAACATGCAGCCGACTCTTTTTTTTTTAAGATTTATTATGTATACAGTACACAGAAGAGGGCACCAGATGTCATCATAGATGGTTGTGAGCCACCATGTGGATGCTGGGAATTGATCTCAGGACCTCTGGAAGAATAGTCAGTGCTCTTAGCCTCTGAGCCATCTCTCTGGTCCCCAGCATCCAACTCTTAAACTACTTTCAGCCTCAGTGCTGCAGCCTTGATGGCCATAAGTGAATCCCATACCTATACTAGCAAATAGGCCATGCCTCATTTTTGAGGCAGGATCTCTCATTGGGCTGGATGGGACTGGCTAAGTACAATAGACTGGTTGACCATAAGCCCCATAGATCCTTTGTCTTCCACCTGTCCAGGCTGGATTGCAAGTGTGTATCAGCATGCCTGGCTTTTTACTCCAGTGTTGGGGACTGAACTCAGGTCTTCATGCTTGCACAAGAACCACTTTACCAACGAAGATGTCTTGCAATCCTTTATGGATTTTTTTTTTTTTTTTTTTTTTTTTTTTTTTTTTTTTTTTTTTTTTTTTTTTTTTTTTTTTTTTTTTTTTTTTTTTTTTTTTTTTTTTTTTTTTTTTTTTTTTTTTTTTTTTTTTTTTTAGTCAAATGTCACTGCTAGAAGGCAGACAGACACCCAAGGGCCACAAAGCAGCCTGTCCAAAGCTTCCTCTAAAGCAGAGTCTCCACTGAGGCACATGTCACATGGCCGCTGGAGATGTGGCTGTGATGAGCAGTGGTCCAGGCTCAGTACTTTTAAAGACAGTTAAAATCAAGGTTAGGCAATCAGAGCATCTCTAAATTAGCATCTGGATTCTGGGAGAAGATGCTATTGAGAGGATGTGCCCAGGCCTTGCTGTCCACCCTGCCCCCTTTGTTCTGAGCTCCAGGGCTGTTACCACCTCCCTTTCCACTGAAACATGCAGAAAACTGAACACAAAACTCCAGCTTGTGTCCTAAACATGCCATAAATACTTGGGGACAAAAGTAGAAATTGGTCAAGTCGGCAGACAGACATTGATTGTTAAATTGTCAAATGGCCAGCTTTACAGCTTCCTTTGGGAAAAGTCTGCCTTTCCCTCTATAGATTTTCAAAGCAAAGGTCCCAGCGTGCTTGAGTGTTCTCATTTATGATGTACTTACAAGGCTCATCCCAATAGCACTTGGAACAAGGCAGTTGGGTTTTCTGCCTTGCCAAGCCCTGCCCCCTTCCCGGGAGATATCCTTGGCTTCTAATTTATGTTCCTTTAAATAAAATATCGAAAGCCACTTTTTCTGAATTATTTCTTATTGAATGCACCCCTTAAGTCCCCCTTTCTTTAAATGAAAAGACTAAAATGCACCACATATTTTGACAATGGTTTTATGGCGACCCATAACGATACATTCTGTTCTCATTGTAATTGCCCCGGGTTGAACTACGCTTATTTTGGTGGAAAGCATTCATTATTTTATCAACAACTGGCAGACCCCGCTGGTATTTACTGACTTTTCTTTAACCAAAACAACGATCTTAGCTCCCATTCCTGCCTCAGCTGCTCAATCTTGCTAAGAAATTTGGGAGCCCCTTTTGAATAGAACCCAGCACAAAGCCTTTAAGCACGCTAAGCAATAGAGTTGTAGGGAATGATAGACAAAAAAAGCCCTCCGAAGAATTGGTGCTTAATTACAACTTAATTAGCATAATTATGCATGCTAATGGCATCTCAAATGAATAGCAGTTGTCAGGAGGTTGGGACCATCTGTAAGAATGTCGGATTAATACATCATTTTTTATTTCTAACCACGCTGTAACTCTTTCCCCGAAAGTGATTTCCATTAATCAAGTTCATTTTTATTATATAGAAAATTTGGCATTTTTCATTATGGGCCATTATCTGTTTCCCCACGCAGCCCTAATACAATACTAATGAGCCCCCGAGTGGCGGGCCGTGTCGACAATGGGGGTACAGGTGTATTACTGTAATTGTTACAAACAGCACAAGCTACCTCTGGAGTAGCTGAGTTCTAGTCTCTCAACACCCACCTTTCTGCTGGGATCCCCCAGGGTCTAGTACAATTTTCAGAGCTTTATCAAAAACATACATGTTTGTGGTTGCAAAGAAACGCTTTAAAGAAAAAAAAAGGCCTGCCTGCCTTACCTGCAGCAGAGGCGGCTGTCTGAGGATCCCTTCTGTGAAAACAGAAGGCTTTGGAGGGTAAGAGGAAGTCTGTGCTTCTACCCAGCCCAGCTGGGCCCAGGTGGGGGAGGGGGCGGCACTGCCAGGCCTGGATGCCTGGTCCTCTTCTGCAGAACCAAACAGACCAATCACTCATTGCTAAGCATGGTCATAAAACCGCAGGGGTGCCGTGTGTCTTCATGGCTCTTAGCCCCAAGACACACCCCAAATGGCAATCTGGAAATCCACATCTGGATCCCTCCCTCCCGTGCCACAATGAGGGTATCTGCTGCAGTGCACACTGACTGGTTATCAGATCCTTCTGAGGCTTTGTTCATGGGCCCTCCTCTTCCTCCATACGCCCCCTCGCCACCCTCATAGGCGCTCCTCTATACCCAGACTAAAGCCAGGGATGGTAGCTGGGGTCCCTTTAGGGGGCAGGAGTGTCCTTTAGCTGTTTCCATTTACTCCCAAGCTCTAGGAAGCATCTATCTGTACTCAGAGCAAGAAAAGCCACAGCTGTGTGTCTTGCCACACCAACAGCTCTGCCTTGGCAGAAGCAACTGAAGACTTCTTCCTCTGTAATGGCACCAGCTGCTAAGGCTGGCGGTGGTGAGGCTTTTTTTTTTTTTTTTTTTTTTTTTTTTTTTTTTTTTTTTTTTTTTTTTTTTTTTTTTTTTTTTTTTTTTTTTTTTTTTTTTTTTTTTTTTTTTTTTTTTTTTTTTTTTTTAATAGAAGAGAGGGTGCAGGGAAAAATTTGTTTTTCTGCAGTTGTGGATAGGGGAGAAGGGTGTGCAAACAAGCTTCACAGCCTTGGCAGGGTAGAAGTTGGGGCCTGAACTACTTTTACTTCTTCTACTTGGAAACTGCATTGGCAGCTTGTTGACCCAAACAGGGGCTGACTACATAGTGTTCTTGTATTAAAACAACATTTTTAATTATTATTATTTCATTTGAAGTTTAAATTTGATGGAACATCCTTTCAATACTTTCTGTGCACTGGAGACAGACAGCTGGGTCTTGAATCTTGTCTTGTCTCTACAAGCTGTGTGACTCTGGGTACATTACTGAAGTTCTCTGTGTCTTGGACAGTGCTACTTTGGAATGTTGCAAGCAGTCAAATGCCTAGGGCAGTATCACATAGGGAGCATTCATGGGGTGATTGCAATTAATAGCTCTTAACTGTTGGTGACCTCTGTTCTGTTTCTAAGTTTATTGGGTTTGAAGTCCCTGTCTGTTTATGTCACTGTACTCTTAAACCCCGAGATGGCTATAAGTCAAATGTTTTTGCAAGCTCTTGAGGGTGCCTGGTATTGGCCAGGGTCCCAAGGACAGGAGTCAGATGCACCTGGTAGCATTTGTGTAGGACCCGTGTTTTCTTGAGTGGCAGGTCAGAGGTAGGCAGGAACCATGGCTCCTAGCAGGGATGTGCTTTACAGCCTGGGGCTCCTGCCTGCTTTTCCTTCACAGCAGACCCTTCTGAGCAGGCACCAGTGCTGCACTGAGCTTTCCTGGTTTCCAGTGAAGCCACTGATGAGGTATCTGCACCTCTACACTCCCTGTAGCCCCACTTACAAACAGGCGAGTTATGAAACTTGCCTAGATGTGTGTCAGCAGGTGGGCAGATAAAGATGGATGGGATCAGAGAGCATCCTGCTAAAACTAAGCCAGACTTGGAAAGATAAACATCATCTTTCTTTCATATGTGAAATCTACATTATATACAGTCTCTGTCCCATGCACACATGTTGCTGTATGTGATAAAACATCCTGACAAAATCAGCCTAAGGGGAAGAGTTCATTTTACCTCCCAGTTTAAGTGTTCTTAGGGATGTCAGGGAAGTTGAGGCAGCAGGTGCTTGAGCATCAGGTCATGCTCCATTCACAACCAGAAAGTGGAGCAAAATGGACATGGAGTGGTTCACTTCTCTTTCTCCATTTACACCGTCCAGGGAATGGTGCTGCCCCTGGTGAGGGAGTCTCCTCATCCATCTCACAGAAATTCCACACAGGCATGCCCAGAAGCCTGTCTCCTAGGTGACTCTAGATTCTATCAAATTGGCAATAACCAGAGCAATGTAAATCCATTATACATATGTTTCTCAGAAGGAGAAGGGGGTCATCAGGAGAGGACCATGAACACTAAGTACACACTGTATTTGAGAGAAAGTGCTACAGTAACGCCATTGATTTCTACGAGGAACACAGGAAGTAATCAAATTAAAACAAAACAAACACAGGCTTTAATCTCTGTCCTCAGTTTCCCTGTCCAGTGATGCTCCATAGTAGTTCTGTGCTATGCGGCATCACTTGGTGTACTCCGTCACCCAGGAAGCTCATGGTGTGGCTAGCACTGCTGTGCTTTCTGATCCTTGGAAGCTCTCCCAGTGAGAGAGGAAGGCTTGGATGCCTTCACTAGGCAGAGCTCCATGCTTGCCTGGCTTACATCAGACTGCTGCTGTGAGATGCCCTGTGCCCTTCACTGCACCATTCAGCCAAACAAAAGGGCTCTAGACAATCTGGTTGCTTAATGGCCTCAGCTTGGGGGATGGTCATCTACAGAAGGTCATCAGCAGGTTGTTTTAGTTTTGTCTGTAGTGACCCACTTTGTGCTAGGGATACACACATGTGGGCACACACATGTATGCACATAACCACATGTACACAGTTCTTTATTGATCGAGATTCAGGTTCAGGTCTGTTCTTTGTAACAATGTTTCAAAGCATTACACTTATTTATTATGAGAATGTGTATGTATGTTCACATGTTTGGATGTGTATCTCATGCTAGTAATTATGTGTGTGGAGGTTGAAAGACAACTTGGGGCAATCAGTTCTTTCTACCACGTGGATCCTGGAGACCATACGTAGAACATCAGGCTTATGGCAAACCAAACACCTTTACCCACTGAAGCATCTCTTTGGCCCTTGGGTCTCTTATTTGCCTCTTCAAGGTCAGCCTGAAAAACATGGATGAGAAGAGAAGGTGCCCTCTCTTCACAGCCCAAGTGAAAAGGTCAGTGTGTTTGTTGTTCAGAGGTTAAAGCAATCTTGATGAAACCATGAGGCTTTCCAGCATAAAACTCTCTTTGGAGACTCTCTTAGCTAATGTCCAGTGGACCTCTTGTGTGGCGAGCCAAATGGGACAAAGGCTCTTCCTCTGGGCCCAAGATATGAAGAAGAGCTTCCTTCTTGTCCACAAAGGCAAGATGTTTCTAAGTAACACACTGCAGAGTGGACTGCAGGTCTCCCTGGATCTCTCTCTGGCCATCAGCTACTGTGTGGTTCCACCTCCGCAGGATGGCTTTCATCCTTCCAGCTGCGGGTGTTTCCATGCCCCTGGAAATCTTTGCTCCTGCATCCTGCAGCCCAGGCCAGGACTGACACTGTCGTTAGGATGGTTACTGACCACCTTCAGCACAGTGGACTCACTCTGCTGATTGCCCCCATCCAGTGCTCCGGGACTCTGTTGTCAAGGTTGGGGCTCTCAAATCTGAAGAGACATTGCAGATAACAGTATTTTTAAGAAGTGCAAAGAAAGAGAGGAAAGGGAGGGAGTGAGGGAAAGAAAGAAGAAGAGGGAAGGGGGGAAGGAAGGAAGGAAAAGGAAGCCGTTCTCAGCTCTGGTAAAGATTCTATTCACTGGAGCCCCTATAGAGTAATCATCTCTTTTCATCGCAATGAGTGTTGTTGCCTGAGAATTAATATTAGATCTATTGAAATGAGCCTAATGAAGATGACTTTTGGGGGGGGGCTCTGTTTTTGCTGTATTTGCATAAAGTCTTTTACTTAGTTTGACACATGCAAGTTAAAAATGTGAATTCTTTCCTAAGTTTTTGGTGTCTTGTTACCCAGGAGAAAGGGTGACTGTGTGAGGGGGCATCCCGGAAGGCCAACTTCCTATTGTCTGAGACATGGTCTGGGATGGGAAGTTTGATGCTTTGATGCCCCAGTCTGGCCTTGAACTTGGTATGTTGCTGAGGATGACCTTGAGCCTGAGATCTTCCTGTCTCCACTTCTCAAGAGCTGGGATTATGGGTGTGCACCAGCATACCCAGCATTTGTGATGCTGGTGATGGTGCCCAGCTTACATGCTTGCTATGCATGTGCTCTATGCACTTCACCATGTCTCAGCTGGGAAGATTGCCTTTGAAACTGGCCATCCAGGGGAGGGTATGGGTAGAAGAGTGTGAGGTAGCATAGAAGTGTTGGTCTATGGGAGCCCTGGGAGCTTCCCTGAGGGATAAACCTGGACAATAGAAATGGTCCGTTGGATGTATGTATGTGTTACCTTTTTTTGTATACTTTCAGCTCTTTTTAAAAATCTTTTTAATTCCTTTTTTCTATGTAAGCTTAAAACATAGTAGTTTTCAACATGACATTGGCACATATCTGTGCAAATCTCTTTTGTTCCCGCTCCTTCCTCTCACTCTCTGTCTCCTTCCCCCTCCATTGGGCTCTTTTCTTCCTGCAGGAAGTCCCTACTTTTGCTTCCCAGTATGTGTACTGTATCCCCGCCCCATTTCCTGCCTTCCTTGAGTTCTCTTTTTTGTTTCTCTCTTATGATTCCATTTCTGCTCTTATAAACACACACACACACACACACACACACACACACACACACACACAAGCACACAAGAAACTTTAAAATTTAATTTCTCTCTATAAAAGAACGTATGTAGTAACTATTATCTTTCGGAACCAGGCTCATTTCACTTAACATAATGATTTTCACTTTTACTTTTCCCAGAAATGCCACCAGTTCATTCTTCTCCTTGGCTGTACACAACCTCCTTGTGTTCGTGTACCATGTTTTCTCCATTCTTTCATCTGCTGATGCACATCTAGGCTGCTTCTATTTCCTGACTGCTACTAATTGAGCATGATCCTTTCTTGTATTCAAAGTCCAATTCAGAAGGCCTCCCTCAATAAACAATGTGGAGGGATTGAAGGTGCTTCGATGGACCAGGCTTTGGTTTCCAACATCCACATTCCTCACAACTGCCTCTCACTCTAGTTCCAGGGGATCATTTGCCCTCTTCTGGCCTCAGCAAGAACTGCACAAACGTGGTGTGCATACGTACATGCAGGCAAACACTCATGCTAATAAAAAATAATCATTACCAAAAAACCCCACCTAATGCTCCTGAGAAACAACACCCAGTTCCTGTTCTCTGGCCTCACAAGCAAGCATGCATGCATAACCACCTGCTGAAATAAATCAGAAAGAGAAACTTCAGTGTTACTGTCAAATTTTGTTCTTTGTAGAACAATCTGACTTGGCCACTGGCTTAGAAGGTGATGGACCATAGGAAGAGACTGACAGCAAATCAGATTTCAGTTCACATTACTCCTGATTTGCCTGTATTGTGAGTGATAAATGACTCGTCAGTAAAGCTCCTGTAGCCTCCATGGTAAATGCCAGGGAGGGCCTCCACATTCCATATAGATTTAATCACACATTTACTGTTCATGTAATTTTGAATTAATTACATGCCAAGCAGATTTATGTTCTATATACTTAATAAACCTTGTAAGTGCCCTTTTAGCAATCAGATGGTATTTAGGGCCTGCTCTGCTTTTTAAAAAACAATGGTTCACACTGCAGTTCTTTCCATATGTTCAGGTGTTGGTAAAATTAGAGACACCAGATGTTGACAGGGAGTACAGCCAGGGTGGCTGGTGGATAGCGGGGTTTGGGCTCAATGAAGAAGTAGGTGAGCTCAGGCTCGGGCTTCAGACGGCCACATCTCCACTCTTGTCAGTAGCTTGGCATGCGGCCATTTGTCTGAGATGATGGTATAGTTGAAACAGTCCTTACACTCTGTCAACAGCCACAGGTTTGTACTCTGTCCTTACTGTTCCCTGTGTTTGGTATCATGAGGGTTACACTATTTTACCTGAAGGTGCTGCTCCCTGTATTTTTCCTCAGGGCAACTTTTATCCACCTTCTGGATTTTGTTATCCATCCATCCATCCATCCATCCATCCATCCACCCATGCATGCATGCATGGGACCTCATGCTGAGCAAGTGCTCTATCACTAAGCTAGTGTCTACATCTCTCTGTACTTTCTACTGTGAGATAGAGGTTCACTACATTGCAGGCTGACTTTGAATTCACTCTGTGACCCAGGCTGTCCTTCAACTCACTTTATTGTTTAGGCAGACCTTGAACTCTAGATCTTATTTCAGCTTACAGAGCTGCTAGGATGGCAAGCCTATACCTTGGAGTCCTACTGAATTTATTCTAAGTCCAGCACACTGTGTAAATCAAAATGTCCATGCCTGTTTCTTGATGCTGCTTATTACAAGCCCCTGGGTTGACCACCTGGTAGAGGGTCATTTGTGTTTCCTAGGCAGGTCAAGAAGAGCTCAGTCACTTGCTAGGGTGACTTGCAGGGTGGAGCTGGGGTTGAGATGGGGTCAGATGGTTCTTACTGTGTCCTAAAGTGTTTGTCTTTGGACAGAACACAGTGGTCACACTTCCACCCCACCCCCTTCCCCATCCGCTACTTTATCTGTGGTTTCACTATCTGTGGCTTCAATTACCCGTGGGCAACCACAGTCTGAAAATGTTAAATGGAAAATTCCAGAAATAAACAATTCATAACTTTCAAATTGTGTGCTGTTCTGAGCGCCATGATGAAATCTCACACCATCCCACGTCATCCCACCCAGGACTGAATTAGTTCTTTGTCCAACACGGCCAAGATATATAGATCTTATACATAGAAGAAAAGAAAGCTCCCAGTGACGTAACTTTAAAATGGAATAGAGATGACCTATTTTAGTACTAGCCACTGTGGCTAATCTCTGTGCTTAATTTGGAGATAGAACTTTATCTTAGATATTATTTATAGGAAGACTCTTTCTCTGCATGTATGTGGCTTGCATTCAGGCATGCACTGACCACCTTCACACATAGTCCCAGAGGACAAAGGGACCTTCTGTGTTTGTCTTTCTGAACTAATTTTTTATATGGAGTGGTGTTTTTCATTATAACTTGGATCTTCTAACAAATTATCAGAGACTAAATAAACAACAGACACCAATTTCTCACAACTGGAGAGGCCAGAAGCCCCATGATAGAATGCCACGGTTAGATTGTGGTAAGGATTGCCTTTCTGCACCACCTCAAGGCATGAGGTAGGTGGTGGTTGGGGATGACACAGAAATGAAGCACTTTTTTCTTCTTTTCACCCTGGACCATTTCTAACCTTGGGGCTCATCTAAACCTGGTTATCTTCAACTGGCCCCATTTCTAAACGTTGTATCCTGGGAGTATGGGTGTCAGTAGATGAATTTGGTGGAGGGATAAGACATACTTGGGCTCTCAGTAACTCCTGAGGTACTTGCTCACTCACACTGGTTGAAACCCGGGGCTAGTGCCTCTGAGTTGCATTTCTGTAGGACCAGCCAGCAAGTATCCCTGCTCATATAGCTGGCTATCACCAGGCAACAGGACACACCTAAGACTTCCCTTATAGTCTCTAGCAGGAGTAGCTGAAGGAGGCTTTTCTGTGCTTTGTAAGGAGCAACAGAAGCCCAGCATTTGGGGAGCTGCCAAGGTAGGTCTGGGTGATGAGAAAAGGGCATTTGTAAAATGAATCAGCAGCTCCCCAGGGTGGGAAAGTGGGCTGGAGTCCTCCCTCTGCAGGGCAGCTTCTGATTTCCCTCAGGGGTGAGAGGTCACAGAGCCATTCTTCCAGAGCAGAAGAAGGATGTACTTTGCAGCCAGCATGGTTCAGGTCAGGTCTGCCAACCCCACTGTGTACCACTAGTGCCCTCCTGCAGAAGATGCAACACAGTGGGGCTCCTTTGTCCCACTACCCCTTAAAGTTTCAGATGGTCACCTTGAAACTGAGCCTGTCTATATAACAGGGAAGCATCCTTTTTGCATGCACTTTCTACTTTATCTAGGGACGTATCCAGATCTGTGGAATGAGCCAGTTGCATAACACAGGACCTGTCATTATTGCTGGATACTTGACTAGTGAGGGCAGGTGATAGTAAAGTCTATAATTTATTAATGTTAGTTACGAGGCGTAGCAGTCATTTGTAAATTGAATTTTTCAGTCTAGAAGCTTACTATTTATATTTTTGAAGACAAGAGACAGGCTGCATAGAATATAGCATGTGGCACTCAGCTGGTGACACAGGATATGTATTTTTCATGTTCATTTTAAAATGAATTCTTAGTTACTACATCTTCATAATGCAAGCTCCTTGTTCTCCAAGTGCTAATAAGGTCCAGTGTATGTACCTGGCCATCATATGCATTCTGTGTACACATGGAAGAGTGTCCTAGCGACAGAATGTATAAATATATGGAAATGGACATCAAAATAGCCATGGAAAGGTTAGGGCAGGATGAGCTGATGTCATGGGATTTTATCTTATTTTATTTTTGGTGTTTTGAATCAGGGTCTCATAAAGCTCAGGCTAGCCTTCAAATTTCCATGTAGCCAATGATGATCTTGAACTCCTGGTCAGCTTGTCTTCTCTTCCCAAGCGTTGAGATTTTATTTTGGCTGTGTGTGTGTGTGTGTGTGTGTGTGTAGTACATCTAAAATAAATGCATATATTTGTGGGTATGTAGAATCTAGAGGTTAAATTTAAGTGTTTTTCTTCATTGACAGACAGCTTGTTTTTTGAGGCCAGATCTCTTACTGAGCCTGTTAAGGTGAGACTGGCTGACACATCTGTTTTAGGGATTTGCCTTTCTCTGCCTTACCTGAGTATTGGAGTCCCAGATGCAGTCTGCCCTCCAGCCTCAAGCACTAGAATTACAGATTCACCTGCCACATTCTGCTTTTTATTTGTATGTTAAAGATTTACACGCAGATGTTCATGCTTGTGCAAACCCACATATTGATTGGGCTGTCTCCCCAGCCTGATTTTGGCTTTTTGTAATGGGTCTCATCTCATGGTTCTGTCTGGGCTAATATGAATTATGTGCACCAGACTGAATGTGAAGTTGTGACTGTCCTCCTCCATCCTAGTACCACAGGCATGTGGCCTCTCATGAGGTGTTTTAATTACAACTGAACTTTAAAAAGCTAGTCTCAAAATGGAGAGAGCAAGGTCACAGAAAAATGAGAATCACTTGGTCATAGTTACATTTTTATCTAAAAATGGCTGAGGCTGGGTTGGTTTCTTAAAATTCATTTTTACCTCTAGTTACAGACCTAAATGAAAGACCCCAACTAGTTTCTTTATTTTTGTTTTCTTAAAATTTTCATTTTATTATTCACTTAGGTGTATGAGGGGTGGCTGGTGTTGTGCATATGAGTGTAGGGCCCAAGATGGCCAGGAGAAGGCATCAGATTCTCTAGCACAGTAGTTACAGATGGTTGTGAGCTACCCAGTGTAGGTGGGGATTGAACTCAGGTCTTCTGTAGGAGCAGTAAGCACTCTTAACAACGAGGCCTTCGCCCTTGCCCTTGCTTTAAATTTCAAGTCTCCTCCCCCCCGCGCTTTTTTTTTTTTATCATATATTCATTTCAAAATCATTTGGTTTTATTATGACATCTTGATACATGTATATTATGTACTTTTGATCACATCTCCCCTTTACCTGCTCTAGCCAACCCCCCCACACACATACACACTGGTCCCCTCTGCCACTATTGGCCTCCTAGCCCCCATTGGGAGACCCAAATAGTCTCCCTCTGCTTTCGTCTAGAATGTTGTGTTTTGTGTTTACTGTGATTCAGCAAAATGGTCTCTGACCAGTTTGGCTTGCTCTCTCTTCTTGGCACACGCCTCCTAACATGACCGGGCTCCTGTCTTTCCCATCCCTCTCTGCATCTCAGGATGTTTATGAACTTACATTATGAATCATATTCTCACCTCCAGGGTCCCTCGAACCTGAGACAGCACCACTAGACACCTCGAGGCTGGATATATCTATCTAGTGGGGTGGCAGTTCCACATTGTACCTCTGTGTATTAATGTGGCTTGTTTGTTTGTTTTACAGAACTATCTGAAACACACAGGGGCTCAGTCTCCACTCCATCCCTCAGAGAAGCTATTCGTAACACAAACCACTTTGGCTGTTCAACTGCCTTACTCCGACATCCTCCATCCAGCCCCCTGATGCCAGTGTTTGAAATGCTCATTGATCAGTCCAGTAGACCAGTACTGGTTAGAACTTCCCAAACCCTCTGCTCGGTGACATGCCCTTCTGCTGATGCCTCCTCTCTGCTAGGAAGTTCCCAATGAGCCCCTCTCAGTTTGTGTTTCCATTATGTTTTCTTGTGGCACATCTGGTTGCCACTATAGGCTATCTGGAGAACTCTGATGTGTTTTTCTTTGGAGCTGGCTCTGGTATCATGGAATCTCAACACATCCGATGTTGGGAGGGGGTCACGGTTTAGGGGGCAGGGATGCAGTATTTGGAGGGTTTGATGCATATTTGAAACTCCCCTTTTCCAAAGGCCTTTGGGATTGCCTTTCAGTTATCTCTTCTGGGAATTTTCCAACAGGACTTATCTGGAAGATTCCTTTTCTCTCCTAGAAAAAGAAATATTATTATGAACAAAAAAAGGACAGAAAACTCATAGCACATTTCCCCGCCATCCCACTTTTAACTTCTCAGCCCACTCTGTCTTGCCCTGGAATTTTAGGCTCCAATTAAACCTTTTGTGTCTCTTTACATAATGACTGGGCCCCTCTGAGGAGGAATGGGTGGAGAGACAATTTTATGCTTTGTGCCTGTGCTCTGTGATTGGGTCAACAGTCCATCCCCTGGAATAAGAAGAATAGCTTAGGGAAGAGAACAAAACCATCATTTAAAATCCCTGCAGCCATCCCACCCACCATGGACGAGGTGACATTTGGGTGCCTTGGCTTGAGAAAGATCCAAGTGCTGAGAACAAGCACTGCTGGTACCCCCAGTTGGAGGAAGCAGAAGCCTCCACCTCAGTTCCAGCTGAACTTCCTGCTTAGGTCATATATATTTAAAGCTATAGTCAATGAAGCTTAAGGCTCTGGGAGTAGGAAACCTAACCCTGTCTGCCATCACTTCTGTGAAAGGTCAGAAGATGTGGCTGAGACCCTTCCACAGAGATACTCTGCTGAAGGAGAGCCAGCAGCCCAGGGAATGGCACCAATTATTTTCCTTCTGATTCTGTTGTCTGTGTGAGGACTTGGAATAATCGCTGGAAGAATCAGAAGTATCATGAATTGCTTGTCAAGTGTACTCTGGGCTCTGTGATGGATTTGGGAGGATTTAGAATGTGATAGGCATTGGCCCTCCTCTCTTTCCCTTGTCTCATACGGGACAAGATGGTGCAGTGTCCGCCACAGTGCATAGGAGGTTAATCAAAATCAATGTGAAGTGCTGTAGGGGTGACAAAGATAGACAGAGGATTCATCAATCCAACCAATAAAACACCTACTATGTGTTGTTAGGCTAGCCCCTAGAGGAGTCAAGGGGGAGGTTTCACAGTCATAAGGCTTGCAGTAGGGTGGGCATGTTTAGCAAGAAAACCACCAGGGACTTAAAACAGTTGGATCTTGCTGTGTTTTTTTTAAAAGAGGTTCTCACATAAACCCAGGTTAGCCTGAATTGCCCAACAGAACAAATGTATCTACCTCCTACAAAAACCAAAGCCTTGGAGTTGAAACTACACAGATTTTGCCTTTGTGGTACAAGAATAGATGTTGTTGTATGTTCCCAAGTTACAGACACTTTCTTGTGGGGCAAAATGGGTAGGGGAGGAATTGTGGAGTGGGGCATATGCCCTGGCTCAGAAGTTCAGCTTCTAGCCCATACATGTGGTTCACTCTTACTTTGTAGCAAAGCCTTCCTCATGGTATAGAAATGACTCCCCAGCTTTGATTTGAAAAGCTCCTTTTATGAACAGAAATGTTCAAGCGACATGCAAAATTGCTCTTGAAAAGAATTTGCTTTTCTGGTGCTCATTGCTCTTCTCTTGAAAAAAAAAATCTGTGCATATTACCGTTTATAAAGTATTCTCATACATGTATATTCTTTCAAGAGTGAACATCTTAAAAATCAAGGACAGATGTTCTCAGGTTGGGGAGAAATACAAAGTTAGGAAGAAACTGTAAAGTAATTCACTGGGGGGGGATCCTGCTTCTGCCTGGGCTAATTCTCTAGGGGGCACTAAAGACTCCAACCCTCATTGGAAACCCTATCTCAAAATCACACTGGGAGCCTTGGGGAAGGCTTAGTTGGTGAAGTGTTTGCCATACAACATAAGAAATCATGCTTCATCCCCAGCATGCAGCAGTCTGAGAACTGGAAATGTTAGGGATCTGCAGATCCCTGGGACTTGATAGTTGTTGAGCCTAACCTACCTGGTTAATTGCAGTCCAGTAAGGGAGCTTGTCTCAAAAGACAAAGTAGATGGCTCCTGAGGAATGTTACCAGAGGCTGTGCTCTGGAACACACGCATACATGCATGCATGCACGCACACACGCACACACACGCACGCACGCATGTACTCACATACGCACACTCCATACAGAAAACTTCCCTGGACACATGCTTAGGGCTCTTAGGCTAAAAGAACTCCATTTCATTGTCTAGATGCTGTGGCTTTGGGGACACTTTTGTAATTTGTTGAGGGCCTTACGTCCACGAGAAACAGTGGACTTTGTGATTGTTCCTGCCTTATGGACCAGAACAAAAATTCACTTGTAGGCCTAGTCTCCTGGCTCAACAATGCCCTTCTCACCTTGGAGGCCAGCAAGGCCTGTCTTCAGTCCTGAAAAGTGACCAGGTGCCTTTGATCAGAGGGCAGAGTTCAGAAGTACCTTCTGGGTATCAGTGTGATTCATTGGTGTCACCTCTGTTACTCAGTAGCAGCCTGAAAGAGGTTCCTTAAGACTTTGGAAGTGAGCTTTTTGGTTCCTGTGGCATATCAGTTCTTGGCATTGACACCTTGTTCTCCACCTAGGGACCAAAACACTCTGAGGAGTAATTATTTTTCTTCTTAGCCAGAAGTGCCCTTGACTTGTTCCTAGTTCTCCTCAGCTGTGGTCTTGGTGTTCATTTGCGCCCATGCCTGCTCCCTTCAGACCTTTCCCACCCATGGACTGCCTGTGACACACACACCCATGAGCAGTGCTGCTTGGTTGTATATGGAAATGCAGAGTGTGATGAATGGTCTCTAGTCACAGCTGATCTTCTGCCATTGCACCTCCACACACCTCAGGCCATTCATATCTACTTGTAGTTTGTGTGTAAACATCTGCCCTTGGATTATAACCTGTGTGGCAATATAAGGTGGTTATAGTTTTGCTGTTATTTCAAAAGGTTACCAAGCAAATTCTCCACTCTGTAAGAATCTGGAATCCTCACCCGCTCCCAGGCCAATTCTCCTAGAATAGAGATTGTTCTCTGATGTTTTATTAGGACAGGAAATTAATTATTTTGGATTACAGACGGGTTTTGGTATTAAAAATGTCCTTATAAAAGAAGAATGAGTGAGATTCCACAGTACACTGAGGGGAAGGAAGTGTGACAGTGGACAGGGCATCCTTTAGAGATTGAAGTGATATAATGAGCCAGAAGTCACCAAAATACAAAAAGAAAAGGAACTAATTTTCTTTGGAGCCTCCAGAAAGACCCAGAAACACTAAGGATGGGTCTCTGACTTCTAGGAATGTCACAAATTTCTTTTTGAAGCCATTATCTTTGTGGTAATTTGCCACAGCTACTGGAAATAAATATATCCATGGGGTCATTAAGAGAATTAGTGTATGGCATTTTGCAGAGTTTTCTAATAACTTTTCAATATATATTAACAAATAGTATCATTTTATTTTGAAGCTTGGGAAAATGTCGACACAGGAAAACAGAAATGGCCCGTGGCTTGAGTGGGTGACCTGGCCGGGTCATTGTGATTT
The DNA here is from genome assembly GCA_004025045.1 of Sigmodon hispidus. Taxonomy (NCBI): domain Eukaryota; kingdom Metazoa; phylum Chordata; class Mammalia; order Rodentia; family Cricetidae; genus Sigmodon; species Sigmodon hispidus. The sequence goes on along the minus strand of PVIH01000017.1, from coordinate 597,869 downwards.
GCAAGCTGGGTTTCTGTCTTCTTTGGCCGAAGGGATTGAGCAAGTGCTGCCCTGTCTGACGGCCCCGGAGTTAGGGGATCAAATGAGTTAATGGACATTGAAGTGCCTTTGCACACTGCCTGTGTAAACTGTTAAGCTGTGCACACAAAGGCTGGCTCCAAATTGAGGCAGCCTCAGAGAGGACCAGCCTGTAGCTTTGTTACTGAGGTGAGGTCATCCCTCTGGGCTTTTGTTCTTGCCTTTCTGAGCTCATTTGCTGGTCCCACCCCCTTAAATCCTGGCCCCTTCAGTCCTGCCTGGAACCCCATAGGACAAAGCTCCAAAGGTCCCAGCACTCTCTGAGCCTCCCCGGGGACACATTTCTTTTTGTGTCCGTTTTTAAAAGGCATACATGACAAATAAGTAAACAAAAACACCAAAATGTGTTAGAGATTAGGTAGCTGGTCATGGCTTAAGTTTGGTGATTGTGCCACATACTTCTGATGAATATCGTGTAGGTCAGAGATGCAGTGGCAGCATGTCCTCTTAGATGAGAAGAACAAGTCAACCCTTGCCAAATGCTTGCAGGTGGTGAATTCATCTGCTGAGAAGGCCTAGGAAGGTACTCGGGAAGAAAGTAGGGGAAATCATGCTGATAGGTTCACTTTGTTTTCTGGCATTTTCTTCTTGTTACCCTACTCATTCATTTTGATGCGTGGGTGGATGGGTGAGTATGTCTTGTGTGTATTCACGCATGGCTTTGGGGTTTATCCCTCACCCTCTGGTGTTGATCCTTAGGTGCTATCCACATTGTTGTTGTTATTGTTAATCAACTTGCTCATTCTGTTGCATGTGGAAGTTAGAAATTAAAGTTACGTATCTTTAACTCTTATGCTCCACCTTAATATACTGAGGTTTAATTTTGTTATGTGTGTGTGTGTGAACATGTGTATGTGTGTGTGTGTGTGTGTGTGTGTGTGTGTGTGTGCCATGAGAATGCAGGTGTCCTCAGAGGCCACAAGAGGGCATTGGATTCCCTGGAGCTGGAGTTAGGTTTGGTTGTGAGCTGCCTGATGTGAGTGGTAGGAACTAAACTCAGGTTCTCTGCAAAAGCAGCAACTAACTAAATGTTTCAAAGTGCTGAGTCATTTTTCCAGCCTCATCTGCCTTTTTATTTTTGTCTGGAAGAACATGTCTTTCATTGAATCTGGCAGAAACACCAGGTAAGGACTGGTTGGCAAATGTGTCTCCTAGGTCCACCTGTATCTCTCCCCCACCTAGTGCTGGGTTGCAGCTTGGCTTTTACATGGAGAACTCAGATCCTCATGCTTGTACAGAATCTCTTTACTTACTGAGCCATCTTCTCAGGCCTTTACCCTGGGCTTCAGCTAGCCTGGCCAGCCCGGGAACTCCAGGGACCTACCTGTCTCTGCAGTGATGAGAACTGGGATTGCAGAGTGGTACTCCCACGCTTTACTTTCCATGTGCCGAGAATCAAACTTGTGTCCTCAGGCTTCTGTGGCAAGCACTTTATCAAATAAGCTCTTTCTTCAGACTTGTGCAATTAAGATTTCCAAAGGTGTGGTTGTGAAGACAGCCCACAGCTGGAGAAGCTTCCGGCTTCCTCCAGTTTATTTATTTCTTTAGACCTGCTTACTCATTGCAAAATAAAGAGCTTCATTCAACTATATTCCTTTGCTTAAAACGTATGCATTGAAAACCCACAACATTTCAGGTAATGTGTGAGGCCCTAGGGAAGTGATGCTGAGCACATTGTAAGGTAGCTCAGTAGGGCCTATAGGACAGAGAACCTGAAAGGCAAGTACTCGCAGTTAGACACCTATTTAAAGTCTCCCTTTGTCTAGGCTCACACTTAAGGATTGGCTCCATTTCTTTGTAGTTTTGGGACTCTGTTCAGAACCAGCATGTCTTACTCTGGTCTTGAGCCCCAACTCTATCTATATCAGCAAATATTTCTTGAGAACCCATCATGGGACAGACCCTGGGTAAGGCCTGCCATTTGCTGTATATTAAAGCATAGAGTTCAGTGTGAGCAGGGACATCTGCTTGGATGCCACAGTCAGATACCCCTTTGACCAGCTACCCAAACCATCTCTGCCATTCTCCATGGGCCTCTCTCTTCCCTTTCTTTATCTCAGAAGCTTGGCTGTAGGGTAGACTCTAGACCTTCTGTAGTAGGTGGCAGTGGTGAGAACTGATTAGCTAGGGAAGGAGCCCCAAAGCTGTTCTGAGAAAGTCCCCAGTTTCTGCCATTACAAAAACCAGCCCCAGACTAGCAACTTATTGGGGCCCCATTTCCCCTGTTCCACAGAGTTCTGCCATCTCTTTCTCTCTCCCTCTTAGCATTCATCTATGAATGGACAACAATTTCTGTAAAACGCATCCTTCTGCTGGATTTCATCCTTCGAATTTACAGGACAAGGACCTGAAAGTTACTCCTCTCTTGTCCTCAGCAACACACCAGTAGTCCTGTGTCAGCAGGAGTGAGCCTGCATGTCCCTGATAGCTCAGTTTTGTGGCTTTGGGCTAGAGCTGAGAGACTGTGAGTATCTTCCTGAGGTCAACCTACATTGGGATCCCCAGTGTCCCAGTGCCCCGAACAGCCATCCGCTGGCTATATTGCTTTCCTTGGGTAACAAGTTCCTATTTCCCACAGGAAAGTCTCCTGAAGGAAGCAAAAGAACCTTCTAGTCATAGTCCATTCCCACTTGATGACAGCTAATGAGTTGTTGCTGGGGATGCTTAATGCAGTGTGAAATCAGACATTAATTGCAGAAGCAACCGATTTCAGAGAGATCATGGTGATTATGGGCCATTTATGATGCCGGTGGCCTAACAAACATGCTGCTGTGTTCATCTGCCCATTCCTCATGAGAGGGAAAGCCTGCCTTGGGACGAGAATGTTTTCCTCTGTCGAGAAGCTGTCATGGGCAGCAGAGCACCCCAACCCCCTGCAGTGACTCTCTTCAAACTCTAGCTGCCAACCCCAAGTCAGCAGCTGAACTCCTGAGGAAAAAAAGTTCACCTGCCAGTGGCCAGCTGAAGGAGGCAGCATTGGCTAATGGATGGAGTCACTTTCTGGGCAGTGGCTGCACCTGGTTCTGGTGGCTTCGGGCTGCATTGAGAAAACTTCTGTGGGTCAGCAAGGTTCTCTGGTATCTTCTGGGTTGATTCCTAGTGGTTCTGAGCCTGCTTCCTCCTTTGGCATGTTTCTGGGGAAAAGTGGAAATAAACAGGTCCCTTTTTAGCACATAAAACATCTCCATTCCTTCATTCTCACATCTTTAATTTTTGTTTTTATGGAGACAGTGCTGCACTACTGCACAGCTCAGGCTGTCTTGGAACGCAGGTTCCTCCTTCCTTAACTTCTCCACTATTCCCACCTCCCTCATTTTTTCTCATAATGCAAATTTCCTCCCTGCAAGTCAAAAAGTCAGTTAAGGGAAGCAAGCTGGCTTTCTTTAAGCTCCCTGAACCAACTCACTGCAGTCAAATGTCCTATGAGTTCCAGAGCCCTTTGTGTAAACTCCTGAAACAACCCTGTCTCCCCACTCTTGATACCATGTAAGCAGGATGCATAGGAATGTCCCCAGGGCTCGTAGGCCAGGGACTCAGGGACATTGGATCTATACAGGCCTCGTAAAATTCAAAAAAATTAGAGGCCATCAAATTGTCTATAGCAGAAAGTAGTCTGCCCATTATTTTATTCTGCTTGTATAAACTAGGTCAGGATAAATAGGGGATAGGGTGGAGGGGTGGGGCCTGTTGACCTGTTTACAGAGCACTGGGATATAGGATCTGCTTACCCTATCAACAGCAGGAGATTAGCAGCATACATTGTGGTCACTAAGGTGGAATCCACACAGTATTTCTCATAATTATTACAGTCCGAGCTCACTGACACAGAGGACAAAGGCTTGGTATATTATTGTTGGGTGGAAAAAAACCACACGATCCCATTTATGGAACCAGGATACATGTAAGTGCTTGCATATGCCTTGACATATCTACCAGTGTCATTCTGAGAGATCAAAGACACTGACATTTCTTCCTTTTAGCTGATGTGTTAGCATACACTTGTGATCTCAACACTCAGGAGCTGGAGGCAGGAGAATCAGGTATTCAAGGCTAGCCTGGACAACATAAGGTATTTTTTTAATGTTGAAAAACATATTTTTCTAGTTTATTCACAGTGATCATATTATTCTAGTTTATTCACAGTGATAAAGTGATATCTTATGAGGATTTTCTAAACTTCTTGACAATATTTTCCTTATTTGCTGAGAGGAGCCTTGGTAAGACTAAAAAGGCAAACAATTTAAATTCATAAAATAATCCACTTGGTAAAGAATTTAAAGGTGGTGTCAGAAACAGGACCCACACGGCTTACAGACTTTCAAGGATCCTGTTAGACAGTGTCACAGAAAGAAGTTGGGGGCGGGGAGGACACCACCCAGGTTTGGGTGGCAGCTGCCAAGTGACATCACTGTGTTAACCGTGATTGTGTGCTGGTGATATACAAGGCTCCTTGTGATTGATATACAGGCTTGAGAATTTGGGACATGACTGAACATTTCACTTCTTTAATTTTGACTTTTCTCTGGAACTCATGCCTTATTCCAGATTCTGTCACATTGTTTCCTAATGACCCTTCGCCCTGAATCTGAATGTCAGGCCCTTCTGTTTGACCCCTTGCCTGAGAACTGGTCAGAACAGATATCCAAGCAAGCACCCAGCATGCCCATGTCCCTTAAAATGAGTTTTTTTTTTCCTGTTAAATGCCATCCAAGATAAACCTTATTTGAAAACCCCACAGTCCAGTTAGAATTGCAACTGGTTCTGTTTTTAAATTTTAACAACAACAACAACAAAAACAATTTATTGAAAGAAATTTGGTATAAAAAAGTTCAAACCCAGAAACCAAAACTGAAGATTATGTATAAAATTTTCTTTTAAAAACTTATAAAGAGCTAGAATGCAGAAGCAGGGGAATTTTTTAAGCCTGTTAAGCAAAATTAAATATTTTAAAATAATTACCTTTGGGGCTGAATATGAAAAAAAGCACACACACAAGACAATTAAAATTATCTTTGTTATCATGGTCAGAGATAGTTTTGAAAAAATAAACCAGGAACCACATAATATACACCAGTATTAATCTATTACTGGCTGAACAAAGTATTCATTCTATACACCATAATAATAAAAATATCTTATATTTTGTCCATGTTCTCTAGCATCGAAAACATATTTTATAAGCAGAAAAGTAAAGTGAAGACAGCAGTAAGCTATGTTTTAACTGGAAGAGTAAAGTAGCCAGTAGGAAAATGTCAGGACCAAACTCATCAAAATGACCCCCCCCCCAATAAAAACAAAGTCAGAAATAGGGTATCCTTTAAACTGTCTGTTTACAACAAGTCTTTAAGAAACAAAGCAAAATCAATTCGAAAGACAATCAGCTCTTTATTATCTGCCCTGATACAGTTTAAAATAACAACCCTCTTGGTTTCATATGTCTGTATTTTGTCTTTCCAGCAAGATTTCTAGCTAAGGCCAGGGACCAGCCTGTCAGCTCCATTTCTCTGGTGTTTCCATCATTTTGGTTGTCAGGAAAGCTGAGGGCCTGGGAGATGGCTCACAATATTTACTCACTGGGCAAGAAAGCCAGACAATCACAAAATATAGGCCTCCTAGGCCTTCCCATCCCCAGCCCTGTAACAAGTGTTCTTGAAAATCTTAGTTAAGGAAAGTCTCTCAGAATGAGTTTGGGCCCAGTGGAAAAATATCATGTGCCAAGGGCAAAAAGATGTCTGGGATCAATGTTCTGTTTGGACCTTAAAATCCCAGCTCTGCAGCCTCCATTACACTCAACACGTTTGCATGAGACAATACATAAAGTTAGTAGATCACTTTTCTTTCTTGAGGATCTCAAGTAGTCCAGGATGGCCTTGAGTTCACTAAGGTAGCTGCTGAGCATGATCTTGAACTTCTACCCTTCCTGCTTTTCCCTCCCAAGTGATGAGATCATAGGTCAGCACCACCATACCCACTTTCTGTGGTGCTGGAATCCAACCCAGGCTTGCCAGTGTGGTAGGCAATAACTCCACCAATTGACCCATATATCCAGACCAACTATATTTAGATCCTCTGGAAGAGCAGCAAGCGTTATTAACCACTGAGCCACCTTTCCATGACCCACTCTTTTGTTTTCTACTTAAGTAACCTGGCCTATAACAATTTCTTCTTCTTCTTCTTCTTCTTCTTCTTCTTCTTCTTCTTCTTCTTCTTCTTCTTCCTCCTCTTCCTCTTCCTCTTCCTCCTCCTCCTCTTCCTCTTCTTCCTCCTCTTCATTTTGGTTTTTTACACACAATGTTTGTGCAATGGCCTTTGCTGTCTTAGAACTCACTTTGTAGACTAGGCTGGCCTCAAAATCACAGAACTTCACTTGCCTCTGCCTCCTAAGAGCTGGGGTTAAAGGTGTACACCATCACACTTGGCTTCTTCTTATATATTTTTTTTTAAAATAATAAAGTAAGTAGTAAGCAAGCGAGTAATTTCTTCCAGCCCAGTTGGGTTCCCTTCCCTTCCTTCTCTCGTTCTTTTTTCTACCCACCATCTCCTGTGAAACTGGGACCATATATGTGTGTCTTAAAGAATGGGAGTAAGAATAAACTAGGTAATGTATGTACTTAATACTGAACAGCAGTGTGGTGATATAGTTTATATTTCATAAAATCAGCCTGGAATATCAGAGAATAGAACAGAATCACCCAGTTAGGCCATGAGGGTCAGAGAGTGGTAACTCATGCCTTTAATCTCAGCACAGGAATGAGAGTTGGTAACTCAAGCCTTTGATCCCATAGCTCAGGAGACAGAGATCTTTCTGTGTTTATGTGAGTTTAAGCCCTAACAACCAAACCAAAGGTATGTGTAGTAGCTCACACCTTTATTCCTAACCCTAAAATTATGATGCAGAGTTGAATCTGAAAGTGAAACAACTGGGCTAAGAAGATGTTTAAGGTAGGCGTAGGCAGACATTGAGGGATTCTGTTCAGTAGGTGCCTAGCCAGGCTGAGGACTCTTAAAGATAGCTTTTACCCTGAGAAGTTGGCTGGGTGAGAATTGACTGTGGTTTGTTGCCTCTTTCTGATATTCCAGCTTTTCCCCAGTTTAAAGAAAAAAAAAATGGGACTGCTGGTCCCAGTCTTGTGGCTAGTCCGGGCCAGAAACTCATAATACACACTGGGACCCATGAGAGATGCAGCCCCACAATGTATCAGCCTTTTTGCTTCTCTGACCCACTGAGAATATCCAAGCTCAACCTGCTTTATATCTGTCTAGCATCTCTTTAGAGAGTTCTAGAGGCCTGAAAAAATGAGGCAGCCTTCTTGGAGACTAATGCCTCTTTCTCCGGTTGCCCAGCTCCCCTGGCATCTATGAGCTCTGCTGTATATAAGGCAATCTATCAGGAAAATAAACTCAATATAAACTAATAGACAATTTGGAGACATTCTGAGAGTAGATGTGTTTTACACCTTGGAAGATGTTTTGTCTGATTTTATTCCTGGGTCTTCTGGTAAATTAAAGGAAAATGAGTTGCTATTGAGCCAAAGAAACTCTTATGGTTAAATTAAAATGTAAATTCTTTCTGTTTGCTGTCTGCCCCACAGATGGTGCTTTGTCAGAAGTGACTCTGCTTTATATTTTTATGCGTAATTCTTTTGTCACAAAGATGTACACTGACTTTTGGCGACTTGTGCTACTGGAATGTTCTTGTTTCTTGTCTTTTTTTTTTCTTATGTGTGCCAGAGTATTTGTGGTCGTGTGTGTGTGTGTGTGTGTGTGTGTGTGTGTGTGTGTGTGGGTGTGTGTGTGGTGTGTGTGTGTGTTTGGGTCTTTCCCTGGGACCTGGAACACCTTGATTGTGTTAGGCTGATCAGCCATTGAACTTGGCGAATCCTCCTGTCTCCACTTCCCCAGTGCTAAAATTACAGGCACATATGTGCGCCCACACCTGGCTTTTTATGATTTATATGATTTAACATTTAGGAATTAATTCAACAGCTGACAGACTGTCATAATAATTAAGAGAATTAAATTTGAGGTGCAGGCAAGTTTGGGGTTTTAGCTTGACCTTGATGCTTCATAGCCATGTAACTTTGGGTCTGTTTCCATGTCCTTTAAGTTCCCTTAAGTGAAGGTGATGCTGCTAAGTTCAACATTAAAACTTAGACACACATATACAAACAGACAGACACACATACATAAGCGCCTCAAAATGTAGTGCTGGAAACAAACATCTCTTTGTATCCCTTAAGGGTCCCAGGGTGGAATGGGGTCCTCTGTAATTATAGGCTCTCCCCATCTGTGTTGGACTCATTTTTGTGATTTCCAGTTTGTGTTGTGATTTCCAGTTTGTGTGGGTTTAACCCTGGGAGGCTCTGCTCCTCACATCTCCTTGTGGAAGAAGCTTGGCTGAAGCATGCTCTTGTCTTGGCGATGGTAAAAGGGTCAGAGGACAGATCTAATCATACATACATTGTCAGTTAGGCCTTTTGACACCTCTGTTAACATCTCATTGGTCAAAACAATTCATATGGCCCAACTTAGTGTGAGGCAACCAGGAATGTTTCTCCTTTGGGTGCTGTTGGCCTGATGGAGTATTTCTGAACAATAGTCAATCTGCCCTACTGTAAAGGCCTGGTTCACTGGGATGTTGTTGAGCTGCAGTGAAATAAAGGCCAGAGAGACAGATCACCACTTAAGAATGCATTGTAGAGGAGGACCTGAGTTCAGTTCCCAGAACTGACACCTGGCAGCTCACAGTGGCCTGTCTAACTCCAGGAGAATTCAGTGACCTCTACTGGTCTCTGGGACCATTTGTACTCATGTGTACACACTTAACATCCCTATAAACATAATAAAAATAAAATAACATCTTTAAAAGAAAAGACACAATAAAATAACACATTATGGTATGTAAAATATTTTTATAGGTCCTAGAAATTTTTATGTGCCTAAACCATACACCTCTTAACTCTGTCTGCCATTAACCACTGTATCTGGGCACATATCTACTTCTATGTAAATCCTCTATTAATAATGTCCAGTGGAGAGACTCTGACCAAAGAGTAAAAACAATCTCAGTGTGTGGCAGCTCAAAGCACATTCCTAAGGTTTTTGGTTCTTTTCCACTCAAGAGACAGAGTCTTATTTTCCTCCTTTGGATTGAGGATTGAATGTAATGGTTCATTGTAGGAGATGATAGGGAAAAAAAATGGAAGTGATCATGTGTAACATTGGAGCCTGCTCTATGTATTTAAGATGTGGGCCTGGTTAAGATAGCATGAAGGTTTCTGGAAAGCATTATCTTCTATGGTGTATATGTGAAAGATGTGGGTGATATTGCCATATATAGCTTCTTCAAATGCAGCTCCAATTTACAGGCAGCATCTTGTATTAAGGAGAGATCAGCCAGGACAATTTCCGAGTTGCTTGTGTTGATTTTGTTTTTGAACACCAATTTGCTACCTCCAGATTTATTTTGTATGTGGGAAATTAGCCATAAGTGACAAAAGATTTGTCACGTAAGTGTGACCAATGTCACTTATGTGTAAAGACATTCCTACTGAAAACAGAATGTGAATATAATAAGTTATATAATGGTTCTCCAAAATACATTTGTGTTAACATCTAGAATCTTCCTTATAGAGAAAAGGACCTTTGGTGATGTGATTAAATTAAGAATCTTGATGAAGGTGAATATGTGGATGAGCACTGAAAATGATCATAAATATCTCTACAGAGAGAAGACAGAATAAAAAGTGATGGAGGAAGGAGAATGAGGAGTAATGTAGCCACAAGCCTAGAAATGCCAGTGGTCCCTGAAAATTGAAAAGGATTCCTCAGTGGAAGCTTCTAGAAGAAACAAGCCCAGGTAGCACACTGACTGATTGTTAAGGCTCAGTTCAAATATCTGAAAGGCATATTAATAGGAAAACCCCTTTGTAGTATCCATTAGGCAACAAACCTGTGGCAATTAGTACTTCAGCAAGGGGGGGTCCCATGGAGTAAGATGCTGAGGTGCAGAAAGGAAGAGGTGCTTTGTAAGAGTAGGGCATGCTGGGAGGTCAGGAAAGGCCCTCCTGAGGGAGGGATTGTTGAGCAAATATAGAAATGAGTGAATTGTGGCTTGAAAAAGGCTCTCCTGAGGGAGGGATTGTTGAGCAAATATAGAGATGAGTGAATTGTGGCTTGACAAGAAGCAAGGAGGGAAAGAACAGAAACTTTCAGTCAGCGACTCAATCACTATTGACTTTGTCTTTGTTTTCATCATCCACAGGAGGAAGGTGGTGAGGTGGCTCTGCCAACCTTTACCTCCTGCTCCTTGTGGCTTCTCTTCCCCCATTTTTCTCTTCAGCTTCCATTAGGGTTTCTCTTCTTTCTTTTGCTCTCTCCATGAATAATTTGAATGCAAAACCATGTTATATTTATCTGTATACACACAACCCTGGTATTGAATACATGTTGGTTTAGACATCATATAGGTTTGCACTAAACAATCTACATGCTCATACATATGGGTGCATACACACACACACACACACACACACACACACACACACACACACACACACCTTTCTTCTCTTCCAGTATTTTGTGTGAGGTCCTTTGCTTGGGGGGTGTTGCAGTTTTCCTTGTCATGTACCAGCTTTGGAGTACATAAAAACAGATTGTTGAAACAAAATTTAAACCCCAAACCTCTAGAGTTCTGAGGTTAGGAACAGCTCTGTGCCCCACCTCAATATAATTCTATTAGAGACACAGCTCTCTGGGCTGAAGAATCCCTTTAGGTTTCTTAGATCAAGGGCACGCTTTTGAGTTCAGAGAGTTCAATTGCTGGAGTCCTAAAAATATCAAGAAACCTGTTTGCTGTCTTGAGATGGCTACTTTTCTCATTTCTGGTGAGAGATGGGTACACTCAGGTAGATCTGTCTCTGTCCCGAGTCTAGAAGAAATAGTGGGGAGCAGGAAGCACATTGTACTGCATTCTCCAAGTGCATGTGAGCTGTCTCAGGCTGGTATGCCAATGACTGTAGGTGATATTAAGTTAGAGACATGTATAATGAGGTGACAGGGAAGCTAGAAAAACAGTTCATTCAGCAAAGTACTTATTGGGTTTGTAAGTACTGAGTTTGGTTCTCAGAACCCAGGGAAAATTGTGAGGCTTAGTGGCTTGGTGCTATGTGCAGTAGTCTCTGCACTGAGGAGGCAGATACAGGCAGATCTCTGGGGCTCATGGGACAGCCTGCTTAGCCTACTTGCTGAGTTTCAGTCCAGTTTCAAAGAGGGGATGGTGGTGGAGTGATGCTTCAAGTTGCCCCTGGTACATCTGCAGTAGGCATGTTACTACATATATGCGCGCGCGCGCGCGCACGCGCGCGCACACACACACACACACACACACACAGAGAGAGAGAGAGAGAGAGAGAGAGAGAGAGAGTGACAGACAGACAAACAGATAGACAGACACACACAGACACAAACTTTTAGTCAAATGTCTTTTGCTAATGCCTCTGGCACTCTTATTCACCAAGCAGAGTCCATTTGTACTGCCCTTGCCTCTGTGTGTGTCCCCGCCTCTCCCCCCCCCCCCCCCCCCCCCCCCGCCCCTCGACACCATTCTCTGTACATCTCTGTGCCCATTCTTTCTGCTGCACACTGTATTTATAAGAGGCATAGGCAAGCATGCTCCCACCTGGGAAACAGCATGCTTCATGCCCTGAGCTCTACAGTGTTTTTACAGAGAGCAGGAAGCTTCTGAAGCTCCAGAGATCCTCATTGTCTGGTCTTTACTGCCCACTGCCTTCCCTATCTACCATATTTTAGTTGACTTCCTGCCTCTGGCATTCCCTCATTTCCATCTCTGCCTTATTTTATTTTCATAGTACTTTCTAACACCCAACACATTTCAGTTACTTGATTGTTATCTATCTCCCCAGAGAGTCCAAGCTTCCCACATGGGAGACTTTTATAAGTTTGGTTCCCTGAAGTGCCCCTCCCACTCTTCGATGTTTTTGTTGAGTGGCTCAATGAAAGCGTGTGTGTGTGTGTGTGTGTGTGTGTGTGTGTGTTGCAAAGAAGAGCTGGTGTCTGACTTAACCACTTGGTTTCTTGGCGTTTTTGCCAGCTCCTTCTATATCAAAAAAGCCACACTAAATGTGGGTTTCCAGTTGCTTGAGTGAATGAAAGTCCACATTGTCATGTCCCAATTATCTTCCTAGGCTGTGAAGTACATGGCATTCGTTACCACATTGCTGGGATTGCTCACAGACTCAGTGAAATACCTATAATTTGGGTTTCTGAAGGACCTCAAATTCTGAGGTCCTATATCAATACATGTTTTAATCTTTCTCTTCTTTATGTGAAGTCCATATTTTTGATGAACTAAAAATTAAATTTGTTGATAAGAGGGCTGCATACTCTTTTTTTTCCTTCTTTCTCTGGATTGTCTTAAATGTATCTGCTGGAACCACCAATTAAATTTGGATTTGAACTCCCTGCCATGTACCATCTCAGAAATTTCTCAATATTGGTATGGTTTATGATGAATCATGTACAGACAGACATATGGGGACTTTGAGGGAAAGAGATGTTAGACTCAGGAGAATGAAGAATGCCAAGAATATTTAAGGAGGTGTTCTAGTTAGTTTTTAATTATCAACTTGACCCAGTTTAGAGTCATTGGAGAAAAGAGTCTCAAACTGAAAGACTGCCAAGATGATTGTTCTGTGAATATGACTATAGGGGACTGTCTTGATTGTTAACTAATGTAGTAGAGCACAGCCCACTGTGGGTGGCACCATCCCCCAGACAAGTGGTCCTGAGCTGCATAAGAAAGCTAAACATGGACCTGTAAGTGGGTCAACAAGCAGCCTTCCTCTGTGGTTTCTGTTTCATGTTCCTGCTTGACTTCTCCAGTGATAGTCTCTGACCTGGAAGTATAAGCCAAATAAAACTTTTTCCTTATTTAGGTGATTTTGGTCATGATATTTGACAAAAAAAAAAAGAAAATTAAAATAGAAAAGGAGACAAACAAAATGAGACCTGTCTGGGTTTATGAATTACTTTGAAGCAGAAGGCTATTATTTTAGTGAAATACACTTGAATTTATTTGAACTTCACATATCCAGCTATTCACAGTGACTCCCCCTGTTTTTGGTTGCTATAGCAAAATCCCCGAGACTAAGTGATTGATTAAAAAAAAAAATCCCCTTTGCTCTTGTTTCTAGAAGCTGAAAATCCCAAGATTGCTGCTGTCATTTGGTGAGAACCTTCTTGCTGCATCATAGAATGGGTAGGGTACCACATGGAGACCCAGAATAACCATGTGCATGGGATCTCTCTTCATCTTCTCATGAGCTATGGATGTTTGGAACCTCATCTAACACTAAGCATTCTCCAAAAGCCTCACCTCATGTATCCTTAATAGAAGAATTTTCAGATTAAGTTTCAAAACACAAATTTTTGGTACTCATTTCAATGGCATTTGACAGCTTCATTAACTCATTATGAAACTCATATCTTACTTTTGGAAGTGCGGTTGACTAGTGATGAACTGCCCTTGGAGCTTATCTTCCATAGGGAATTTGTCAAATGAGCCATCACCCACAGTTAGTCATCTTCCTTCAGGCATCTTTGAGGGAAATGGATAGAGAAGAAAAAACTAAGGGTTGAGCTCAGGCTTTGTGATTGGAGATGAATGACCTCTAAGATGCAAAGAACAGTCTAATCAAGCCTTGGGGTATCCTTCACTCTTTATTATCCTGATGCATGCATGTGATTCTGGTCAAATTTAAATAACTGTACAAGACACTTCAGAGTGATACAGGGATGAGGGGGACACTTTCCCTAAAAGGGTGAACTGCTCCATTATTCATCAAATAACTCAAGCTCTGCTTACACCAAGACCATTTGGGAAACATGTATATGCAACATTGGGGATGAAACTCAGGGCCTTGTATATGCTAGAAAAAGCAATTTACCAACTAAGGCACATCTCCAGTCCTTCTAGGGTCCCATGTCTAGGACCCTGGGCCTTTGTACTTTAGTATTTCCCTTGGTGTTGCAGATTGATACTTCTCTGCCCACCTTTTGTAGAAGGGTCCTCGCACTTGAGTGAGCACATCAAAGTCACCTTGAAGAGGTTGTGATCTGAAGATACAACTAAGATGGACTTTATTCTTAATACCTGTTGTGACATAATAACAAGATGACAGTAGGCTAGATACTTCACCAAACGCTCCATTGTGGCGCCGCTTTCTGTCCTGCAGAATGACGAGTCGCCACACATACGATTCTTCTCGGATCACACTTTATTGGAGTACAGCTCAGTTGAGAATGGTGGAAAGAAAACCCCGTGCCTGAAATGCAGCCTGCTTATATAGGGAAGCTGGGACGCCTGTAGCTGTATGATTGGCGCCCTAAGTAATGCCTCATTAGCATATAGCTGGTGATAGGTCCAAAGTAATGCCTCATTAGCATATAGCTGGTGATAGGTCCAAAGTAATGTCTCATTAGCATATAGCTGTTGATAGGTGGTAAGGAGTGCCAAATTAGCATAATCAGGGATCACATCGGATAGGTCACTACTCAACGCCTAATTAGCATAAGCGGTGCAGATGCAATAGCTGGGGAACATGATGCAATGTTCCAGGAAGTTGTGCAAGGGCCAACCACGCCCTAAACTCCATCCCTCCTTTCCCTTCTTTCCCATCATTAGCTATGGGAAGACAGGCAAGATTCCTGGGAAAGAAGCCTAGTTATAAAGATTTTCACAGAGCAAAGGGCTCTTTGTATTTACACCTATTGCAGTGTTTTTTTGTTCTGGCTGACTTAAATTTAACTGAATTTTTTAAATTTCTAGAATGCACTGCCAAAGCCCAACATCAGACATCTCTGTGTCTGTGGTGGTGAGATCAGAGGTTGAGGAGTTTGGGTCACGGTAGACATTGCTTCTAGAGAAGTTTGTCTTCCTTCACAGTGTTTTTGTACCACAAGCCATCTACACTCAACTTCTCTGACTTACTTGGTTCAGAAAGTTTAAAAACTATTATCTTACAGAAGAAAACTGAAGCCCAAGAGAATTGGAGGACCCAGGTAGGTCCTCAAGGTTTGTGAGCCATATGGCTGGGGCAACAACTAAGAACTTCTTATTCCCAGGAGGTATTTGAGTAGGCAGAGCTGAAGGGTTTGAACAAATTTTTAAAAACTGTACTGAACAATCTTGCTTACATCTCAGCTTCTACAGTAACCACCGGACAGGGTTCTGGTGATAAATTGCCTTTAATGAAATCTCAATATCTACCCATGAAGAGAAAAAAAATCCATTGCAGACCCTGATGGGCCATTAGGTGTTAATAAGAATAATATAAATGTCCCACAGAGCATATTACTGAACTAAGTGAGCCAGTCCAGACCATCCCTATCTGTAAAATCTTAATTGCTTGTTGCTCTACACACCAATGTTGGATTAAGACTAGAATCATTGAAGATCATGATGTCATGATATAAAGTCATGAGAAAGTACTTTCTCATTATGGAATTGAGTGAGTGACAATGGCCAAGTTACCAATACTCCCTCGGTATCTATTTCTTCTCAGCAAAATGATAACAACCATGTACTCTTATATAGTTACTGAGAAGAGCAAAAGAGACCACATGGTTTCATTGCTTGAACTCACATTTCACTGCTTTCTGGGAGGATTGGGTACCTTTTGACCATTACCTATGTGGTCCTCTGTGTATGATTCCTCTGTTGAGAACTGACTGCTTGTCCACTTAGTTGAGACTTCTTTTAAGATGCTGACTTATGTATTCATAAATTGATCTTTTAGTAAGATACATGTGCAGATTCTGTATCTTTTTGCAAATAGTTATATTTTGCAAATAGTTATATTGAAGTGTTATTCACATACCTTGAAATGGCACTCTTGTAAATATACAGTAATTTGGGGCTAATTTATAAAGTGGTGCGATGTGATAGCACCATAAGCTAGTCTTAGGCTTTCCCACCCATTCCCAAAGCTCTTCTCACCCGCTATGCTTTAGTCCCACATCCATCCCAAGCTATAGGCCACCACTATCTACTTTCTGTTTCAGTGAAATTTGTACTTTCTCAAATTTTCCCATCAAAGGGAAGCATACTAACGGAAGTACATGCTTTCTTTCACTTGCATGTGAGGTTGTAACATGAGCCAATTTTTTTTTTTTTTTTGCTTTTTTATTGCTAAAGTGTATTTGATTGTATGGCTGTAGGACACATGTGTTCTCTTCAGCCCCACCCTACATTTGTGCAAACTTGGTCCTGTAGTATGCTGCTTTGAACAAGGCATAACCTCAGAGAGGTAGACCTGTTTGCCTTCCTGCTTCATGGACTTTCATTTTTATTGATAATGCCATTAAGATTGTGTTTTACCTCTAATAAGTCTTCAAGCCTGAAGTGCAGGCAGAATGGTAACCTAGTTAGCATGGGAGAAGGAAATGGTAACAATGTAGTAATGGTAATAATAATGATGATGGCTGTGATGGTGGTGATGGCAGTCATGGTGGTCATGGAGATGATGGCTATGATGTCATGGTGGCAATGATAGTCATGGTGATGATGGCTGTGGTGTTATTCATCGTGGTGATGATGATAGTGGTCATAGAGGTGGTGGTGATGATAATGATGACGATGGCTGTGGTGTCATGGTGGTGATAGTAGACATGGTGATGGTAGACATGAAGATGATATTGATGGTGTCATGATGGTGATGCTAATGATGATGATGACTATGGTGGTAATAGTAACGACGGTGTGTAACATGAGGAAGAGTAAACCTGTACTTAGATTATTATGGGAGTCTTATTTTTCCCCAGGGTGTTTTGCCAGGGTGCAAACTTTTTTCCGATGCTTTTAATAGAGGTAGGTGAGTTGACTTCTAGGACGCTCTTCGTTTTTCATCCTCACTGGTAGCATAGAAAAGAAACTTTCTCCTAGAGTAGAGCAGGTTATCATTTTAAGAGAATTTTTTTTTACATTTGGGATGCAAAATGGTACCTTTGCAATTGTTTAGAACATATTCACATATGAATGTATTTTAATAGAGTATATTCATGTATGTGGATATCTGTAAGCACCATATATTTATGCATGTACATATACACATATTAAGTGGTGATTATTTGATCACCAATAGAGTTGGGCACTTTTCAGTTTCAACAGTTACCTATCTTCTGTTATAAATTATATCATCAAACTCTTGCCTAATTTTAGTGTACTGATCAATTTTTTTCTTTACTTCTTTATTTTTCCTTTACCCATAGAAGACAATGTTGTTTAGTCATATGCATTTCTCAGTTGAGATATGTGGCTAATAGAACTTCCTGCCCATTAAAGAGGTTCCTATTCATAACAAAAAGATGATTCTATTTTGCTTCATCTCATTATCCTTTCTTTACCTGTGATTGGCTGCAAACATCAATCAAGGATTGCCCAGCTCTGCATCTTCTTTCTCCCCTGTGCTCTTTGCAGTACGGCTCTGCAGCCCCCTCCTTAGCAGATGTAATCCTAGAGCAGCTGCCTCCTAGAATTACTTTGCTAGCAGGTCTGGGTGGAAGAAATGATGTGTCATGTGAGGATCTAATGAACTCTTTCTCTTGGAAGAAAGCTTGCTTCTGTTGTGTGAACTTACCTGGTCTAGTTTGTTGCATGATAAAGACATTTGGTCTTATCACCCAGTTGAGGTCACAGATGACAAGCCAGCTAGCACACTGGTAAGAATGTCCTTGAAAAGGAAGTTCAGATGATCTGTCAGGTCATCTGTTGTGCTGAGATTAGGCTCTTCTCATTCACTAACTTGAGGATGGTATCAGGATTTGCAGTCAATGGCTTTAAACCACTAACTTTGGGATGGCTTATTATGTAGCAACAGGTATCTTCTTGTACCTATAGAAGTGAATTAATGCAAATTACTATCTCTTGCTCTGTAGCTGATTATGGATGCTATATATTATATCTTTTGGTGGTCATTTTTATGTTAATATATTTGTGCTTCTTTTTGAGACAGGATCTCATATATTACAGGTTAGTCTTGAACTGTCTAAGTAGCCCAGGTTGACCTTAAACTTCCTAATATTAAGTTTACAGGGAAACACTACTCTGCCCCTTTTATGAGGTGGTGTGGACAAAGCTCCAGGCTTCCTGCATGCTAGACAAGCACTCTACTCACTAAGCTGCATCTTCCGACTCATATAGGTAACTTAGAAACACATGGAAGATTTCCACATTCACTATCCCTCACTGTGTAAAATGTACAATGACTGAGTTTGTTTTTAATCCATTTTTACTGTTATTATGCGCATGAATGAGCAAAAGCTGCAAGGCAATGCTATTTCTCAAGTGTTTCTTTTATAGCTGCCATTTATTTTTACTTGCACTGTAATTTGTACAAGGTGGGAGAGAAATGTTTTCTGTTGGTTCTTTGCATTTGCTTCATAACCCCCCTGAGAATGCTGGCTGCTTCATCTTGGATATAATTATATTAACTTCAGGGCGTACATGGCAGTTATGTGGTAAATAAATTTCAGTTCCCTAGAACAAAAACACAATGGGTAAATAAATATTTCCCATGCAAACATGTCATAATCACCTAACTTTTCAATCTGTAGCAACAACTAAGGTTAAGGCAGAATGTCTCACTGGAGCTTCACTAAACAAACTAGCCCAAAGTCTGCCTCTAACAAACATACTTCCAACAGTCAAGGTCTTTATTCCACATTGGCTCTCTCTCTTTCTCTTTTTCTCTCTTTTGAGACAGGGCCTCATATATCACAAGTTGACCTTGAACTTGCTATGAGAGGCTTACCTTGAGCTCCTGATCCCTGCCTTTGCCTCCTGAATGCTGGGATTATACACATGAACTATTTTGCTTGGTTTATCAGTGGTAGTGATCAGAGCCAGGACTTATCCATGTTAGGCAATGTCTCTACCTACTGAGACCCAAATTCAGCCTATATTGGCTATAATTTCTCTTCTTATAGTTAAGGAATCTGATTTATCTCCAGTTTTCACCCTTGTTTATGTAGCAGGAGGTAATGTTTTCCTCAGTGCATCTGATGCTTGAAGCTTTGTATCGATAATCAAAACATTATGGTTCCTTGGGTGTTCTTTACAAAATAGGTTTTAAATTATTTTAATAATTGAAAATGTAGGGTTTACTGCTCACTTCTGCAGCACATATACTAAAATTGGAATGATACAGAGAAGATTAGCATGTCCCCTGAGCAAGGATGACACACAAATTCATAAAGCATTCCAAATCAGTAGCCCTCCTATACACTAAAGATAAACAGGCTGAAAAAGAAATAAGAGAAACATAACCTTTTATAATAGCTACAAATAGTATTAAATACCTCGAGGTAACTACAACCAAAGAACTAACAGACCTATTTGACAAAAACTTTAAATCACTGAAGAACAAAATTGAAGAGGATATCAGAAAATGGAAAGATCTCCCATGTTCCTGGATAGGTAGGATCAACATAGTAAAAATGGCAATCTTACCAAAAGCAATCTATAGATTCAATGCAATTCCCATCAAAATCCCAACACAATTTTTTACAGACTTTCAAAGAACAAATCTCAATTTTATTTGGAATAGCAGGAAAGCCAAGCTTGCCAAAACAATTTTGCTCAACAAAAGGACCTCGGGAGGTATCAGCATGCCTGACTTCAAGTTATATTATATAGCTACAGTAATAAAAACAGCCTGGTACTGGAATAAAAACAAACTTGTGGATCAATGATATCAAACTGAAGACACTGACATTAACTTGCACACCTATGAACACCTGATTTTTGACCAAGAGGTCAAAAATATTCATTGGAAAAAGGATAGTATCTTCAACAAATAGTGTTGGCATAGCTGGATGGCAGTGTGTAGAAAAATGTGAAAAGATCCAAGCCTATTACCATGCACAAACTCAAATCCAAGTGGTTCAAAGACCTTAACATAAAAACAGCTACACTGAACTTGATAGAAAAGAAAGTGGGAAATACCCTCTAGCACATTGGCAGAGGTGACTATTTCCTAAATATAACACCAGTAACACAGATACTAAGAACAACAATCAATAAATGGGACCTCCTGAAACTGAAAAGCTTCTGTAAGGCCAAGGACACAGTCATTAAGACAAAACTACAGCCTACAGAATGGGAAAAGAATGTCAGTAACCCTACAAGTGATAGAGGACTGATCTCTAAAATAGATAGAGAACTCAAGAAACTAGAGCCCAAAGCCCTAAATAACCCAATTAAAAGATGAGGTTCAGAATTAAAAAGGAATTTCTCAGCAGAATTACAAATGGCTAAATGGCACTTGAAAAAAATGCTCAACATCTTTAGCCATCAGAGAAATGCAAATCAACACAACTTTGAGATACCACCTTACACCTGTCAGAATGGCTAAGATCAAAAACAGAGGACAACCTATGCTGGAGAGGATGCAGAGCAAGGGGAGCACTCCTCCATTGTTGGTGGGAGTGTAAACTTGTTCAGTCATTCTGGAATGCAGTATGATGGTTCCTCAGAAAACTGGGAATCAATCTCCCCCGAGGATCTAGCAATATTACTATTGGGCATATACCCCAAAAGCACACATTCAAACCCCCAAAACATTAGCTCAACTATGTTCACAGAAGCCTTATTTGTAATAACAAGAACCTGGAAACAACCTAGATGCCCCTCAACTGAAGAATGGATTAACAACCTGTGGTACATCTACACAATGGAGTACTACTCAGCAGTAAGAAAAAATAATATACTAAAATTAGCAGGCAAATGGATGGATTTGAAGACTATCCTCCTGAGCGAGGTCTCACAAACCCAGAAGGATAAGGAGGGGATGCACTTACTCAATATTGGACCTTAAGCAAAAACATTCTTATTTCATTGAAAGAGGGAAAATCTTTGTTTTTTTTTTTAATTTCATACTGTTTGGCTTATGTCTCAAGCACATTACTAGCTACCTCCTTCATCTTAATTCAACCCATTTCTAGTAATCTACCTGCCACATGGCCTGGTCCATGGCTTACCTAGATTCCTTACATGGTTCTTCCTTGGGGGTCAGATGGAGACTGAGTTTGTTAATTACAAATAGACTAGATATTGTAACTGTAATTTTTGCTTGAGAGCTGTTCTGTTGTATGTAATTTTGCTATATGGAAATTTAAACCTTCATTTTTGATTAGACAAGAAAGAGGAAGTGTGGTGGAAATGGTCTCTGTATGCTGTAAATAAAGTTAACTGTTTTGGCCTATGTCAAGCACTGTAGCAATAGGCAGGAAATCAGAGTAGAGACAGGTAGATGGAGGGCGAAGTCAATCAATCTCCATCCGACCCAAGAGGGGAAATCTTTAGCATGAATGTCTTGGATCTTCAGCTTTCCTTACAATGATACTATTTGGAACCAGTATTCATCTGTATTTGGTCTCCTAAAATTCCAATGAATTTGCTACTGTGCCATCAACTTCTAAGAATTAAATACAATAAATAAATAAGAAAAAAGAAATTAACAAATCAACACCTTAATACAGTCTCATAGACAATAAGTGACATTTTTGAATGTGAGTTTGACCTATACATAGCTCTGCACATTCCAAATCTGTTCCTTGTAGGTTATTATGTATGGTCCTTGTAGCTGGCATTAGAAATTAGAAATTATCTTTATGTCACAGGTTATGAATAATAAAGTTTATAAAGAATAAAAAGTTAACAACTCTTAAATTAAAAGATTACATATAATATAAGCATATATAATATACTTGTTATTATATATTCATTGAGCATTTTTTCAAGAAGATATATATAATATAAATAAAATATAATTTAATATTTCCTAACACTAACAGTGTAGACAAGATTGACCACATAGAAAATACCTACAAACTATAACAACAATTTGTCACCTTCATATTGCTGTAACCTCAGAGTTTTTTCCATGTGTGATATTTTGAACACCTACTCTTGTTTAGATAATTATTTTTACTCTTCAAAAAATGATATTTGGAGCACACAGAATAATGACATCATGTTAGATTATAAAACATGTTTGGATTATTTGTTATCAAACTGTTATTAATAATTCCTAGATGTTCTATAAATTTGGATGATATTTTCTGAACTAATTCATAGTACCTATCATTTCACTGATAAAGTCATATTTCAAAAAAAAAAAAGAAAATGTAGGGTTTATAGTTGCACATTTTATTATACATGCCCTAATCTCTTCTTCTAAAATTATAAATGAATGTTAAACTGTATTTTAATTATTTTTCATGTTTCTGTCTATTTAGCTGGGTATAATATTTTCTGTTTATTTATTCCCCCTTTAAAGCACTATTCACAGGGATATGCTTCAGTTTTTCCTAGCATATATCCCAGTGAAAGCAGTATCAATATTCTTTACAAGTAGCCAGAGTTTTCTGCCCAAATATACTTACAAGTCCTCCATCCCTCAACAAATCAATAAAAAGCAAAATAATCAAAAGCAATAAAGTCTCTCATGTTTAGGGGTTGCTTCCAGTGTGTTAGTTTGCCTGAACACCTGTGCTCACACAACATTTGTATAAGTAGGGACATATAACATGCATGTGGAAGTAAGGGGAAAATTTTGAAGAGTAAGTTCTGCCTTGATATAATATGGGTCTGTCTTGCTAAATAGGCTACAGGAGATAATTTGGGACTTGGCAATGAGTATGTTTATCCATTGAGCCATAATGCTGAAATGGGAGGTCTGCTGGGCTGGAGGACTTGGAGTGATGCACTTGAATGCTTGATACCTTGATGTGCAGGGTGCTCTTTTCCTAGACTGGTAAACTGTGACAGTTGGTTTTAATGGTCACCTTGACCCAACCTAGAATCACCTGGGCAGAGAGTCTCAGTGAGGGATTGTAAGGATCAGGTTGACCTTTGGGAATGTCTGTGGGTGGGTGGTCTTGCTTATGTTAATTGGAGTGGGCAGCACGCTTCCTTGGTGGGGGAACACAGGCTAAATAAAAAGATAGAAATCTTGCAGAGTCCTGAGCCTGCATCTGTTTTCACTGTGCTCTTGACCTTAGATGGGACTAGCTGCATCATCAAGCTCCTGCCACACCTCTCCACAATCATGGACTGGAACCTGGAATTGAAGCCTAATGCATCTCTGCTCCCTAAGTTGTTTTGTTCCAGCGTGTTTCATGACAGCAACAGAAAAGAAGTCAGGGCTGTGACTGATACTGAAAGAGGGAGGTGGGGTTTGATCTTTTATGCTGAGAGAAAGATTCTGTTCTTTTGTTTTGTTTCTTGATTCAAACTTCTGGAGTCTGACCCGCAAAGTGGTTTATTTTAGGCATATTTAAGCACAACACAATTTGGTGAAAAATTATTCTGGTGATACTTAACTCAATCCCATATATACAACAGAGTTTAAATAAATCTCTTTGAGGAACAAAATAAACTAAATATAGATATCCCATTGATGCACTGTACTACACAATGTCTTCTTCCCAGAGAGGTTTGGGGGAGTTTCCCAGCAAGTTCTAGAGGTCAACTCTGCTTTGGATCTGGGGTACACACAGCCTCTGTGCATTGACTCCAGTGACTCACTGGCAAGGGAACTCAGATACTCTGCAGGCTGCCCTTGACAGTAAGGCAAACACTCAGCCCCACTACAAAGACAATTGGCTCATCTGGAACTGTACTCTAGCACTGTTTATTCCTAACTGTCTTCCTGACAGAATCCAGAATCACCTAGAAGACAAACCAATATAAGATCCAACTGCTGTCAATACAGCAAGAAGTCCACAAAATTCGGATACAGGCTTTCATACTTTCATAGCTCTGTGTTCTTTACCTGTTTTATTCAGGTTAACCAGGAGTGGCTTCTTGTTAATTAGTAGGGGCTTCTGGCTTGTGCAGGCAGAGTCTACTATCTATATACAGGAGACACTGGTCTCTTCCCTGGCATTGGCAAAAGAGCTGACTGCATTATTTATATCATATTTATGTAGCACATCTTGGGTTCCAGGCATTCTTTCAAGCACTTAAAGATATTAGCTGATTTAATCTTCCCAACAATCCAATGTGCCAGGTACAGTTATGAGACACCATGGCTCAGAGATTTATCAGTATCTCACTCCATGGTGTCTGAGCCAGGAAGCTGCTGAGTTGGGATTCAAACACATATGAATGTCTCCTTAGTGGTGGACAGACCTGATCCTTCTGCAGTGTCTGCCCCTTTTATTCAAATCTGGTGGACACAGCATCTTTCGGCTGAGTTGAAACTATTCACAGACCTAGGCCAGCCCAGTCCCTTGCCCAGGGATGGACTTGTGTTTGCTCCCTTGGTCTTGGCTTTCACAGCCTTGTGAAAATAAGGGTGGGGAGGAAAAGGGAACCCCTGCTTCTCTTTACTTGCTGAGAGCCACCAGCCCTCTGCCAGCTCCGAGGTGGGAGAAGCTCCATTGTCCTGGGCCCTGTGCCACCCACAGATATGCCCAGTCCTA
This sequence comes from Sigmodon hispidus, assembly GCA_004025045.1. Lineage (NCBI taxonomy): Eukaryota > Metazoa > Chordata > Mammalia > Rodentia > Cricetidae > Sigmodon > Sigmodon hispidus. The sequence continues at coordinate 573,284 of PVIH01000017.1, read as the reverse complement.
GCAGCAGAGGCAGACCCCTTCTTGGAAGCTGAAAAGGGGCTGTCAGTGAAGAAAGTGCAAATCTCTTGCTGCACCCTCTTGTGTGTCCTTAACCCCCATCACCCTGGAGTTTTATGGTTAAGATATAATTGTTCTCCAAACAGAGCCTCTTGTTTTATATCCTCCCCTTCCCTGGCATGTGCTGTGTGAATGCATTTGTGCATTTGCATGTGTGCCTACTTGAGGCCAGACATCTAATCTGAGTTTACTCCCCTTTGTTTTCTGAGACAGGCTCTCTCCCTGAATCTGGGTCCATTTGGCTAGACTGGCAGGCTAGTGAGGAGGTTTCTGCCTTTGCCACTATCCTGATGCTGAGATTGCTACTGCTGCACATGAATGCCAGGGATCAGAGTTCAGATCCTCTTGCTTGCTGTGCCCTCTTCCTTCAGCCCCTGATGTTTGACATTTTGAGACAGGGTATCATGGAGTCCAGCTTGACCTCAAACTTGCTATGGTAGCCAAAGATAACATTAAAAATGTTCATTTTCTTGCTCTCCACCTCCCAGCTACTTGGATTATAAGCCTGCACCAAGATAATTGCTTCGTTATTGTTTGGAGTCAAAATCTCTTTCTGTTTCTAAGATGGATCTGGAACTCCTTATGTAGCTCAGGCTGGCCTTGAACTCTAGATCAGTCCTCATCTGAAATGCAGGATTATAAGTAGATGTGTGGTTTTAAAGCAAGCCTCTTGAAGGCTCCCCTAACCTCTGGAGTCCCTGAAGTGTGTGAGTCCTATGGAGGTTTGGAAGGAGGAGCAGGCCTTTAGCTATGAGGTCCACAGAACAGCCTGGGAAGATCCCTGACTGCCTTGGTGATGGCAGATCTTGCTTGTGGAGTCTGTGTCCCACACAGAGAGCTGCTAGCTGTCAAATTCAGGGTGGCACCTGGATCTTTCAGTTGCTTCTTGTTTATTTGGTAATGATGATATAGGTGAGCCAGGCCGGTAGGAAGCACAGGGATTCTAGAGACAATCCACCAAGGCTCTGCTCAGTCACCTTCCTTAGTCCTGGGGGTGGGGAGCAGATAAGCAAGAGTCACATGAATTTTCTAGAACTATTTTGATAGAGTGGGAGGCGGTGTGGGAGAGTGGCCACCTAGTGTGCAGGAGGCCCTGGTTTTGATCCCCAGCACTGCATAAGTGAGGGCACAGTGATATACTGCTGTGATCAGTACTTTGGAGTGCAGATAGAAGGCTCAAAAGGTCAGTCATCCTCAACTACATGATGAGTTTGAGGCCAGCCTGGTCTACATGAAGTCCTTTCTTGAGGGACAAAATTGGCTTACTCAGACATCAGTCAGTAGTCACCAGAGGGGATTCCCAGCAGCTGGTGCCAGTGCAGCAAGAGATACCCAGTACTTATCTGTTTAGAACAAGGGCAGAGAGTCTAAGGCAGTGAGAACAGACTACACAAAGACACGGACAGGAGAAAAAAAAAACATGTTGAGTATTGTCCAATGTGACACTTAATCATGGTAAGATTAAGACTTGTCAAATCAAGTAGGTATTCTGATAGAAAAAGCGATGTCCGCTGCTTCTGCAGCCACCTTGTGATCATGAAGCTATGAGGATTATAACTGATGCCCTTTAGATGTTCAATGAAGTGGTAAAGAACCTTAACATCAGTGTCTCCTTTTGTTCCTTTAAGATGTGAGCTCAAAGAGCGTTTATGCCATTTGTTGTCATTATACACATGTATGTTCCTGATGGATATATTTGTGTGTGTGTGTGTGTGTGTGTGTGTGTGTGTGCGCACTTGCACAGGTGCGCAAGTGTGCACGCACACGCCACATGAATTTGTGTGTGCTTCTGCCCTCCAACATGGTGCACCTCAGGTGTGGTCTGCTGTATCAGTCCAGATGGGAGGGTGGCTGCAGACAAGATTGCATCATGTCACCTCCTGGAGCACAGACTTCTTACTGCCTCATCCCCAAGGAGTTGCACTCTTGAGAACATTCACAGAGACCAGGGACAGTACCAACCCTCCTTGCACAGGCCCCATGGTTTTGAAAAACTTTAAAGTTCATCATTATTTATAAAGTTAATACTTATAATGAAAAGGTTTCCCTTTGATGTGGAGTGTTTTTGGAGCCTCGCTGACCTATATTGCCTATGTTTCCTGTGTATGAGGTGAGGCAGGGACAGGCTGGGGAATTACCCATGTTTAATGAACACTAAAATTAGGATTTGACTGAAATCCACAGAAAAGGCTCCGCAGCAAGTTTGCAATGCCCCTGGGGAGCTGTGGGCAGCTCAAATTTACCCACAGGCGCTTTTGAAAAAAATTTTTTTTTGAATCAGCACAGTTGATTCTTTTGAGCTGAGGTTGCTTCCACCCAAAGGCTCCTTCTCCCCTCCCCCACCACAGGCCCTGGCACTAATGCTTTGCAGCCTCTGAAGGCCTTTGTAATATTGCTCATAGTCTCCAGAGTACAGATTTTGAGCCTGGCAATAGCCCAGATTCCTCCTGGCTAGTCACTGACCCCTTGAGGAGGGTGAGAAATCCTAAGGAAAAAAAAATCATCACTCTAGAAAGCCTCTTGTCAAGTGGACCTCCCAAACAGATTTTGGGCGAATGCATTTGTCTGGCAAAGGTTTTGCTGAATGGTGTGAGCAGAACCTGAATCAAGATGTGAGTTGTGTTCTGTCATCATCTTTCTAAGGTAGGACCCACTGTAAGGACAGAACACAAACAGAAGGTGACAAAAGACAGTTGGGAGGGTTAGTGTCTTCTCCAGAGGCCCAGGAAGGAGAAGCACACAGGAATCTAAACCAAACAGGAGGGAAGTTAGGATATGTAAGCTTTCTCTTTGGGCAGTGCCTCAGCCACATGAAAGGTGGAGCTTAGGCTGGTGAGCCCTCGGTCATGAGAGAGAGGCTTGGTGCTGTATTATTTCTCTGTACTTTGTATACTTTGTATTTTAGTGAGCATCCAAGGTCTCAGTTTTTCCATATCCCAAGCAAACCAGGAAATAGAGACTGGAAACAGAAAGTGAAGTTATTTACAGTTTGGCTAAAGCAGGGGGTAAGAGACTTCAGCATTCTTCATGCAATATCAGTGGGCATCTTGGGGTTTCTAGGAAGTCACATCTAAGGTCCTATACAACAGGAGTGAATTTACCTGTAAGCCAGTCAACCTGGGTGGGCGGGAAGAGACTTGGTGTCCAGGTTGCCATCATTATCTCTGTGCTCGGCTTCAGAAGTACAGTTTTCTGTTTAAATCTGTGTTAGGAGAATGAGGTCCTAAAGATCTCCTACATTTGAAAGAGAAAAAGAGTTGGGTTTTGTGGAAAGCCAAGATTCCAATTCTTCCCATCCTGGAGGCGTATGTTTATAAGCCCATTCCTCCACAGGTGGAAGCCGAGACCCTTCCTGTCTCTTCTTTGGGGATTATCTCTCAATCAAATTTCTCTTCTCTTCTCTTCTCTTCTCTTCTCTTCTCTTCTCTTCTCTTCTCCTCTCCTCTCCTCTCCTCTCCTCTCCTCTCTTCTCCTCTTCTTTGTTTCTTTGCTTTTCTAAAAAATGGTTTTTATTGAAATACAATTGTGGGCTGGAGAGATGGCTCAGAGGTTAAGAGCACTGACTGTTCTTCCAGAGGTCTTGAGTTCAATTCCCAGCAGCCACATGGTGGCTCACAACCATCTATAATGACATCTGGTACCCTCTTCTGTATACTGTATATGTAATAAATCTTTTTTTAAAAATCAAAAGAAATACAATTGCATCCCTTTCCCCTCCCCTTTCATACCTCCAGTTCCCCCACCTATCCTCTTTCTAACCCTGTCTGTGCCCTTCCCCACCCCAAGTTAATTAACACACTCGTTTGCACATGTACACAAAGGTGATAATAGGACAGCCTGAAGGAGGGACAGAAGAGTCTCTGAAATGCCTCTCCCTCCCCGTGCTTCGTGCTTCGGAGTGGGTCGGAGCTTCCTGCTACCTGCTTGCCTTGCACTTTCATATATATGCGTCATTGAAGAAACTATTTCAGTCTTAAGCAAAAATGTCATTTGTAAAAATGATTGTGTGAATTAGAGAAAGAAAAAATATACGTATTATATATGTATTGAATTGTAAGTGAGTTTTCCTAAGCCCTTCCAGTGCTCTTGGGAGAAACCTTTCAGCTTTTTGGTTCACAGTGTCTTATAGCTCTTTCTGTTTCTATGTAAACGTGCAAATGTGCACCCATGTAGAAAGACATCTGCTTGTTTTTAATGTGTACTCAACATTTTTCCTTTTTATTGAATAGTACATCAGAAGTGCTTGTTGGGTTGTGTGCATTATCTAATTCTTAATAGTTCCATAAGACTCTAAAATATAGATTTATCAAAATGTAGACACCATTCTTCATTGATCCACTCATCTGCTTTTTCAAAAATCTGTCTCACTGAAGCCTCCTGTCTCTCCTGTCACTGGACCATGGACTAACACCCGCCCCCAATCCTCCCTTCACTTAGAAGAATGTTGGGAGATCCCACTACAACTCAGTTCTGGGCTCTTCTCCTAAGAATCCTCATGCAAACTAGGGAGCTAACTGTTCTCTTTTCCTTTTCTTTTCTTTCTTGAGTCTCCTGACTCTGAGGTTTGCTGGAATGAACTCACTGTGGAGCTGAGGATGGCCTTGGATTTGTAATCTCCCTTTCTTTAGTTCCAGAGTGCTGGGATTCATAGCAAGTGTCACCACACCTGGTTAATGTGGCACTGGAAAGCAAGCTCAGAGCTTTGTACACCATAGGTGAGCATGCTACTACCCACCTCTGCCCCAGCTACATTCCCAGGCTAGAATTGGTATTTCTAAAGCTCTGGGGCATGCAGGCCATGGCTGCTGCTGCTGCTTTAAATCATGAGTTGTGAGTAGCTGACCTAGACTTATTCAGTGCCTCAGGTTGGGCTTCATCATCCCACACAGTTCACGCTTGGGGTCTTTCATATTCAGCTAGGATCATCTTTGAAAGCAAAGCTCTTTGAATTGATCACTGCTGTCCTCTGAAGCCCTTCATATTATCATGGATCATGGGAATAGTCTCTCGGCCTGCTGGTGCAAAAGCAATGCTCACTCCACAAAGGGATTGGTGTTTGTTCTGGAGCCGAAGCCTCCTCAGCTACACTGGAGAAGGGGCAATTTTAGGTGAATCTTTATAGGCCTCAGATGGTGTCTTAACTTGTGGTTGGTGGAAGTTGAGTGTCTGCACACTTCAGAGGAACCACATTATGATCATAAAGATGTTAGTTTGCATTCAGAGGAGGGTCACAAGCAGCCATTAAGGGGATAGGAAAAGATGCCCCATAAGATTTTGTCTCTGAACTCGAAACACTTCAGCCTCTCCACACTACTAAAGTTCCCGTCAATCAGCTTGTGGTAGGAGGCATTCTTCTCAGGAACTTCCATTCAGGGTCCTCAGGAAAAGAAATCATAGATGAACCTCAAACAGGTTCAGTCTGTGCCTTTAAAGTAGATGTGTATTTATTTGTTGGCTGTATATCTTCTTCATTGGATTACAAATTATTTAAAGCAAAAAATTATTGTGGTGCTTACTATTTTGCTCCATTGTTTCTTTCCTTCTGTACTCCCAGTAATTTACACTGCAACCTCTGCACAGCATCTGCTCTTTAAATGGGCACTAGCCTGTGTGCTTTGAAGACTCTCCTCCCTGCAACCCCATGTCTATTTCGCTGATCCTCCACATCTCAGTTCCAAATGTAGGGTGATCTCCTGCTCCGAACCATGCAGAGTGCCTTCTGGAGCCCTTGCCTTTTTATGGGATTTCTCCTGGAATTGTGTCTCCTTCCCCCTTCATTTTTCAGCCAGAAAAACAAGTCCATACCCACTAAAGCCCAGAGACATGGAGGCTTGTGGTGGCTTCAAGGTAGAGCATGGAACTGGGTGCTTAAATGCTTAGGCTCATCTTGTACAGCCTTCCCTAGCCTCTGATGCTCAACTCCAAGGGTGATCTGGCATCTTCAGTTTTGTTATTTCCAATAGAATGGAATTAAGTGGACTTACCTTTCGACCCAATATCTTTAATCAATTTCTTGTCACTAGGAAGAGATAAAAGACCTATTAATGTAGAGCTGTCTTGGTAGGATGTAAGGTACTTCTGTGTTTGCTCACAGAAGCCCAAGTAGTTACCATGGATGCTGTCCATCAGCTGCATTGCTTCTGCTCACTAATAGTCTTAGCATTATCCTCATCTGGGACTTGGGTCATTATGATCATGATCAGCTCTAAAGCATCATCCTGGTGGGGCAGTGAGATAGTTCAGCAGGTAAATTTCCTTGCTGCTAATGCCGTTAATGCTGGATCCCAGGTAGTGGAAGGAGAGAACGGAGTCCTGCAAATTGTCCTCTGGCTTCCTCACATATGACACAGAGCAAACCTTGGTCCCCATCCTAGTGCACAACAAATAGATGTAATTTTAAAAATCTGCCTGTCAGCCTGATAGCCTATTGACTATTTAAAAAGTCCCTCAATTGTGGAGAAGAAAGAATGACCTGATGTGGCGGGAGGGGGAAGGGACCTTGAATAAGGATATACAAGGATAGAAAGTGTGACTTCTTTGAAAAATAAATAAATAAATAAAAAGAAAAAAAAAGTCCCTCAAATCTTTCTTTGTACATTTTCTTGATAATCCCATATACTGACTGCTATTGGGAATGAAAATGTGTTTTTCTTTGTAAACAGTGGTGGATGGATGATACATTGAGGAGCATGTATCTTGTAGAGTTTTCATATTAAACACTGAAAGGATTCTGTTAGAGAAATGTTAATTTCTTCCTGAGGAAAAATATCACCTTTTTCACTAAACCCAGTGTGGGTATGAGGTTATGGGATCCTCCAATTGGCTCACCCATGTTTCATGTAGAAGATTTCCCTATGAAATGGAGAGGACATGACTTAGGATAATGGACATAGTAGACACACTATAGGTGTTGATCCTGAAATGTTTATGAACTCAGATTAATCTTGCAGGCCCAATCACCTAAGGAATTATTCAATTATTTCTATTTCTATTTTTAAAATTACATTTATTTGTATGTCTGCATTAAGGGAGCAGCATATTGTCATAGCATGAATGTGTGTGTGTGTGTGTGTGTGTGTATGTGTGGGTGTGTGTTTCAAGGATTTGACTCTTTTCTTCCACTATATGGGATGCAGGAATTGGACTTGGCAGCCAATACCTTTATAAGCCATCTCAAAGGATATTATTTTTCTTCTTCTTTCTCTTCTTCTCCAATAGTCTCTCATCTCTCTCTCTCTTTTATCTCTCATTTCTCTCTCTCTCTCTCTCTCTATATATATATATATATATATATATATTCACACACACACATACATGCATATACATATATATTCACACACATGGCACCTAAGCCATCCTGAAACCCATTATGGATCCCAGGCTGGTCTAAAACTCAGTACCCTTCTGCCTCAGGCATCCAAGTGCAGAGATTATAGGAGTCCCCACAGCCTGCCTGCAATGCTGAAGGTACTTTTTGATTGGGGGTGGGATGGGGATCCATAGACATTTTGGGCAAAATTTTCTTTTGTCTTGTGTGAGGCAGGTTTGTTGGTTTTGCAAAACTAACAGTGTCTGGAAGCACCTGTGAGCCCAGAGCATAATTGCTGCCATCAGCTGGTCTCATGTTCCCTTGTCTACCCTGGGGCCAGATCTAGCTGCCCTTCCCAGGCTCTCAGCTCCAGTAAAGCTCCTGTCCTTCAGACCACACAGGGCTTTGCTTCTAGTTCTGCTTGCCTCTGTGGTTCTCACCTTTAGCTTTACTTTGAGCTAAAGCTCCATATTTGAGCTGTCCAGACTGTTTGAGATAAGCCTTCTGCCATGGGCAGAAATTGCTGTCCTCATGTGGCCAGCTTGTAGCATTTTAACATTTACATGGAAGCCGGCAGATGAATTCCTCTTCCTTTGCCACCCTCTTCCTGTCACACACCACCATCCAAATGATCACCAGGCAGAAAGTCAGTTTCTGAGTCTCTGAAGTTATCCGCTTTTCTACTTCACTTCCTCTCTCATCTGTAGCTCTTTCCAGGGATCATTATTTTCTACCTCAACTTTGACTTTGATTCCTGGCGTATTCTGTCCCTGCAACAAGGCTCAGGCGTCTGTGCCATGATCTCATCGAGCCATACGGAGGACCTGGTTTCTAAAAGGCCCAGTGGCTGGTGATTGAAATATCATCCACAGATGCCTAAAGGTGGGTTTATCTGCACTCAGCATCTTAGAAGTGAATTTAGAACAGCACAGACAGTGCTGTTTCCCCAAATTTGTCTCACTGTTCTTTCCTGTCTAACTTTCTCTCTGTATATCTTTCTCTGTTCCTCTCTCTCTCTCTCTCTCTCTGTGTGTGTGTGTGTGTGTGTGTGTGTGTGTGTGTGTGTGTGTGTGTGTGAGAGAGAGAGAGAGAGAGAGAGAGAGAGAGAGAATAAAATGAATGAAGGTAGAAAGAGGGATGATTTGTGAAGAGGAAGAGGACCATGGGAGGCAGGAGAGACAAAGGCTGTAGAACTGGGTAGTGGGAGGTGAGTGGATCAATGTATACAATATAGATATCTCAATGATGATGTCATTCTAAAACATCACTTTATACATACTAGCAATTTCTTTTTTAATAATCAGATGGCTCGTAGATAAATTGCCACCAATTCTGATGATGCGGGTTTGATCTCTAGGATTCTAAGAGGAAGGCAGAGAACTGACTTCTCAAAATTGTTCTCTGGCTACCACATGAGCAAAGTGACATGCCCCTCCCCTCACAACAACAAAATGGACCCATCAATGTGCCCTACTCACAACTGATGTGTAATTGAAGCATCCATCTTGTTCCCACATGCAGAGGAGAGGTCATGGGATGACTGGAGGCCCAGAAATGCATGGCTGGCTACTATCTCTATGGTAATATCATCTCACCTGCCCTGTTCCCGAGAAACAGAGGAGCCTGTTGGAATAACACCTGTCACAGTGGTGAGAGCTCCCTGGACTTGTATGTCTTATGCTAGTCAGACAAGATCCACACTGAGCAGTCTCCCATTTCTGTGCCTACTGCCCCTCTCTGCTCCAACGGTCCCTTCCCTACCAAGCCTTATCACTTCCTCCTATCTGGGACACACCCACTCTGCTCCCAGCCTAATGGGTCATATTTCAGATCTCTTTGCTTCAACTTTACCTCCACCAAGAAGCCTATGCTGGTACTCTTGCCTCTTGAGTTAGCATCTGTTGTACCTTCTCTGGGTTATAGTGACTCCATCTCTTTCTCTCTGCAGTGTCCCTTACTCATTTTAGTGTGCTGAATCCGTCCAAATGGTTCTTCTTCTTCTTCTAAAAAAAAAAAAAAAGCCTTTAGGGTTGGGGATATAGCTCAGTTAATAAAGTGCCTGCTTTGCTAGTATGAGGAGCTGACTTCAAATTCTCAACACCAAATAAAAGTGGAATGTAAAACCAGTTTGGAGGAGAGGATGGATGAAGCCTTGTAGCTATTGGGCCAGCCAGTCTAGCCAAATTGGTAAACCGCAAGTTCAATGGGAGACCTTGTCTGAAGACATAAAGTGGAGACCAGTCAACAATCAAACAAGACACTCTAAATTGACCTCTGGCCTGCAAATGTGCACAGGTGCATGCACACATGCATAAATGCACATGCACATATAGAAAGGACCCCCATCCCAGTTGCATGAATATGAGTCAGCACAGGGCCAGCTTCTTCCCTCCCTGTCTCTCTTGACTGTGGAGTCAGATCAGCCTGGGAAGCCCACTCCTAGTGACTAGGCAAGTCAGGCAAGGCTGGCAAGGCTGGCAAGCCAGCCTATGAACATCACATGGGTTTGAAGCTCCATCAGTTCTGATCAAAGTCCAATTTCTGAACAAACACTGCCCATTCCCTCCTTCCCAAAAGACTCCAGCACTAAAAATTTCACACAATTGTTTTTGGAAATCCCACCAATTTATTGCCATCTTGTCTACCCTACTCACCATGGACCTGGAAGAATCTCATTCACTATTGCTTTTCAACCCTTACCACACACCAGAGAGAAATTTGTGGGTAGACCAAGTGAATGAATGAATAATTTGGATGACCCATATGTATCTCAGCTGCTAGTTCTCTTCCCTCAGAGCCCAGGCTCGATGCCTCCTCTCTGCCCATCACCCTCACAATCTGAAACCCCTCTGTTTCCTCTCCCTGAAAATTAATTGTGTCTCTTCCCTTTGTTCTCAATCCCTGCCTGTCCTGGGGAGGGTGGGTAGGGTGTTAAGCAGCCCACAACAGACAACCCTTTTTATTCCTTCTGACGGCCTCAGGGAAGTTTGATGAGAACATTTCCATAATCAATGAAGGAGCCCTGTCACCCCAAACATGGAGTCTTTAAAGACGATAGGTTTATGCAAATTAGATATTGATGGAGTAATGATTAATTGGCCCTGAGCCTTTGTTAATATGCAATTGTAGTAACAGAGATACGTTTATAATTATTTTGGTTAATTGTTCAAACAAGCACTCAGGACTTAATTGCAGAGAGTAATTGAGAAGCCCTGGTATTAGAATTATTTCTTCCCAAAGGAAGATCAGAGTTCTTTAACCAGTTGGGTCCCTGTACAGAGGACCAAAGGTGCAGAGCATTCTCTGAGGTCCTTTGTATCTTTGGATGATGAAGTACAGCCACATAGCCTCAGCTCTCCTGTTTCCAGAGGGTTAAGAACCTCAGTTGAATGTCTGGATTTTGAAGGGTTCTGACCTTGGCCCTTGAAGAGCTGTGTGATTTGGGGGCAAAGCATTAGTTTCTATGAGTTACTGTTGCCTGGACTATGAAAGAACAATATCTAACTCATATATGGAAAGAGAGAATGTGGGGTGTGTCTGAAGCCCTGAGTTGGCATGAGGTGTATAGCAGGCACCTTTTCTCATCACTGTGATCAAATACCTAACAAAACAACTATGGAAGAAAGATGTTTTCTGGCACACAGCTTGGAGACCGCAGTCTGTCTTGGTGGTGAAGACATGACTGCCAGAGGCTCCACAATGGCTGAAGTATAAGGCAGCTGTCTATATTATCACCAAATAGAGAGAAATACAAAGTATGGTCGGAATTTAAAATCTCAAGGCCTACCCCAGTGACCTCCTTTCTTCAGCTGGGCTCAACTTTCTATGGGTTCAACAACCTCCCCAAACCATGTCATCCTCTGGCCTCCAAGTGTTCACACATAGAGCCTGTGGGGGAACAGTTTATATTTAAAGCATTATAGAATATCTGGTAAATGGTCCTGAGGAGACCTAGTCTGATGGTTCCTTCTAGTAGCATCTAGCAGAGGCAAGGTAGATGATGATGAATCTGTGGTGTCAGACACCTGTGTAGCTGTGCACAGAATTTAAGACTTCACTTATTTAAAAGGACAGAAAAGGGAACTGTGAGATGGCTCAGCCATCACTCATGATGACCTGAGTTTAATCCCAGGACACACATATTGAAACAGATATATCCAAGTTGCCCTCTGACTGCCACACACTGACAAATACACAGCCACATACACAAGTAAACACCCAGGGGTAGGGAGCTATTGGAAGAATACATGCAGGTTCTGGAGCCGAGCTGGGAAAGGCAATGATACAATCTCAATAAAATAGTTTGTTTGACTTTGTACTTTGAGGTTTTTGGCCTCTGAAGGCACTGACAGGGGAATTTACATATTTACTTGTGATCAAATTCTAAAATATCCCCTTCAACATGCACACACAAATATGTACACACAACTATGTGCAAAGGCATATGCATATAGCCACATACCCTAGTACAAGTGTTGTAAAAAAAAAGCTCTTAGTGGTATCTCCTAAGAGGATACTTTCTGGCCGATCATCAATTTGGATACCTGACTGCTATGTAGGGCCAGAGGCTGCAGCAGCCCTGGTCCAGGCTGAGAGGGGCCTCCACAGCATCTGAATCTCAGGTTCAGGATGTGAGAAAGACTCAACAGCCAGGCTTTGCCTCCTATTGATATTTGACATTGAGCAGGATTTTAAGTTTGGACTCTATGTTTTTTAGATCTTGCTGAGCTAAAGTAAGTCATAAAGACATGTAAGAGTGGGTTGAAAAGCTGACTCAATGGTTAAGTGTGTCTTCTGCTTTTTCAGAGGAACTGAGTTCAGCTCTCAGCACTTATGTTGCACATTTTACAGCTGCCTGTAATCCTAGCTCCAGGGAATCGCACTGGGAATGTTCTCTGAAGCTGAGTGGAGGTAAACAATGAACTCAAAGTTAAGAACATGACCAAGTGGTATTGGACAATAGTTTCTCATTTCTCCTGTATCATTGTGACTTCTCCACTAACAATAGATTCTTCCTTGCTACCAAAATGCAGAAGTCATTGCCTGTCTGTAAATGTGTTCTCTGTCCTGATTATTTTTGTTTTTCACCCCCATTCACTCCATCCAAACAAGGTAGTTTTTATCCTCACTTCTGCCATACCAGAAGAGAACCCAGACCCTACAAACCATCTTTATGGAGCACCTCTATCATCCCATGGCTTCTGTTGGCTTGGATGCTGCCAGGCTGCTCTAGCAAGGCCAAGTGTCTAATTACCTTTCTGAAAATGCTGACCTCATTGCTTTACTGGTGGCTGCAGACTCAGAGTCACCCACTGGTGCTGACTTACCCTGTCCTGTGTCAATGAGGCTGTCTTAACTCATTCCACCTTGTCACCCTTCCTCTCTCTTGCAGTCTCTCATATTGTGGACAGTCCTTGAGCTTCTTAGGGCAGGAACTGAGAAGCTTCCGATGACCAATTCAGGATTCAACCTGATTTACTTCACTATTTTGCCATCTGATAAGAATGGGAGCAAGAAGCAATGATGCCTTGGGGCACATATCAAGCAGGCATTTTACATGGGGGCAGCGATTGATTCTTAGAGTCATGTGTTAGCCCACCCAAGGGGATTGACCCTCTTCTCACTACCAGATACATTCACTCTATTTCTCAATTGTAGATCCATGCCTAAGAACAAAGATTATTGCCACCTGTGAGTCTGTAGCAGCGTTAGTGCAATGTACTTATGGGCACCCTCTGCTTGGATATGACAAATGTTCCCTGTTTCAATCAACTTAATGTATGAATGTGATTTATTAGTAAGTGCAGCTGAACAGCCATGGTGTTATGACTTTAGGCATGGCTGGATCCAGGGACTCCAGTGATAATGATAAGGTTCTTTTCTTACATTGCCTCTTTTTCCTAAGGCAGAAAAACTGCCTTCAGCACCATTTCAGTTTTGAGCTACAAAGGATGCTGCATTATTTTCTCTATTGTTCAAAAAGAGAATGAACTCAAGACATAGTATGAATCTCATCAATTCTGTTGTGGACACAAGCTGATAGACCAGGTCCAAGTCTACAGGGGCCAGCACTGGGCAGAACAAATTGCTTGCAGAGTGCAGATGTTCCACTGTTGCATGATGTCCCATAATGTGACCAGTACTTCTTTCTGGAAGCAGAGTTTCTAATAGCTTCCAATCTCTTGTATTTTGAATGCGTTATTAGTTGTGTGTGTATGTGTGTAGAGACAGGCACACAAAGAGACAGACACTAATCCATGTTATGCCCATTTCTATCTTTGTAAATATTCTTTATTTGGGGGGTTTAGCTGGTACTCTTTGATTTACATTTTAACTTCTGTTGAATTACATATTATATATAGCTTTATATTTAAAACATATCTCTTACTAGACAGTACAGCCTTCAGCCTTGATTTTTTTTAAAAAAAAAATCTATTCTGATAATCTTCCCTTTTGAATTTTGTATTTGTTCATCGTATTTAATGTAATTATTGATATAGATGCATTTAAATTTTACTAATTGTATTTCATTAGTTCATTATTTATCTTTGTCTTATATTTTCCCCCTTTCTACTTTATTTGGGATATTTAACTGTATGTCAAATTGGGATATGTCATCTGGCATTTCAGCTAAATTCATTTTTGTGAGTGTTTGTAGGTACTTGGATATATAGTTCTAACTGTACACATTGTTCTTAGACTCAGAATTGTGCCACTGAAAATTGAATTATGAAACTTAGCATTGCATGAATTTTTTTCATTCTTTTATTTATACTATAGTAGCATATGTATTATATGTATATATGCATTTAAAAGATATTTTAAATTTTATGTATATATGTGTTTATACATGTGATTCTACAGGTTATAAGAAGACTGGTTCTTCTGGAACTGGACTTATAGGCAATTCTGAACCACTAAGTTTGGATTTGAAAACTAAACTCTAGTCCTGTGGAAGAAGCAGCAAGCTTCATTAACCACTGAAACATCTCTCTGCTTCTGTAGCCTCCCTTTGGTTCTTCTCACTTATAGTATTGTGAGTGTGTGTGTGTGTGTGTGTGTGTGTGTGTGTGAGTGTGTGTGTTATGTTTTGCTCTATATAGAAAAGCATAAGCATATGACGGGTCTAGTCTTCCATGCTGGGAATAGCTTCTTAGGCACAGAGTCTTGTGACGCATATGGGATATGCCTAGGTTATGAGTTTTGGGAGGTGGGCAGATGTGAACTTTCTGGGCTGGGGCAGATATTCACAGTGGAAAAAATAATAGAGTGCTGGAAATGTATCAGTTTGTGGGAGGGAACTTCCAAGCTTCAGACTGGGACAAAGGACAGGAGAAGTGAGTGAGTGGGATTTATATAAGGAAGAACAAAGTCTTGAGAGAAAAGTGATGGGAGACAGAAATTGTGACCAAAAGAATAAAAGGGATGAGTTTCAGGAGCACTCAGAAACTGTCTGCATTGATACAAATGTACAGCCATTCCAGAAAGAGCCACCTCTTTCCTAGCAAAGCAAATAAAAATGCAACTACCCACCTCTTCCAAGTTTCAGCCCTTGAATTTGGCTCCTGATTTTAGGTGCATAATAAATCCCAGTTGAATTAAATTAAAGTGTTTAAGAAGCCAGTGGTTGGGCCAAGCCTTTCTTTGCTGTCAAGGAAGAATTTATTTATCAAGACCTCTACTTTGGCAACGGCCTTTGCTTCTCTTGGCTAGTCTGTGGTCCTGATTTAAGACTCTGGTGTTTGCCACCCAGGGTTGGGAATTGGCTTCTTGGTCAGATGAGGGTGCATGCCTAAATTTTAGGGCAACAGAGAGTTTTGAGAAAAGTACTTGGTTTATACTCTGGCCTTCCTAAATGTTACTGGGGACTGTGATGTCAGCTTCAACATCAGCTTGACGTAACCTGGAGTTGCCTGGGAAAAGAGACTCAGTAAGGAGCTATTTAGATCAGATTGGCCTTTGGGCTTGTCTATAGGAGATTTGGCTTCTTTATTAATTGATGTTGGAAGACTGGACCCATTGTGGGTGGTGTCATTCCCCAAGATGGGTTTCTTGACAGTGTAAAAAGGGAGAAAGCTAGCTGAGAGCAAGTTAATAAGCAAGCAAGTCAGAAATGGGGCTTGCAGGCCCTGGTTTCTCTCTGCTCTGTGGATGTGATGTGACAAGCTGCTCGGGTTCCCACCTACACTTTCCCCCAATGATGTACCATGAATTTTAAGCCAAATAAGCCCATTTCTCCCCTAAGATGTCCTTTCCCACGATATTTTCACAGCATCAGAAATAAAACTATGATGCATCAGAAATAAAACTATGATAGGAGTTTTGAAAGATACACTGAGCCTACCAAAGCCACAATTTTGGGGGAAGTTGATGTGAGATGTCTTTCTTTA
Source organism: Sigmodon hispidus (assembly GCA_004025045.1). Lineage (NCBI taxonomy): Eukaryota > Metazoa > Chordata > Mammalia > Rodentia > Cricetidae > Sigmodon > Sigmodon hispidus. The sequence goes on along the minus strand of PVIH01000017.1, from coordinate 557,528 downwards.
CGCTGTAAATAAAAAACTGTCTTTGCCTATGGCAAACATCTTAAAAATAGGTAAAAAGTCAAAACATATATTAAAAAGAGGGCAGAGCCCCCAAAAATAAAGCCACTATCCAGCCTCCCATATAATAGGATGTAACAAAATAAATAAGCCACAGGCCACGTGGCAAAACAAATTAATATAAATAAGTTAAATTAAGATACAAATGCTAACTAACAATTTTCCTAAGACATAGGCCAAACAGCATAAAATTAATATAAACATCTGTATGTTTCTTTAAGACTTTAAAATTACTAATCCAAATAAACAACAAATAAGTCCAAACAATGAGACTAGTGTAGGCCAAAAAAACCTCTTCCTACAGGGAGTGATGTATCTTGTAGATAGTTCAATGGCCTCCCTATCTGTACAGTCTACTCAGATCAACTCTCTCTGAAAGGCAGGGCATATTTGTAGAATTGGTGCAAGTGTTCTTATGTTTTCTCCCATGGACATTGTTGCAAGCATCACCTAAGACATCTGTATGTACATTAGGAGCGAGATGCCTGGGGCCAATGGTCACCACTTAGAAATTGATCTCTAGTCACTACTTTATACAAAAGGATGCTTTTCTTTCCCAGAATTTTAGATCAGATCTGGATAAGTAGGTCATTGCAGGAGCAGTTTCTTATAATGTCCTACATTCAAACTTAAGCAGAAAAAAATAATCCAACACCAACAACAAGGAAGCAATTGAAGGGCTGGGGAGATGACTGAGCTGCTAGGATGCTTATGGCTTTTGCAGAGAACAGAATTTAGTTCTAAGTACCCAAATAGCTGCTCATAATTGCCCTTCAGTTCCATATAAGGTAGCTTCTCTAGCCTCTGTGAACTCCTGCATGCTTGTGGTGACCATGAATTATTCAGGCACACACACATACACAGAAATGTTTAGAAACTTAAAAAAAGACACTGCTTATCTAATACTTAGAAACAGAAACGCAGGGCTAAGATGGCCTATGATCCAGTGAGGCCATTGCAGAGAAGGCATTGCAATGTTGGTAGGGAAGTATGTGGCTTTCTGCACCAAGTCTGCATCACTGGTAAAACAAACATGGGGGTTTGTCTTCAGTTCTGATGTACATGAGAATCAGACCTTCCTGCCAGGAGGAGGCAAAGTCATCCCTACTTCCCCCAGGAAAGATCAGGAAGCATCAGAAATGACAGATGGTCTCCCCAGTGTAAGTCCAGCCCGACACATACATCTCTTATCTACACTCCACTAGGGTCAAGTGCTCTGGGAGATGTTATATTTTTTCCAGGCCTGTCACCTGATGTATCCACCAACACACAAGTTATACTTCCTTTGACTATAACTTCCTTCCAGGTCGGCTAAAGTAGACGCTCAAATCCCTTCAGGTATACTTACATGAGAAGTTGGCTCTGCCTTCTTAATTACATACGATTATTGGCTAGCACAAAATGGCATTTTCTGCAGAGGCAATTTGAAAGATCAAAGTTTCTAAGACTCAGAACACCTAGGCTGATGGGAGACTTCCCTATTGTCCATCAGTAAGGGCTCAAAGGAACTAAAGGAAATGCCATGACCATGTGATTTGTCCCAAACGCTGTGGTATCCAGCCATGATAAGAACATATTCAGAACAGTTTTGAGTTCCCACTCAGCTTTGTTTTAAAGTCCCATTTGTTCCTTTCTCCTTCTCCCCAGATATTAACCCTTTGTACTTTAAACAAATAAGCAAACCAGAAAACATTAATGATCTTAAAAATTTAAAACTGGAGCTGGAGAGATGGCTCCTCAGATAATAAAGGGCTTATTGCAAGGATGAGAACTTAAATTTGGATCCTTTTACCCATGTAAAGTCAGAGTGTGGTAAGCAGTATCTATGCTGGGGAGGTAGAGACAGGAAGATCCCAGTGCTTATGAGAAGCCAAGCTATTCCTCAGCAAGTTGCAGGTTCTGTGAGAGATTCTGCAAATAAATAAGGTCTAGAAGCAATTAAAAATATCTGGCATTGATCTCTGGCCTACTAACACATGTGCACACTCACATGCACCTTCATAAGCACGTATGCATGTGTATACATATGTTCACTCACACACACACTGAAGATCTGTGATATGCTGTGTGTGTCCTCAATGATCTCATTGCTAAGACCACATTTCCAAGTAGCATACATGGATAACTATCACCAAATCTGCTTCTTTGGGTTTGATTTGTACTTTAACGTCCTCCCCCATGGCGTAAAGTCATTTTTAATGATTCCTCAGTTCTACTTCCTATCACTTTGAGAATATTTAAAAACATCACCATCTATTGAACATCCACATTGCTTCCAGAGGTTAGCTTTAGTGATGATCTGCTTTGAATATGCATTTAATGTGCATGATTTTATGTTCTGCTGTTTCTGCTGAGTTACACCTTCAGATCCAATTTGTAAAAGTAAGATAGTGGCCTCATCATATAAGAGTGTCTTCACAGATCTTGGTACAACATTTGCCATTGTTTCCAACATTGACTGTATCAATTTACAATGAGGAAACAGATGGGTGGGTGACCAGAGGACTCACTGAAAGTTCAACAGGAGCTGGTATTAACGCTTTGTAAGATTTAGGCTTCAGAGAATATTTCACTCTTGCCTGAGTTCTATGTATTTGGTTTCCCTCCAAGCTTTTCATCTTTCTAGCAACAGAGTCCTAGCTGTTCCAAAGCTAATCAAAGGTGGAGTGATTCTCTGGCTTGAGCATTTGCACAGTCACTTCTGTACGTGCTAAGCATTCCTGTAGGTTTTCCTCTCATGAGCCAAACACAAAACAGAAAGGGAGTATGTTATCCAGCAAGGCGATGCTCTCTATCTTCGTAAAACCCAAAGCTAAATAGGTAAAGAAAATATTATGTTAATGATTCCTTTCCTCCCACTGGACCTCAGCTCTGCTGTGTGTTATTCATCTGTGAAAAGTTTCCAGTCTTTCTCCTGGTGATACTCTCACAGCCCTTGGCCTTGCACCCCTTTCTCTTGGTACAGTGTCATTCTTTGGGAGTCTCCGACTTCCTCCCCTTCCTCTTTTTCTTTCATTTGTTCATTCTTCAAAGTCTTGTGATGTCTATGTCTTTTCTTTCTGTCGTTGGGTGTGGGGTGCTCCTAGATCTTGATGTTGCACCCTCTTCCTTCTTCTTGGCTCCCCGTATAGACTCATCTCCACTCTACCACTACTATTTCCTCGGCCCCCAGAAGGTAAGCCTTTGTCACAAACTTCAGTGGGACAGACACACAGATATCATTTTATTGCTTTGAGTACAATGTGAAAAGTTTGAATGTGCTAACCATCTTTATAACAACTGCCTTCTGAACCTGGTTGTCTTCCGATAGTCTCCATCTCAACACAAGGCATATCCATTTACCCTCATCCACCAATCCATCAATCCAGCCAACCACTCATCCATTATCCTTTAATCCATCCTTTATCCATGCAGGTCAACATGAACTGAACAGCCTCTATGGCACTCTAAATCTGTGTCAGCTATCAGTTCTGTTGGCATTCTCTCATAACCACCTCTATACCCCTTGTTTCATAGCCGTCATATTAGCTCACAATGCAGCTGGCATTATCCTATCCTTTCCTGGACTCTGTTTAATTCTGTTCCCCTTACCAGAACACATCACATCTTTCTGCTCCAAAGCCATCAAAATTTTTGGAGATTCTCAGGGTGGACACTGGAAGAAGTCTCAAATGACTTTATCCTTGCCTGTTTTCTAGCTTCAGTTCCATTTACCACTGTTCTTCTACCCGCAAAGGTCTCTATATACTTCATGTCGTCCACGCTGATCTTTCTTTAGGACTTGCCCCTTCTGCTGCTCTCTGCTCAGTATAACTCACTTTCCCTTTGGCTCTAAGTCTATTCAGATACTTGAGGCCACTTCTCACTGGGTAAGTCTGAAAATGTGTATGGATTCTGTGAATGATGAAGGACATCTGTGTCTAGTCAGCTAATGGGACAAGTGAGTAAAATGCCCACCTTTGATTTTTTTTTTTTTTTTTACTTTGAATTCAGCCGTCATAAGTGGGTATCTTTTCACACTGTCTCTGAGCTGGCTGCCTGGAGTAGGTACAATACTTTGAACAAAGCAAATAGAGGCTTGGGTATTGCTGGTGCACTGGGGTGTATACTTAAGGTCCTTTATGGTATCAGCATATGACAGGACACTGTTGGCCTCCTGACTGGTGAGAGACTTGGCCAAGTATACCCATCCTATCACCAATCTGATGGGGAACCAAGCACTGAGACCACCCAAGGTCATACATTATAGACATGCCTGATCAGGAGAAGCCCAAAGCTGTGAGCTGTATAAGGAACAAATGACTCTAAACTACTAAATCTCCTATGGCCATAGAGCCTATTGATGAGTACAGTGAGCATCCAGGGGACATGAAAACCTACAAAAGCTTATGCAGATATTTAAAGTGGTGGAAATATGTGAAAGGTTCTCAGCTGGCCTCATAAGGGCTTCTTCACAGAAGAAGCAGGATCTGTGCTCTGTCTTCTGCTGCCTGAGGATTAGCAAGTGAAACAAGGGTGTGGGAAAGGAGTGGCATTAGCTAGTTTGGAAGTATAGAGACTCACTGGAAAAGAAAATCTCTTTGCTGGACATTCTTCCCCTGGTTTTGTTGTTGTTTGCTTTAACTGAAATTTTCCATTTTCTGTTTTCTTTTATTTAGCTATTCCCTAACAAATTCATATATGTATATAATGTTTTTTTGTGGATCACATTCACCCCCATTATTGTCTCTTATTCCTTCTGGACTCTCCAATAATTCCCTTCCTATGTTCCGTGTGTGTGTGTGTGTGTGTGTGTGTGTGTGTGTGTGTGTGTGTGTGTGTTCATCCACTGAGTTTGGTAGATATTTTAAAGCCCTCTTGACGGTTCACACACTCTTGGGTCCAGTGTAGTAGTGAATCATGGAGCAGATTTTTGTGACACAGGGCTCCTCTATAGACAGATCTGAAGGCAGCTACTTGCTGACATGTTTCTCTCTGATGTTGAAGCTTGGCGTTTAGATTTCTTTATGCCATGCTTAAAAGTGCTTTCAAAATCCCCGAATATCATTTATCTCGAATGGCAGTACATCTTTAAGAGAAAGAAATCTTTGCATCAAAAAGCTGAGTAGCATTTTAAAGTGCAGAGGTCTATGGAGGTAGAAGAAAATTGAATCGGGAATAGCATGCATGGCAGGCTTTAAAAAAAAAAAAAAAAAAAAAAAACAACCCAACAACAGACCAAGAGTCAGCCATTCAGGAAGCCAACAGAGTTATTTTCTTAAGCAAGCCTTTTCAACAGTTTCCATATTATTTATTTATTTATTTTAATGCTACAGTGACTAAAAATGGCAAAAAAATAACATTTTATTTATGTCAAAAGAAATCACTTGTATGCAAAGTTGCAGCTGTTTCTCATAGGTATACAAATGAAGAAAAGCCTGGGAATGGGCTGTTTTTATTTTTTTTTTTCTTTCTTTTAATGGAAATCTTGATTCACGCCTGAGCATTCAGAATCTTCCATTCAGTGGTATCTTGGAGTTTCAAGTGGATAGACGGCCAGAAACGAAATCCTAAGAAGATGCCTCATCCTGATTAGGTCCCCTCAGCCTCTTTGAGGCCTGTGTGTCTTCATTTTGGAGGTAAAGCTGGGCATGACAACAATGGTGTAGTTCACAGCATTTCCATCAAGTCATTGTTTAGTATTTTGGGATCTAATTTTCTCACCCACTAATTCTTCATTTGAAAAGCAAGCATTTTATTTGCATTTGTTTTTAATAGAATATCTATTATATGGCTGTAGATAATTCTATATGTGTTTCTCATCTACTCCCATTTGCTCTAACTTCCCCAAGGCATCATCCCCAATGTGCTCAACTAACCTTTACCCCATTCATATCCTCTCCCTTTTTTCTGGTTTTGTAACCTACTGAGTTAATGCTGCCTGTAGGAACATTGACTGATCTTTCTGACTTCATTCTGTGCAGCTGACCAAAGCTTCAGTGAGCTCATGGGAACAATGGTCATGCCATGTCCAGAAGACAGCAGTTCACAATGCTTCTCCACATGTTCTAACTCTCAAATTCTTCCTTCCCTATCTTCCATAAGGTTCCCTGAGGCTTAGGGTGGGCGGATTTGACACAGATGTTTCATTTAGGACTGAGTACCCAATACTCTCTTATTCTTAGTGCTCTCATTAGGTAAGAGTCTCTGTATTGAGTGCTGGACACTGTAGAGAGAAGTGTCTCTGATCATGGGTGAAGGCAGCACTAATTTATGAACATAGGAGTAAATATTTGGAAAGCATTTTGACAATATATGTCCATTTAGCAAAGTAATGGTGGTAGGTTTCTTCCTAGGGCCTATGACCCAAAATAAACATTTTTGAAAGTAATACTCATGAACTGAGGAGATAGCTCAGTTAATAAAGATTTCTGAAAGCATTAATATTAGAGTTCTATCCCTGGAACCCACATTAAAAGAAAAAAAAACAGAAACAGAAAACAGGTATGGTGATGAATGCTTGTTATTCTAGCTCTGAGAAATCAGACAGGTGGATCCTGGAGGGTTCTGGCCAGCCAACCTAGCCTACTTGGCAATCTCCATACCAACAAGAGACTCTGCCTCAAAAAACAAGGTGATGAAACTTAAGGACCAACATTTGAGGTTGACTTTGTCCTCTATATTCACACATTCATGTGTATGTATAACTGCACACACATGGGTAGCCACAGCTAGGAACATGCTGACACCCAAACACACACACACACACACACACACACACACACACACACACACACACACACATATACACACACACTGTTATGTTCGTGCATAAGAATTTTCATGCTTCCCACCAGGGAGGTTGGGCACGCTGTAAAGGGTGAGGATTTTATTGTTACATACAAGTTACATACAGGTTCTCACGAACCTGGGTCGGTAGCCTAGTTCCGACCCAGTTGAAAGGCTAAGGACCCAAAGCATTGACAGGCAGGGATCTTTAAAACAAAACATACATAAGCAAGATGCAACATACCTTGGCATTCCAGGACTGGGCCAAGAGGTAAGATACAGCAGCGATTGGTGTGAATCCAACTTTTGAACCCATTGGCTGCTGAGTTCACTTGCTGGCCTGGGCTCTGCCCCCAGGTATCAAAGTGTGAATGAATGCAGGTCCTTACAACACATACACACACACACACACACACACACACACACAGAAAGAGAGAGAGAGAGATGTTCAACATTTAAGTGACTTGAAAACTGTTTACACAAGATGCTAGAACACATTTCATAGTTCAACTAACTTGGCAACAAAGAAAGACAAAAACAGCAATCTAGTGGGTTCGACAGAGTTGAAATCTTTCTAAAGAAGGGGTGTCATTACTTCTTTTCAGAGTACTGGTCAGCCTTCCTATTTTTGTTTGAACAATGGTGGAGATGACTATAGACTATAGATTAGACTGAGACCAATATGGATAGTTTGAGTTCCTGAGGAGAACGAATCTAGACAGAGTGGGTCCCAGAAAAGACTATTACTCAAAAGTTTCATATCCTGAGCTCTGGACCTATGCTTGTAAGTCGTTCTTCACAAGGGTTAACAATGCTTTTGTCCCTAGTTGGCATTAGGTAATCCCAGAGGAACTTCGCTACAACTGGAGTATTGGTTGATTGTTACCAGCAAGCAATGAACAGAGTCAGGGATCTCCACCAACTATCTGGCCCAAATGTATTTATTTGTAATATGTTATTTATTTGTAATTGATTATATAAAGGATTAGTATTTATTAAAAGGTTATATAAACATTTATTGATATAAATTGAACTTTAAGGCAAATTTGGAGAGTCGAACTGTCTCATGTTGTCATGGTTCAAATCTCTCCAAGAGAACAAACAGGAAGGAAGGTCAGTGTGTAATGAGGGAAGTTTTAAATGGGGGCTGGCTGGCCACGTCCCATTTAGAGTCTTGAAACTTTAAAGCTATGCTTCTAGGTCTCTCTCAATAACGCCCGATCTCACTACACAAATGTCAATTGATCTGAAGAGGAAGGAGGAGCATACCTCCAACAGGAGGGTGTTTGGGATTGCTGGAGCTTGAAATTCCCTTCTAGAAAACAGACACTGGGGAATTATATATGAAGGGCAGTTCACTCTGGGGCACATTGTAAGTGTGGAATCAGTCACAGAGAAACCTTAGGTCTCTCAAAGAGACCAGAAGTGAAAGAATAAGCAAGCTTGTGGTTCTCATGTGTGGCTTTCCTTGGGTAAACCTAGACATTTTGCAACAGACAAAAATACAACACAGGTGTCCAAGGCTAATGACCTATAGTGACAGAGCACCTGGACTTAGAGACACACGTGGGTTTGGAACTTTGTCTTTGTCATGTAACATCTTGGAGGTAGCAACCTTGACTGAACTGAAACCATCTCCCTATTCCAACTCTAAGGTTCTTAAGGAGACACTCATTTTCTTGGCATCTAGAAAGGACTTTAGGCCATCAGTACTCTGAATTTTATTCCACACCCCCAACAGAGTCATTCAGTCCCCAAGGGGATTTTCAAGTTGCTTCCAGGAAATCTTCTAAAGGACTTTCCTCAATGAGTCTTCTGAGCCATGTGGGAAAGGGGAGTGCTTGCCTCAGGGGCCCAGCTTATTAGCAGTTAGGATGCTTTCCCATAGATGGGCAACACTAACCTGATGCAGCCCATGATCTTTGCAGACAGAATATAAGCCTCTGAAGTAGCAGTAAGGTTACAAGCATCAGGGATGCATTACTCTACCTGTGTTGAGCAATCACTTTGAAACATGGCCGATAATTGTGGAATATTAGTTTAAGATATTATATTAGTTTATGCTGTGGAATATTTGTTTGATGATACAAAGATGTGTTTTTTTTTGTTTTTTGTTTTTGTTTTACATTGCATTTGTGTAATTCTGTGAAGCTGTGTTATGTTGCCTATCCACAATATCTGATTGGTCTAATAGAAAGCTGAATGCCCAATAGCTAGGCAGAAGAGAGAGATAGGAGGGGCTGCCACAGAGAGGGAATAATAAATAGGAGGAGAAATCTAGGCTTGGGAAGAATGAAAAGAGAAGAGGGAGAAAAGGAGGAGAGGACACCAGGGCTAGCTCGTGTACAACCAGCTACAGAGTAAGAAAGGAAGAAGGATACGCGGAATTAAAAAAGATAAAAAGCCCAGAGGCAAAACATAGAAGAAGAAAAATGGGTTAAATTGAGTTAGAAAATCTGGCTAGAAAGCAAGCCAATATAAGGCCAGGCATTCATAAGTAAGAAGAAATCTCATGTATTTATGTATCTGAGAGTTGAATGGCAGGACCCCAAAGGTAGGGTTTTGTTTTTTAACAAAATAAAACAAAAGCCCCACCAATTACAGCCAGTGCTAAGCATGTTTTTTCAAAGTCCAGAGCTGAAATGTTAGAACCATTGAAGGTAGGTAATATCATCATGGTGTGTCACAGGACAGCACTGTTAGAGTACTTGAAATCTTCACTGGCTCCTTGAAATAGACAGTGCTGTAAAAATGTGCAATCAAAACCCAGCTGTTGCTGATGTTCACACAACAGCCTTTCTCTTTTCTCTCTTCTGCAGACAACAGCCAGTACCATGCTGAGACACTGTGAGTTCCTAGCTAACAGACCTCCTGGGGCCAAGGTCTCCCACTTGGTAAGTTGAGTTTATAGCACAGGGGTATTGGCAGGCATGCATCCTGTAGCCTGCTCTCTCCTTCCCTGCTGCCTGGATATGAGAGACTTACGAAGTGAAATCCACTACTTCTTCAGAAAGGTATAAAGACAGATCCTCTGCTGCCAAGTGGACTTTGAGTCTCTTTAGAGACTCCACCATGTAACTGATCTCTGGTGCTGGTGTCTGAACTCTCCTTGGATCCCTGGTCCATGCTGTTACCCATCTCTGTCCATGGTATTAACTCTTCTAACAAACCACCGACTTCCTAGTAATCTGTCTCAGTGTCCCCTTGAAGCCTTCCCCTTACAAAAGCTTCCAAGTGTCAGAGAGAATCATCCTCAGATGTTTTCCTGGCTTGTTAATACAGACTTTGTGAAAAAGACCCTTGACTGTAGCCTTCAGATGAGATGCAGTGTTGGACTGACTAAGGGTTGGCTAAAGTATATATACTCTGAAAGCTTTTAGAAAGGAGATAAAGGCTCAGTTTATTTGCACTGGAAACAGGAAGGGAAGAAAGCAAGCTAGCCTGAGCACATGAGCTTCCTGAAGGAATTATTTTCCAAGGTTGGGTGCTGCTTTCATTCTTGCATCAAGGTTTGTGCCCCTTTGCCATGATTTGCCCTGTAAGCCTCCCCCTCAGTTGGTCTGCTTGTCTCTGACTCAATAAGAGGCAGCAAAGAGTCTGAGAGTTTCTGTCACAGGAGTGTCCAACCTGCTGCCCAAGACATCTATGAATGCAGCCCAGCACAAAACCAAAAATCTACTTAAGGCATTCTTAGGTGTGTGTGTGTGTGTGTGTGTGTGTGTGTGTGTGTGTGTGAGAGAGAGAGAGAGAGAGAGAGAGAGAGAGAGAGAGAGAGAGAGAGAGAGAGAGTGTTTTCCTTGTTCCACAGTTAGGACATTTTTCTTTTCCCAGTGTGCCATCTCCCATTCCTAGGACAGAACAGGCACTTAGTGGGGTAGGCTCAGGGATGAATGGGTGTGGGACACTCTTCAGTTAAACTGCAGCACAGAAAGACCTCCCTCCCTCCCTCCCTCCCTCCCTCCCAGTCTGGCACTTGGGTCTCCTCTGGGATGAAATAGTGTTCTCTCTAGAATGGCCTCTCTTCCTTCCTGTTTCTTCTTTAAATCATCTTCACTTCTGACCTTTGACTTCTGCTAAGTTCTGAGACCTGAGTGTTAATCACTGGTGCCCCAAGGCAGCTGGAAAGTCAGGAAACAGTGTCTCTATCTCCTTGGGTTCTGCTTTGCTTCTTCCAGGCTTTGTAAATCAGCTGTGAACTAACTCTGTGAATGTTAGGTGTAGGTTGGGGTTTGGCCCCAACTCCCTCCCAACAATATCTTTAATTCTTGATTTCTGGTTCCTACAGTTACAACTTTATTTAAAAATAGGGACTTTACACATTTAATCAGTTTAACGTGAGGTCATGGTGGACTAGGGTTAGAGTTCCTTGAGTAACCAATGTCTTTATAAGGATAGGGAAATTTGGAAACAAAGCCATAGAAGAGTACATGTCACAGACAGAGATTAGAGAGGCCAAGGGGATGCCAAGATAGCTTCCACCACAAGAAGCTGGGAGATAGTTTTCTAGATGGCACAGAGAATGCCACAGTCTAGCTGGTGCCTTGATTCTGGACTTCTGGCCTGTATAATGAGTGAATAAATTTGTGCTGTTTCACATACCCAGTTTGCGCTTTTGGGTTATGGTAACCATACGATGTTCATACACAAGGCAAACAGGCTCAGCGTGTTCCTGTCCCTTCAGCCAGCCCTTGCGACTCAGGAAATTCATGACTGAAATAAATCCAGGCATGAACTGGCCAGCTCAGCACTGCCAGACAAAGCGTGTCAATGTAGTGAGGCGGCTAATTCTTCACTCCCACAGAGAGGGGGATGTGACAGAGGGTGACACTGGGAGCCTGAGGCCTGATTCCTACAGGATGGGCTGAGACTTCCTTAGTCTGGGGGCTCTGGGATGCTGAGGGTACAGAACACTGCAATGGGATGCGAGCCATCTTCCAGATTCGACAAAGTCCTTAGAAACTCATGAGCTGACTCAAGAGGTAGACTGAGTGAACCAGAACATCTGAGTGCTCTGCCTCAGTGCAGGTTAGCATGTCAGCACCACCGTTCAGTTCACTGTGTGCTGCATTCCTGCAGCCTTTGTGGGTTCCTGTGCAGGGACCCCTCCTTTAGCTATGTACTGAGTAATCATCTTATTTGTTAAACTCAGCACCTAGTGTGTAGATTGCTCCATAAAGGATGTGTTTTGGTGGATGGAATTGATTGGAAGTGTTTACAGTTATATATCCTCAGGTGATTAAAAAACGAAGCCAATTGTAATTTATTCTCATGAACGCTTTGGGTACAATGAAAATTTTAAGGAGCCCTTAGGTACTAAAAAGTATAGAGAAGAACCACTGAAGCCAAACCCAGTCCACAGACCTGAACAGCACAGAACGAGTCAATGGTGAGTGTAAGCAAATAATGACCGTGACTGATCAAAAGTTTATTTATTTTCATTTTATGGATGTGTGTGCCTACATATATATATATGTTCACCATGTGCATGTGCCGCCCCAGAAGGCTGGGAGAGGGCATTGGAATCCCCAGAACTAGAGTTAAGATAATGGGAAGCTGCCCAGTGTAGGTATTGGACGCTGACTCTGGGTTTTAAGGTAGTGCTCTTAACCACTGAGCTGCCTCTCCAGTCCTGTTGTACAAAGTATTAAAAGTGGGAGATTGATGAGGAGGGGGGAACAAACAGCAGAGGGAGCCCAGGATATTTCCAGCTCCAGTCTACAAATCTAACATTGATCTGAATACTAAAGTCTATTCATTTAAACATCCATGTTTTTCTATGTTGTTAATCAAATACATAGAAAAAAGTCAGAAGACTAAGTTTGTTTGTCTAGTGTGGAGTGTAGTGAGTTCCTGAGGCCCCAGCCCTAGCTGAGGAGCTTTTGGCATTTGATGGAGGCTGGAGCAGGGAGACTCTTCTTTGTAGACAGTCGTCTGTAACAAGTGGATGACTTATACCCATACATATATGAACAGCATTGATTGGACTTAGTGGATTATTAATAAAAGAAAACAGAGAACATGAGGTTTGGAGGAAGATGTGCTGGAGAGGAACTAGCGGAGGTAGAGAAAGGGAAGAATTTGAATATGATCAAGATACATTAAGGTCTTATTTACTGTCTGAAGACTTGTAGGTACTTTCCAAGTTTCATATTGAACTATGACCCCCCCACAGACTCATACACAGTACAGCACACACACACACACACACACACACACACACACACACACACACCATACAGTGTTGTTCCTATTGTGTTGAATATAGAACGAATATGAACACTGGCCTTGCTTACCTCACTCCTCATAACATATTTTTGTTCTGTGACACGAGGTTTTATCCATACAACAGCATAGGTTGATTTTATATGAACAAGCTCACATAGCAATGGACCAAGATTAAATCGATTGCAAATTGTATTTCTAGTGTCCCAAATCTTGTGTCATCCATCTGTCTTATGTCCTTTGGTGTACCTTCAACCTGGCACATATTTTTAAGATCTTTTTGAATCATTTCTCCCAAGGTCTTAAGTTATTTTTAAAGTCTCTCTCTCTCTCTCTCTCTCTCTCTCTCTCTCTCTCTCTCTCTGTGTATGTGTATGTGTTGTATGTAATTATTTTTATGTATATAATATATAAAAATTGTTGTATGTAAGTTATTTTTAAAGTCTCTCTCTCTCTCTCTCTCTCTCTCTCTCTCTCTCTCTCTGTGTGTGTGTGTGTGTGTGTGTATGTGTATGTGTTGTATGTAATTATTAGCACTGGATGTATATGGTAGGTGTGTGCTTGTTGAGGTCAGAAGTTAGCATTGGGTGACTTATATTGCTTTCTAACTCTATTTTTTTGAGACAATCAGTGTCCTTCACTGATTCAGCTAGCTGACCAACGTGCTCATAGAGCTACCTGTTTTTATACCCTATCAGTGCTGGGGTTGCAGGCTCATGGCTCTCCATTCAGTCTCTTAGGTCTTTATGTCAATAGAGAAGTAGTATTCACACAATACCATAGTCTTTATTTTGATTTTTATCTCATCATCCTGGCCTTTAGGGAAGTCTAGAGATGATTAGATAAAATATACAATCCAATGGCATGAGAACACTGATGGCCCCTCCCCATATACCTGTCAAGGCTCAGTGAAGAAGAAGCTGGATGTAAAAGCACTAGGTAGATCTGTCTTTTCTTGGGACATTTCTAGATTTTCATGAAGAATCTGGTGATGGATGAGTTGTGAAAGAGTAGTAGAACTGGGCTGCAGGTCAACTTGGGGACAAAGATAAGCTCAGTTATTCAGGAAGGCCACATGATGGGAGTTGGAAAAAGAGAATTTTAAAGTTTCATAAAGTGGAAAGTTCAGGAAGTAAGGACCAGGAGGAGGGGGAAGAAGGTCCAGCCAAAGCTACTGGCTCATGCTAGGCATCATTTAATAAAATAATCTAAGGCAGCTCATGTTATTTATTAGCTTTATAGGTTTTCTCCCCTTTAAGCAGGATAATTCTGAGGCTGAAATGCCTGAGGTGACTGGTGGGAGTATGTGACCACAGACTCTTACATGAGGTCCTTGCTTACATAAACAGATAGATGATAAATGTAATGGGTAATTCACAGGTCCACGTGAAATGAGTCAGTGATGGAGATACAAAGCTACATCTGGAGAACCCATATTTATTTTCGTGCAGTCAGAGCCTTTTAACAATTAAGATCACATAGTTCCAGGCACCATCTCTTTGTGTTCTTTTATGATCTAATATGTCATTTCTGGCTAATCTCATATCATCTTTCAAGAAGAAAGAGCTGTCCTGCTGCATTTACCATGTCACAGAACAGGGTTGTTGTACTCACCATGTCACTGTCCTTGTAACTTGCTTCTCCCAAAACATCACAACTTTTCCCACCTCTTCAGCTTCCAATGCCATCTACTCCATGGTAACTAACACAATTCATGGTGCCATAGCACCCATTATCCTGCACTGAATGTTGATTTCAAATGATGCTTTCAGAGGCTATTCTAGCAGGAGCATGTCCTCAAGTGCAGGTTAATCAAGAGTACATATGAAAATAATAATTTATTTTTCCGATTATGGGTAACCTATTATTAGAAATTTTACTGTGTCAGCATAGAACACAGTACACAAAAGATACTATTGACCTAGATTAGACATATAGATGGTTGCTAAATGATAGGTTGATAGATATATAGATAATTGATAGTTGAATAGGTAGAGTGATGATAGATAGATGATACATGATGATAGATATAGATAGATGATTAAGGTCTGAAGAGATAGGAAGTTGATAAATGATAAGTGGATGGACTGATAGTAATAGATGAATAGATGATATATAGATATATGATTTGATAGATATGACAGAGAGATGACCAGATGGATAGATATAAGATAGAGTTGCTGAACAAGAGAAATGAATGGACATCACTCATCTGTTTGAAAGTTCCTAAAAGGCAGAGACACATGTGGTCATCTCAGAGAACATTGGAGGTGAGTGTTAGTGAAATAGTTGAGTGTATACCAGGAACCCACCTGTTGCCCTGGACTTTCTCCCAGCCAGAGCCTCTGGCACATCCTAGCCAGTTCTCATTCTGTAGCTGTCAAGGCCCTGTTCTCAAGAGCTGGGCTGTTCCTTGGAGGAGCAGTCAGCAGGTATCCCAGAAGCTTCTTCAGTTAAGGCCTTCATGACCCCAAGCTACAGCCCATTGTACTTTCTAGTACAGCCCCCCACCCCCCTCCTCCTCGCCGTCCCGTCCCGGGAACTGGGCAATGGAAATAGGAAATAGCCATTACAGCTGAACATGACACATTGTCAGAGAAAAGCAGTGACAATAGGAGCCTCACCATCACCCTCAAAGCGCCTGTCAAAGTCAGGCGCCCTGACCTGAGTGAGGGTCAGTGGATTGCCTCAGACAAGATGGGGTCTGGTGTTCAGTGGGGCCTGTCAACCGAAACCCAGGGGTGAAGATGGTGACATTTGAAAATAGGGGCATGACAAGTGCAGTCAGAGGAAGACAAGAGGAAGAGAGGCGGGGGTGCTGCTGGTCAGGGGAGACCATCCAGTGGGCCCTTCTAGAGAGGAAGCAGGCCCTTTTCTGTTAAAGATCAGCCCTCTGTCACTGGGCAGCTCGAGAGATTTCAAACAGATAAACGTCCCTTTGGGAAGCTGGAATGCCTTGGCAGACAATTTTAGGCCTTGATTTGATTGATAAATCCTTTGTGACAGGAGGGGATGAAAGAGGCCCCCGGTTTGGTACATATAAATAGGAAATTAGCTGGCAAAGTTGTCAAAGATAATTAACTTTCCCATTCTGTGGGTCTATTCAGGTTGACATCCTGAAATTATTTAGAAATGCACATGTCAACGCTCTGACAGAATTTGGGGCTGATCAGATAAACAGATCTGGAGCTGCTTGATTGTAAAATGATGTAAGCGCTTAGCTGGTGTTTTATCACGAGTCTGTTCCCCGCTGCAGAACTGAGTGTGGGAGTTGGGGTGTAGGGGGAAGATGGAGGTGGGCATGCTAGGCATTACACATCTCCTTCCTCATCCTCTCTCTCTCTCTCCCTCTCTCAGCTGAGAAGTGCCCAGTCCTTAATTTAACTCTGATCAACCTAGAAGTCTACGTCAGTATTTCTAGGATCAGCCTCTAATAGAAGAGGTGCATTCTGCAGAAGCCCACTGTAACAGGTTCTATGCTCAGACAAGTCCTGTTTCAGTAAGAGGACTGTGGTGTGAAGACTCAACTGGCGTCATCACAATGGCTGTTTCATCCTATTCTTGGGGAAAGTCCTGGACCTGGCATGCTACTCGCCTTTTCTTTGACTATTCCATCCTGTTTCTAGAAACTTTCCCCTTCAAAAGATTCATCTACATTCACACTTTTTCCAAAGAGAAACAACCTATCCTTAGGTTGGAAGACATCCGATGTATACTTCGAACCTACTGTGTGACAGAGGCCAGATTGCAGGCCTACTGTATGATTGACTCTGGTAGTCTGTGATAGGCTAACTTTAATCTCCATCTACAAAAGAGGTATGTCTTTGCCATTTGGCTAATGAGAGAAAAGATGCCCAGAGATGGGAGATAACTGCTAGAGGCGATACAGATATCAAATAGGTGGACATTGTAGTTGAGCTTGGCTTTGACTATTGTCCCCTTCCCAGCTCATGTCCACATGTGTAGAGTCTTAGGCTCTTAGCTAGAAAGGAGTCTGGAAAATTATGTTCATGTCTCAGCAAACTGGAACTCATGAGCTAATGGCACCCCACTGCCTAGTTTGCGTGGCTTCTAAGCTAAGAGTGAAGGTTCTCACATTTGGCAATGATTTGGAGAAGAGACACAGAAAGTACACTGTGAGAAAGCTTCATAAAATTCTAAGCCAAGTGCACACAAATAAAGCTTTGTCAGAAAACAGCCTTGCCTTATTGGCTATATATTGTCTACAGCAGCTTTGGCTGGGTTTCAGACCCATGACGGAGACTGACCTCCTTCAAAGCTGAGCATTATTGTCGGCTTCCCTACAAAATGCACCTGCTGGCTTCCCATTGTTCCACCTCTCAGTGCAAGATTGTGGTATGAGTGTAAGCAGCCTCAGGCACAATTCACAACAGGCCTTGTCTAGTGTACCCTACCAACCACTGAAGGTAGGAATTGTCAGTGTCTTGTCCAACATATGTGGAAACATGCTTGGAGAGTTCCAGGAAGTTCACAGCCTTTCCTGTCTCACTTCACACTGAAAGCCAGGACTTTGAACGTATAGCCATGTAGTTATGGTTCTCTATTACTTAGCTGTCCCTTTTCTGGGTAAAATTCCAGGGACACAAAGGTGATTGATATATACTCCTTGGTCCCCAGAACTCATGAGCTGCCTTATGTGGAAAGGAGGTTTTGTGGTGATATATTGTATACCTGTAAAAAGTTTCTGGGCTAGACTTTCTGGTCTCAGGCCTACTTGGCCCCGAATAATCACACACAGGTTTGTATTAGTTTTATGCTGACTGACCTAGGGCCCAGGCATATAACTTGCTAA
Organism: Sigmodon hispidus; assembly: GCA_004025045.1. Classification (NCBI taxonomy): domain Eukaryota; kingdom Metazoa; phylum Chordata; class Mammalia; order Rodentia; family Cricetidae; genus Sigmodon; species Sigmodon hispidus. Next base: position 539,668 of record PVIH01000017.1, on the reverse strand, counting down.
CTCCTTCATCTGAACTCAAACCATCTTGTTCAGTTGTGCCGCTCGGTACCTTTTCTCAGAGCAGCATTGTAGAGAGCTGCCTGCTGCTGCACCCTAAAGATGGTGCTGATTTCTGGCCTCCACGCCCCCTCCCCCGTGGGTGAGTGCTCTCTTTTGATAAACAACTCCTTATTTGGCTTGAGCCTGGGGTGTGGTTTGCTGTTGCGTATGTGGACCTATGAGCTGTGCCCACATGGCTTATTGGGATTGGATGCCCTGAGAGTTTGTAGTCAGCGGGCGGGGTTTCCCCGGGGGAGGGGAAGAAGAAGCAGAGAGAAGAACAAAGAGAGAACAATTGTAAAGGTCCCTAATAAACTGCTGAAAGATGATCCTGGGTGTTGCGCTTTCCTTGCTGGCAAGGGTGCACGCGACACAGCATTTCAGCTTCTTTCCTCTGCGCTGTCTCCTACCATCTGTGTCTGGCATCTGTGTATGTTCTGAGATGTTCCTGAGTTTTCCTAGTCTGGTATCCCTGCTTACACTCCCTGTCTGCCTTTAGCCAATCAGCTTTTATTATACTCATAGGTGGGACAAATATTTACAATGACAGGAAACAATACCAACATAACATAATCGCGCTACAATATTAATAAAATTAGTCTGGAATATCAGAGTATAGAATTACCCACAGCCAGGCCATGAAGGTCAAGGAGTAGTTACCCATGTCTTTAATCCCATAATTTAATCACTGGGGAGATAGAGATCCACCTGGATCTCTGTGAGTTCAAGGCCTAACAGCCAGGCAGTGGTAGCACATACCATTAGTCCCAGCACTTGGGAGGCAGAAGCGGGAGGATCTCTGTGATTTTGAGGCCAGCCTGGTCTATAAATCAAGTTTCAGGACAGCCAGGATTGTTACACAGCAAACCCTGTCTTGAAGGGGAAAAAAAGGCTGGAGAAACGGCTTTGTACTCTGATATTCAATTTTAATATTGATAAAATATTAATATTTTAATTTTATTAAATATACAGTATATCACCACAGAGCTTAATCCTAAATGGGGAATCTGTATTAACCCTGCTTTACCCCATATATACCAACATTCAGGGAAAATCATTGAAAAGGGGCAAAAATAATTTAGGAGCTATGCAAGGGTTGGAGAATTGCTGTGAAGTGCTCTCTTGTGGATATGATCTGACTAATGTAATTATGAATTCAAAATAACTGTGAGTACCTGTGCAAGACCTATACAAGATGAAGCCAGCTAAGATCTAGGCACAGTTGGGGTAGATGATCTCCAGGCCCTACTCCTTAGGTGCTGAGCTATTGACACTGGATAACTGCAGGGGATGGGGATCATTTTGTATGTGTGTGAGAATCTGGCCACTGGTAGGTTTCTTATGCTTCAGTGGATGGCGCCACACCAAGCATACATAGACAACACTGATTAGTCTTAACAAAAAAGAAGTAAAAAGCAGATATAAATTTGGGTGTGGGGATTGCTGAGGGAAACACAAGATGAGGGAAAATAGAGGTGGTTGTGAGGGGATGGCCATATTTCATATATATATTGATCATATATATTTCATCATATACCATATGAAATTCTCAAGAATGTTAAAAATTGAATTAAAGAAAAAAGAGAGCGAGCATGAATGAATAGATAAGAGGCAAATAACAGGCTATCTTGTCATGCTCCACATGCCAGGGCTGTGCCACTCACTTCAAACTGAGCTCAGGCTTTCCCCAATGTGACACACACCCAGTCCAGTGTCCTTCCATTGTGTTTCTCTGGCTATTGAGGAGCTGGGCCTCTTTAGAAGGAAAATCACAGCCATGCCTGCATTTTATAAGCAGTGCAACCATTTACAAATTAATTTGGACAGTAATATAATTTTCCTCTTGTACAAAACTCGGTTCTGATTACTGTCATGCCCCAAAGTGCCAGCTTTCACACAAACTCTTATTATCGGAAATTAAGATACATTCCTTCCTCACCCAAATAAAACAAACACACGACTGTGGACACAGTTGAAAAGAAAAATCATTAATCCAAAGAACATCATTATTTGAATGAAAGTGGAGAGGAGAAACTCAGTTGAGGGCTTGAACGTTGACGTGAAATTGCGAAGGCTATTTTCACCCATCACTGACTTTAAATAGCTCTTTGTAGAGGGTAATTTGGGCCATAAACCTTGTTAATGTGATATTGGCTGTTTCAAAGTCATGTTTAATCCCAAGAAACAGTCATACTGTGAGGGTCCCAACATGTGGAGTTGTATCTCCATCTGCTGCCCTGACTCTTTATTTAGTGAAGGTCACATGATTTTATTTGGGGAAGAAGAGATTCTACAATCATTTGAAATAATTGTAGAAAAGTTAGCTGCTGTGCATGTTTTACATGTGTGCCCCCACAGTGTCACAGGTGTATTGTGGTGTGGTTTGTGGACCTGCACAAATAGCCTTTATTTTCAGTGTGCACCCAAAGTTTCTTGATGGCAGTTTAAATCTCTATTTCATCTGCACTGGAGCTCGGCTCCATGATGGACATCCTACCTCCTTTCCAGATCAAGCACTCTGTTATTCCTATGGGTGGCCCCAGTCAGCAACTCATAGGAAAAGTAAAAAGGTACCACACTATGGGGAGGAGGCAGAGATCTATTCTCTTTTGATGCCAGCAACATTTACAGTTGCCTGTGGTGGCAACAGACTTGAAAACCTGCCTCTTTACCAGCCTCTCTCTTCCCCTGTCTTGTTTTTTCTGTATATTACCATTTTTACAGCTTAGGTCAACTAATTTTATTTAGTCCTTGTTTTGGTGCCCTATAGTGGAAAATCAAACCAAAAACATAATCCCACCAGGTTCTCTTGTTGTTCATTCATTAGCTACTTGTTCAGGGGTTCAGGAGAAGAATCCTGCCTCCATGATGGGCTGCACACTGTGAGATCAAACCTTCTTTACATAAGTTGACTTTGTTGGAGATTTTGTTATAGAAACAAGTAAAGTAATGAGTGAACTTTTCATCATAATATTTCCACAGCCTGTGAAGAGGGATTGCTTCTCATCTTTGCTTCTCAAATTGAGAAGATGCAAAGTCTTGGAGATGAGTAACTGACCTAAAGCTAAAATGGGCAACAGGGTGTTGAAATGATATTTGAATGTAGCTCTGTCTAGTTCCTGGATGAGTGATTTTTCAATGTAGTAACACAACAGTAGTCTCGCTTTGTTAAAACCACCATGTGGAAGCCTTAATAAGCTGTGAGCTCCCAGTAAGAAAATGCAGCAGAGATCTTGTGGTTCGCAAAGAGAATGGGGCTTATTAACTGCTGTTTAACACACAGGTTTCTTGCTTAATAAAACATTGACACATTTTGACCACATTCCCTTGCCAAGCATCTATCTGCTAATGCTTAAAGGTACAGTACATGACGGGTGGCATTGTCAGTGGGCAGATACTCTGAAGATACCATGTTTAACTATGCATGTTTAGCCTGTTCTTAGACAAATAGAAACAGATAAAAGCAAAAATTCAAGAAATGGTAAAACTGTCCCTGCTCTAACACATATCTCTAGGATTTGTTTAGAGTTTACCCATAAACTATAGATAAAGTGGTCCAATTAACCTCTTAACAATGCTTATAATTCACCGAGAGGGAAAGGAAGAAGTGTGAATATAAACAGAGAAATACTTTTGTTATTACCCCCTAATTGATTATTGACCCCTTTCTTAGCTAGTTTGGCTCAAGAAATAAAATAAAGAAAAGTAAGCTTGGGAGTGAACAGCAAGGAGAGAACTGGAGTGAGTGGCATGTGGGGTGTGGGGCCATTAATGCCTGACACTCTGGTGAGTGAATTAAGATTAGCAAGTTTGTTTGGAAGGATTTTGCTTTTCATTTAGTGATATAAATGTAAGGGTCAAATTGATCCGCCTGAAGTTGATGTCTTATTGCTATAGCCAATATACTCAGTCATTTTGTAAATAACTATTGAGCATTTTCTATGTGCCAGACGTGGAGGATATAGCTATGACGATATCACAGAGACTGTTAGTCCTGGGAAGCCCCAGTTCAGTGGGCATTTCACATGAACCAACAAATTCCCCCAATATTATGTGTTCGATGAGCTATGGCAATGCACAGTAAAATAAGAGACTGTGGGAAAAGAGAGGGCAATAGGGATAATGACATCCAGAAGAGATTTGAGTGTTCTGGCGGAGGGAAGAGATTTGTTCCAAAGTTGGCTACCAGATGCAAAATTTCAAAGTAAGAATCAGTTAAGCATCTATAAAGAGAAGAAACAAAGTCAACAGCTAGAGCTGAGTAGCCAGGGAGGGGAGAGGTAGAGATGAAGGAGGGGTAGGGGATGGGGAGACTTGGCACCAACTTGTGATGGGAGTCCTTTGAAACATTTTCACCAGATAAAAAAATGAGTAGATCCTTAATTTTTAAAAATATTTCTTTTTATTTCATTTATTTTTAATTTCCTTTTATTGTGCAGGGGTGTGTTGCATGCACGTATGCCTGGTCACCATGTTTGTGTAGGCCTATGGAGGCCAGAAGAGGGCCTTAAATCCTCAGGGATTGGACATATCTTTTGAGCTGTCATGTGGGTGCTGGAAACTGGAGCTGTTTTCTTCAAGGGAACAGCCAGTGTTTATAACCACTGAGACATCCCTGGATGCTCATCTTGTACAAGCTCATTCTGGTTCTTTACAAGAGCAAGTCCAGAGTTCCTGTCTTGATTTCCATCAGTGATGGCCTGTAATCTGTGAAGTGCTTGGCTGTCTTTAGCATTGTCCTCACAGTCTGTGATAGATTTTTTGATTTCTAACCATTGTATATTCATCCTAGGTCACAAGAAAGTTCTGGCATAAATGGTCATTATCTGAAATTATGCCATCCACTTCTGTTGGTAGATATCCCAACATTTTACCATATGGCTACATGTAGCTGCAAGGGAGGCTTGAAATTGTTTTGTTAGCATAATAACATTTGATAATAAAGAGATAGTAGGTGTTAGCAAGCACCTAGCAGCCTTGCTTCAGTCCTAGCATAAATACTTCACTTGATGTCTAGCTGATATTGAAGAAGGTGAATAAGACCTGTTATTATTTTGTTTTCTCTCATTCTCTGATTCTCCTATTTTCAGTTCTTTTGTTAGTTTCACAGTTGAACAAAACTAGGTAGCTTGCAGACCCTCCCTTAGAGCCACTGACTTTCACCTGTCGTATATCAGAACCATTCTCTGAGCTCTGTATAATATTGTGGGGCAGAGATGGGTGGGAGGGAGGGAGGGAAAGAGAGGGGGGGTCCTTGAGCCACTTATGTTAACACTTCAATGCAGTTTTCACTGCCTCTCATCAAGCCACAGGTTTTCTATAGCTGGGAAGGAGTGTACCATCAGATTTTTACATCTGACATGTAAGAAAACCTGAGTGAGCTCCACAGAGTGCCCACTGTCCAAAGTGGATAGGGTTGTAGACACCCTTGTACTTGTGTGTGTGGAGAAGAATTCACCCACAGAGGAGGAAATGTTGATATTGGGAAAGAATGGTTCTACTTTCAACAGCTCTTTAAAAACAAGTTTATTTATGCACGCATCTTCAGACAGAGACACTAATGAGCTTGGCCTTGGAGTATCCACTTGCTATAGCCTGAAGCCAGTGCTAATGTCCCTATGCTGAAATCATCACCACTCAGGGGATGGTAAGGCCTTTGATAGGGAGAATAGGTTTTACCTTCCTCAGTTAAAATTATGTTTTCTTTCTTTAAAAGGGTTGAAGAGATGGTTAGTTTTTAAGAGCATTTAATTTTGCAGAGGACTCAAGTTTAGTTCCCAGCGGGGGACAGATGGCGACTAGTAAACTCCACCCCTTCTTCCTACCTGGCTGCCTCTGATTCTCTACTCACTTTTACGGTGCCCTGTATGGGTCTAAACAGTTATTTATTTATATCGTACAGAGAACATTCTACCACATTATCACAACCATCTGTAACTCCAGTTCCAGGGATCTGCTCCTCTCTTCTGACCTCTGCAGGCACCAAGTATATATGCATGTATACACAGTGCACATCCCACGCACAGGGTACACATATACACATACACACAAAACACTCATACACATAAAATAAATAAATCTTAATTTTCAAAAACTGCCCCACCCCAAACATACACAACATGTGCCATATACACACAGGCAAATGAAAGCTGGTTTGCTTTCTCCTCTGTGCAAGCACCCAGAGGGGAGACACTACATATCTTATCAGACAGGAAGCCTGCTAGTCTTGATCTTGCACTTTCTAACTGCTGTCTGTAAGCTTCCTAGTTGTAGGGTACTGATTCATCAGTCTGACTCCACAGAGCCCCCACCTTAAGTCTCAGACTCCCAGACTCCCTCATTTCTTGCACCAGATGTTTTGGATCACTTGGAGTTCTCTGTACACTGGAAATGGTGAGGATAGGAAGAGAGGGATGTGCTCTCAAGTATATATAACCAGAGGACTCTTCAGAAGGACTCTGTAGAGCTGACCATCTCTGATCAAATTCTTTGGGCATGCCTTGCATTCAGTGGGTACTTTGTCTGTATGTCCTTGGCAATCCTTCCTGCAGCAAGTAGTGGAGACGTGGTAACTGCTGTAACATTTAAGGTTAAGAGGGGTGAGTGGTCAGCTCATGTCCCCTAATCTTCAAAATTGAACTCAGACCCATGCTACCACCACATGGCCTTTCAGTACAGCAAGTTTAGTGTGAATATCCAAGATAAATAAACTCAGAATTGCAGAACAGCCTTTATGCCTGGAGAAACTTGAGTGTCTCTGTACAGCAAAACTGCAAGTTCCATGTGGTTCAATCCAGTAAATAAAGTGATAATTCACTAACTCATTTTATTCTCTTTGTGGCTAGGTAAATGTGCCTAGTGTAGGACTCCTTTAATTATGCTACAGAATGGTTCACTTTAGATCAAATAGATATAGTGGTTCACCTAAAGCATAGACCTTGCCAAGAGATCCTCATCCTTCAAACATTATCTCTCTCTCTCTCTCTCTCTCTCTGTCTGTCTAGATAATTATCAATCACCTATCTAACATCTATTATTCATCTACCTGTCAATCTATATATCTGTCATCTGTCTATAATCTATCATCTATCAATCTATTTATTATGTATATTATATCATATCTATTACTCATTTATATATATATATATATATATATATATATATATATATATATATCATCTGCCTATCTAGTTGCCTGTCTATATATCTTCTATCTGTCTGTGATTTAATTGTCTGTCTGTCTATGATTTATCCTCCCTTCTCCCTTTTTGATCCAGAAGGAACAACATCTTATTAGGAGTAGAAGAACACCACCTGGAGATGACCTGGTGTTGATTGTTATAAAACTAACCAAATATTTTATTTATTTATTTATTTTATTTATTTATTTCTGCAACTGTAGACAGGAAAAGACGTGTGCCAGAGGACACATTGCAGCAAATATTCACAACAGCAATGTAATCTATCACACAATACTGGAGCATACACATCTGGGATCACATTTATGATGGCAAAGTGAAGTTGAATTCTGCTTCATTTTCTTCCCATTTGTTCACATATTTGCATGCTATCTAGTTTTCTTTGTGTTATATTACTTTACATAAGAAACAAATCAAGCATGGAAAAAAATCAATAGCCAAAGCCACCCAGCTGAGCTGGAGCTAGACTAAAAGGCTGATCAAGACCAGCCCCAAGGCATCATCAATTGAGGAGCAATGGACTCCCAAGTCTGTCAAAATTATGAACCTGCTCCTACAAAAATATTCAGCTGCATGTCACTGGATGTATGTACAGAGAATGGATGACAAACTACAGTCTGTATGTGAAATATGGCTCCTGGAATGTGATTTATAAATATATAATGGAGCTCCAGCTATGCCTTTGCATGTAGCCTATGACTGTTTTCTTGCCTATTAGTTATAGAAGGGATAATATGGTAATTACTAAACCTCAATTATTGACTTTCTGGCCCATTCCAAGAAACATTTGCCAGTGTCTGGCAAGAGAACACTAAGGGACTGTGAATGCCATGGCCCATGTAGTAGAGGTCAGAGGCCCAGAAAAGGTTTTTTAAGAATTGCTGTGAAGATGTGAGTCCCACTGTGGGGATGAACACTCTGGATGCTCTGTGGAGTGGTAAATAGCTCAAGAAAGGCAGTGAGGAAAAATTTCATGAATAGACCAGGGAGAAGTTCCTGAGGTCTAGTGATAGAGAAAAATGGGAGGATGCCTGTAATTCTTGCTCAGCTCAATTTTTCATTGTGACCTTGATATCTTAACAAATGCAAAGGGAAAGTCCCTGTGGTTAGTATGTGTACTTGACTGCATGTGAGCTTGATCCCATGTGCACTTGGCTGCACATGGCTAGGTTTTACTCAGCCACTGCTAGCTGACCCATTTGAGGCTCATGGTTGGTCATGTGCTGGGCACTGATCAGGAGAATTCACTTGTCTGCTTTGCCTTTGGGAAGTGCTGGCTTTCAAAGGATCTAAACCCCCCAAATAGAAAGAAATAAAGTTGAAAACCCTGTGGAGTTCACAGAGTCAGTCAGAGAGCAGGAGTTTATTGTTGGCCTTCAAAATAAGCACTGTATTTGAAATGAGTGGACTTGACAGCTGTGTGTCAGACAAAATGAAGACACAGCAGGATCTGGCCACTCAACTCCTTTGGCCAGTGGACTGGCCATTGAGCACAATGCTGGCAGCTAACAAGAAACAGAAAAGAATAGCATGTACTCTCACATCTGTTCCACCCAGAGGCCCCCTTTCCCTATCACAATGTCAGTGGATAATGGACACATTTGGAGACAAGGCATTGGATGCAAGCTGGTATGGTTGGAATATAAAATGTTCCTGTTAGGCTCCATGTCCTTAGTTTCAGCTGGTGGTGCTGTTTGAAGGTTTGTAAACACTTGCCTAGCTGGATGAAGTAGACTTTCTCCTGGGGACTAGATCTTTTAGAACAACATTTGAAAAATGCAATTTTGTGTGTGTGTGTGTGTGTGTGTGTGTGTGTGTGTGTGTGTGTGTGCCTATGCCTGAGTGTAGGTGCCTGTGGAGGCCAGAAGATGGTGTCAGATCCCCTATAGCTGGAGTTACAGGCTGCTGTCATTCACCCAATGTGGATGCAAGTGCTCGCTCAAAAAAGCTGAGGCATTTCTTCTATCCCATAAGTATCCCAAGTCTTGGCTTAGGCTCCTTTCTCCCATTCTCTTTGCTTCCTGTTCCCTGAGAAGCAAAGAACAGTCTCCTGTCCTACCACCATGTTCTTTTTCCTAAGCACTGGGACCAAGGGACCAGGGATAGTGCCCTCTGAACAGGTGAGCCAAGACGGCCCTTTCCTCTCTTTAGGTTGTTCTCAAGCATGTTGGCCAAAGCCACACAAAACTAATGAACACACAAGGGACCATCTCTCCCTTTGTCCTCAGTCTTATTCTATTTTGCTATTATTTTCTGGGAACATGCATTAAGTGGGTAGTTTTAGTTAATGTCGGGAGATTCTGGGTCTAGGAAAGTTCCAGAAACTTTTAAGAAGTAGAAATGAGTAGAAATGACAGTGAGTGTCCTTAGGACAGAACTGAGAGGCCAGCATGCCTGGAAAGGTAGGGGTATAGAGGTTGGGGAGATCTTCTCAATGATAGTGCTCATATTAATTCTGCCTCTATCTACATGATCATATTCAATCCCAGCATCCTTCTTAACATAGCTGATTTGTCCAGTCATTGGGAAGATCATAGTTAAAAGATGCAATATAGCATCCAGCTAATCTGAATGTCTTGAGAAGTTCCAGAACACATTCATGAGGAGGGCTAAGAGATGAATGTGTGAAACTTGTGAGTTTAGCTTGCTTATTGGACTTATTTGGATCAAAGGCATTATGTCAAAGTCTAGTAAGGGGAGCTTTGGCTGGTCAAGGAGAGTTGCAGGGTGAGAAGGAATGCTGATTTGCAGAGTGGACTAATTGCAAGGAAATCAAGCACCTGTGCTAAGTTCAAGGACACTGGCTTCTCCTGGTGTTGAGCAGGAAGTGACAGGATAAGGTTGTTGACAAAGCAGCCCTAGGGAAATTGGAGCCCCTGGGCATTATTGGAGAGAACATCACATGGTACAGCTACCATGGGAAATGGACTGAGGATGCCCTAGAAGTGAAGCATACCATTACCATGTGACTCAGCAATGCCTAGCCACATACCCTGAATGTTAGGGCTTAGGTGCGTATAGCTGTCTTCAACCAGAGGATGAAAATAACTCAGAATTCCATCTGTGAATGAATGTGGTGGTCTAGTCACACTGGGAAAGGTATAAGACTGATGATATAATGCAGATGAGCTATAATGCAGATGTGTTCCCAAACCATGCTGAGTGAAGGAAGTTAGTTACAAAGGACCACATATGACATGATCTCACTCTTATGAAACCCTTCAGTCTGATCATATGTAACCAAATGACAGGGATTAGACTGGTGGTTGCCAGGGACAGGAGAGATGGGGTTGGGGAGGATCTGGGGTTTTACTTTGGAATAATGGGCAAGTTTCAGAACCCATGAGAGTGGTGATTGCATAACATGGAGTCTGCTCAATGGCAGCTGACCTAAAAACTAGCAATTTTATGTTTTGTGAACTTTGGCTTAATAACTTGTACCAAAGAGGTAGGAAGATTAGGAAGAGGGAGGACAATGGAAAGGAGAAAAAAGGTAGCTAGGAGGAAGAGAAGGAGGAGGAAGAGGAGGAGGAAGGAAAGTAAATGACCCTATATGGTTCTCACTTCTTCCATTCTAAACATTATCCCCATTCAAACAGCCACATGGAACTCCCACACATAGGGTTATTTTAAACATCCTTTTCCTTTGTGTCCCATCAAATGTCTGTAATCTATTCTTTTTTTTATTTTCTTATGAGGCTTCATAAACTCACTCTTGGAGATTTGTTTCCTCCTTTACCACCCATCTTCTACCCTGCTGCCAGAGTCATCTCCCTAAGACACTTTTTGCTGTCTGTCATGATCAAGTATTTCTTGAACCCCACCATCTTCAGGGCAGTTTTAGTTCCCAAACCTGATGTGATAAACTGGAGAGAACCATGGACTTGGGCCAAAGCTCTGACCCATCTTAACTCCAGTGTATAGCTTTGGCCATCTCCCAAGTGTGTTCATAAAGCAAAAGGTCGCTTTGTTTTGCCTTTGGCAAAGTCACATATTCCCTCTGATTTACATAATACTTAAGAAGTAGTACCTTACCACCACTCTGGATGTTGGTGTAATTATCTATGGATAGGTGATTGGTTTGGCTACACAAGAGGATGTGTGGTTTGAAGGTGAATGCCAGGTTCAACCCTGGATGGACAAAGGCTCCCTTTCAGAAGCTGTTACTCTGGTGCCTTTTCTGGGTTCATTCTGGTGCTGGGACAAATACTATGAGCAAAACCAGCTTAACAGAGAAACCAAAACAAAGCCCACTTATTTGGCTTATACTTCAAGTTCACAGTCCATCAATGTGTGTGTGTGTGTGTGTGTGTGTGTGTGAGAGAGAGAGAGAGAGAGAGAGAGAGAGAGAGAGAGAGAGAAGGAACTCAGGGAAGAAGCTTGAAGTTGAAACTGTATAGAAAAGCTGCTTGCTCTCTGCCTCACACGCTGGCTCATGCTCCTCTTGCTTCCTTTGTGAGCCGAGGAACAGCTGCCTACGGATGGTGAGGCCCATAGTGAGATAGGTCTTCCTTTGTCAATTAATCAAAACAGTTCCTGAAAGACACACCCACAGGTCAATCTAATATAAGCAGTTGTTCAATAGAGGCTTCCCTCCTGTATGACTCTTGACACTTCAAACTAACCAGGGCAATGCTTGAACCTGGAACTCCACCCCCAGAGGTTCCCACCATCATATATACTGAGCCGAAAGGTTCATTAGCATCAGGCAGGAGGAGCTGTGCTAAGCTGCATGAAGCCCAGACCTGACACCTGTCACTTCCCTGACAGTGCTTTGCATGGGTTGAATTCTGGCATTAGTGGAAAGGGTGTTAAGTCCTCTAGTGTGCAGAGTGTACATTTTATTCATACATTCACTCACTCCAGTGCTGTCTCCACTGTGTGCAAGGTGTTGTGCTAAGTTCCAAAGAAGTACGTAGTATCATTTACATTCAAGACTTCATCCACTAATCAGAATAAGTTAAACATATAAGCAGTGGAACCAATTTTACCAAAGGCACTGGAAGGGAGTTTCGGGGCATTTTCAAAGACACTTCATTGTAAACATTTACACCGTAGATCTTGGCGCCACTGGTTTCTATTGGGGGACGTTCCTGGATGCTTCTAAGTTTCTCATCTGAGGAAAGAATGTGCAGAATTTGGTTAAACTTTGTAACTCATGGTGCTTTAATATGGTCTTGGGGGATCTTCTGAATAACAGTGTATTGACATTGCTTCAACAACTCATCTAGAATCTCCAAAGGATGGAATCTCAATGCTAGATGGCCCATAATATTTTCAGGTAACTCTCATGTATGAAAACCATGCCAGTAGCCTAGTAGTTGTGACCTAGCTGGAGTCTTGTAAAAATGAAGCTTTGACTTTTCAGTGCTAAGGCTAAAGGGTTTTCACGAAGGGCTAAGGGTTCTCTGAGGTTATTATCTTTAAAAAGTTCTTGGGCAGCTGGACTTATCTAGAGAGTCCTGGACCCAGAGGACCTTTGGTGATGTCTGGGGATAGCTTGGGTTGCTGTAGTGTGGAATGGAGAGACTGCTTTCATCTTGTTGGCAGGAGCTGAGGATGCTATCAAGCATTCTATAATAGACAGGAGAGTCCTTGCTACAAAGAATTTTTATTCTTTAAATGTAGAGGCTGAGGAGCCCCCTTCTAAGAAGAGATGAGGTCATTGGTCTACGGGCCAAACTGCTAGTATCTACAGTTATCTGCTCTGGGTAAGCCATAATCACCCTGGATGAAATAATTGAGACAAGCAGAGCTGGGTACAACATGAAATGACAAAATCAACACTGATCCATTTGATCCCATAAGGAGGTTTGGATGGAAAATAAAGAGAATGTGGCCAGCCTCAACTCATGGCCACTCACCAAGTTGCTGGTGGGGTGTTTGTGATGAAGGGCTTTGGGAAGGCAAATAGGAAGTGTAGGGTACCCACTGGGTGTAAGCAGCAGAGACAAAAGAACTGAAGAAAGCGAGAGCATGAATTATTAACAAGCTCAGGCGGGAAAAGTGTGGTGCAAGCCTTTTTTTTAAAGCTGTTTGAGATCAGGATGAGGAAAAATGGGCAGGGACTTTATTTTCTCATTGACTTTTGCTGAGGAAACTCAGAGTCATCAGATCCACACAGAGGGCAGAGGGAGGGTTCACATACACTACTCTCCTCCTTGGCTCAGTTTTTCTCTTTATGTCTCTGTCTATCTTTCTCTTTGTGAATGCATGCATGAGTACACGTGACCCAATCGAATATGGATGGATGCACATGTGGAGGTCAAAGTCAACCTCTGTCATTCTCCAGGACCTTTCCTCTTTACTCTTTGATCCAGGGTCTCTCCCTGGTCTGGAGCTAGGCTGGCTGGCTGTGAGCCCCAGGCGTCTTATCTTCTTATCTCCTCAGAGTTGGGATTACAATAGGATTCTGTCACATCTGGCCCTTTTAATGTGGTTTCTGGGAGTTGACTTGGGTCTTTCTGCTTGCCCATAACACGCTCTTTCTTTCCTTTCTCCATTCCTTTTTTTTTCTTTCACTAAGTTAATTTGTGATTTATATTTCTGATAACCTGTCTGGGGAGGGGGATGAGATCTGTTCATCTCTACACATCTGCCTCGAGCTTCCCACCCAGCCACATCCCTTCAGATTCCATATACTTCTCAAGCAAGTAGACACAGAGAGCCCCCAATCTACTTTCCTGTGTTGTCTCCATCTAATTCCCTCCAATTCTTCTCCATACTCTGGCCAATGGGAAATTTCTTTAAAAAAAAAATAGTACTACCCTGGCTCAAGGGAAACCTTTCAATTGCCTTCTTCGCTCTCAGGATAAAGGCCAAACCTCTTATCTCAGCCTTTGGAACCTTTGGTTATATGGTTGTTAATCTTTTCCAGCTCAGCTCACCTCTCACCCATTCCTCCTTCCCTCTGTTCTTGACCTAGAGGAAACATGGCAGTCACACACCAGGCTGTCTGCTCTCCGCTATTATGACAGCTGCTTCTTCCTCTCCCCTTCATCTTCACTGACAGAATGTTCTTCTTCTAATCAAATCACCAGCAGCACTGCAACACTGAAGTGTTTGTTTTCCATGGAGCTTCTTCCTGTCTCTTGCCCATAACACAGAGTTACTTCTTTCTCAGACTTTCATGAGGATGGAACCCTGATTACTCGGTGTAGATAACTTAAAAACAGAAAGAATTATTTTGGATCATGGGTTCAGAGGGATCCAGGCATGCCCAACCTTCTGACATTACAACATGACATTGTCACCTACAGTGTCCATACATCAGAATCATGCAGTTGAGGTCTGAACAAAAAAGACTCTCCAGATTTTAATAGTGTTTTAAGTAAGTTTTTGGTGTTGTGTTGGGCCCCAGTCATAACTAGCTTTGGCTGTATGTGCCCGAAGAGCTACAGGGTGAACATGCCTAATGGGGAAGGTGTAGTAGAAGCAGCTTATTTGACATCATGGAAGGCTGAGATGTAGAGGATAGGACAGCTAGGGATAATATACACTTTCCAAGACATAGCCTAGTAGCTTGATTCCTTCAGCTCCTAAAGTTTCCACAGCTTCTCAAAGAAATGCCACTATCTGGGGACTAAGCACTTATATCATGAGTCTATGTAGTGGGCATAGAGAGTAAGGCAATAACAAGTAGTGATAATTTTGCATTGCCTACATGGCCTTCTGAAGTGGAAACTTCCAGGACACTATCACTTTCTGATTTCTCAGAAGGATAGTGGCAAGGATATTTGGGAGACTGTGAATCCAGTGATATGTTTGAATCTCTTAAGTGGGAATCCTCATCTGCATCCATCTAATACAGATAAGGTCAAATTATGTGAGTTGTCATGAGCCAATGCTTAGAATATTCTGCTAAATGATACTGCATTACAATAGCAGTAAAACAGAATCCAGCAAGACAGCATGTTTGGGGTAATGCATCAAATATACATACATACATACATAATACATATATGTACACACATGTACATGCACACACACATACGCGCGCGCGCGCACACACACACACACACACACACACACACACACACACACACACACACACACAAACACACTTGTCTATTTACTTATATCCAGGGCACAGAAAACAGTTTAGAAAGACTACCAAAACCCTCAAATCATGGCTTTCATCACAGAGCCGTTTTTCTATACTTACCTTTATGTCTGCCCTTAGTCATCCTTTCAAAAGAATGACTTTCTTTATGAAACAATCAAACAAATGGATGAACAAATGAGAAGTCAGTGGGAATGCCAGAAGCCTCTCGGCATTGCTTGAGCCCTTGCTGCCAGGCAAGGGCACCATCAGGTGAGCTTCTGAATCCCTGAGTGACTTGAGGCTCACTGTGGTATGGTGCTGCAAGTGTGGGTCATAGAACCTCTCAGGAAACCTTGCAGGGCAAATTATTTTCTTAAGAATACAAAGCTGTGGTTACCTTTGTCACCATGTTTATAGTCGTTACTTTGGTAGTGTAAAAGTCACAGTGAGTCACACTGCTGGTGTCTCATCAGGATTCCCAACAGCTGTGTTAGTGCCTACAGTGGCCATCATGTGCTTCAACACTCCACTCTCACAATAAGAAAGAAATGAAACAAAAGCAACTGGTCTTCAGAACTCTCCAGATAAAGTAGTAACAATGATTAATGCCACCAAATCTGAACTCCTGGGTTTTCACATCTCTTAATATTTGGGGTTTGATAAGATGAAACACACACACACACACACACACACACACACACACACACACACACACACACACACACACACACAAAACCCTGGCAGGAGCCAACCTCTCATGCAGTGGCTGAGCTGTGAGCTGAACTTGCTATTTATTTACAGAGCACCATTTTCACTTGGAAGAGCAACCGACAGGCAAATTATGGCTCTTCAGACTTGGATGTTTGGCAGACAGTATCTGGAAGATGAATAAACGAGCCCGTCACTCCAGAAAAACAACTGACAATATCTGTTGCCAGATCTGAGAGCCCAGCCTCTAAAAGACAAGTAGAATTCGGGAAATTTTATATTTTACAACTGTGAGCACCTCAGCTTTTGAAAACTGACACATTTGGGGGACGAGATGGGTAGTATTAACAAATATGTTTTATAAAGGTATTAATGAAATGTAAAAATATTTGAAAAATATCTGTATGATATCAGGAGCCCATATTTTCCAAATGACCAATGCATAATGTGGTAAAAAGGCTCATTTAAAATGCATGATGAGCCAATGAATTTTAATTAAAAGGAGTACTAAGCAGTTTACTGATATGTTTTTCAGATTCCACATTGCAACTAACCTTTGAGAAATAACTGCTTTTGAGTTTCGGTATAGTATCAGAAATAATCCCCCCTTATCTGAGAAGGCTATTAACATCATTTATTCTTTTCCATATCTGTGTGCATTTTAAGTGTCATAATATACTTTAACTGATAATGATAAAATCAACAACAATAATAAATTAAATGCAGGAAATTATGTGAGAATCTGCTTTCTACTAAGGGGCACACTAAAAGGTTTAAAATGGCTTTAATGGGAGTCATCTCACTAAGCTATTATAGTCTCCAGAACTATACTTGCTATTTTTTTAAATTACTTGTGTATGTGTGGGTGTATCTGGGTGTGCATGTGAATGCAGGTGTCTGTAGAGGCAGAAAAAGTGTGTCATATTTTCTAGAGTTGAAATTACAGGCAGTTGTGAGTTTCCTGATGTGGGTGCTGAGAACCAAGCCCAAACCCTCTACAAGCACAATAAATGCTCTTGACCACTGGGCCAGCCCTCTAGTTCTCAGTGTTATTCTAATTAATAATTATATAACATAATTTATATTATGTAGGCCAACATGCAATGATTTGGTGCTTTAAATGCATTGACCAATTTTATATTGTCCTGGTTTGGATGTATAAAGTGAAACTATCAACAAACACAAGTCACTAAACAAAGGCCTTTGGAGAAAATTCAGTAGGTTGTCAAGAGTGCTGAAAAAAAATATTTGGGAACTGTTCATCAAAGCCTTCCTTTACCTTCCTGTTTGGTTTCTCCAGTGCTCAGAAAGCTATGCTACCATCCTTTCTACTTGTGAGTGTTTGCACCCCAAAGGGTGTTGTGTTTCAGAAATGGTCACATTCCAATGTTAGCTGAAGTTTTCCAAAGCTAGGAGATTTGGGCTTGCAGAAGTTTAATAACTCATAGCATAGAAAGCCCTACTGTGAAAAATAATACCAAACAGCTTGTGGGAATCGAATGCCTATTGGGCAATGTCCTTGGATGTATCCCTATTATACCCCAAACTCACAGAATTTGGAACTGTCAACTTTCCATTATGCAGAAGCCTGGCTGGGGCCACCTGGGGGTTACAAGCATGGTCTACCATTACCAAGAGGTAAGTCAGATTCATAGTTGCTTCCCTGGGCAGAGATATATGTTCTTTTTTCTTTCTCAAAGACAGCCCATTGGTCACCATCAAGATCCAAACTAACTCCCAGCCAATGAGAACCCTTGTCTTTTACATAAGGTTCTTCCCCCCCACCCCAGAACTGCAGGCATCTTCAGGCCTCATCTCATTTCCCTCTGGGGTGCATTCTCATGGTCTGGACCAGATGGACTTCCCCAGGAGGTTTGGCTGAAAGACCCTTCTCTCCTGAGCATCCAAAGCCCCCATGCTTACAGGCACCCATCTGTTCCTCCTGAAATCATGTCTCACCCATTGGTTTGAGGATGATGCAGAATTTTCACTGCAAATGAAATATCTCTGCTCCATTTCCTCTGACACTCAATTCCCAATTTCACAGGTGGTGGGATTGCTGGAAAGACAGACATTAATGCAATGTTAGCATTGTGGAGTCCCCTGTCAAGACTAAATCCTACTTCATACCATTGTTCTCTAGTCTCTTGAGTCAAGGGATCTGAATACATAGGGCAAACCACAAGACATGTTTGTGCAGAAATCCACTTATTCATGTAGCCCCCAAATGTGGGACTTTCACAAAGGGAGTGGTTACACCGGAGCTAGTAGCTGCCTGCCTCTGCTTATATTGTCTTCAAACCAGGAAGAGGAACATATGATTAAAACAATATATATATATATATATATATATATATATATATATACACATATATATGCCTAATTTAGTGGACTAATGCTAAAAGGAGATGAAGTATTTAGAAACAATGCTCTGAGATACCATCAAAGAGATGACCTCAGAAGCCCAACTCTTAGTATCTAAGTTATTTTGCCAACAACTGGATAAAGGAAGATTTGTGGGCAGCAGCATGGTGATGGATAGGCAGGCTCTTCTCTCACCCAAGTGGGTTGCCTAAAAATGAATTCAAATAATTAAACATTGGATCTGGTGACCCTACAAGGTTTCAGCAGTTAGTTCTAACCTGATAGTCATGCAGATGGATCTAATTAAACCAAATGGGTCACAAATTCAAAGCAAAAGTAAATTTTGGTAAAAATTGTTAGGGAGGAAGAGAGGGCGGAGGTTGATGGGAGTGGGAGAGAGAGTGGGGGAGTAAGCAGATTGCATTATGTACGTGTAGGAAATTGTCAAAGAACAAATTGAATTTTAAAAATGGGTCTTGAGAAGGATTTCTCAGCCTCAGCACTATTCAATTTTGAGTTGCATAATTCTTCGTTATAGGAGGATCTTACCCATTCCAGTATGTTTAGGAATATCATCAATCTCTATTCACTAGGTACCACCCCCTCTTCTTTATTTAGACAGAAGCAGAAATTAACTGCCCCTCCTCAGTCCCTATAAAAGAAGAAACAAGTGTATGGGGTGAAATGAGAGGATGCAGTGCTGAACTGTTTCTATGTCTCTATATTGTTGATTACCAGGCCTCTGATGAATAATTCTTCCCCAAAAAGTAACTTCTTGGATAGCCCATCTCACATAGAATCCTTTCTCCTTGAAGTAATTAAACATGTTAAAAGTTATCTGTGCTATTCAAAATCTCTAATCGACCTTTCCTTCTATCATAAACAATTTTCATTCATGTATGTATGAGTACACACACACAGTATGTGTCTGTGGATGCACATGCCGATGCAGATGCATGTGTGTGCAGGTCAGAGGTCAGCACTCAGTGCTGTCCTCCTCACTCTCCACTTTATTTTTAGGTCAGGATCTCCCACTGAACCTGGAGCTCACTGGCAAGCTAGGCTCCTTGTAAAACTGGAAGTAGAAATAGCTGAAGATAGAATTTTTAAGAAAGTTGTTTTTAGGATAAAGGTCTATTTTCTACTTCCTGAAAATATCTAAGCAACTGCTAGTTCACGCATATAAACTTTCAAAGTTAAATTCCCACCTCTCTCCAAGGGCAAGTGGTGCAGAGACCCACGAGGAAAAACATTTCCATAGGTTACATGCAGAAGGTGACTGTAGATCTCCCCTCCAGTTCTCAACAAATCTTAGCTGCCTTTCATCTTCATCTTTAACCCTTCCCTCTCTTTTCCTTCCTTCCTTCCTTTTCTCCTTCATTCTTTCCTTTTCTTTTTCAAAATTGGAGCTTGAACCCATGCCCCACATAAACTGCTCAACAGTTTATGCACTGAGCTGTGTTTCCCAGCCTTCTTTTTACTATTTACTTTGAGACAAGATCTCATTGAGTTGCTTATCCAGGTCTGGGATTTGCAATCCTCCTGCCTTAGCTTTTTCCAGGCCTGAGGGGTGGGGGGAAGAGGCCTGGCTTTCAATCCCTTTCTGGTAAGATTTTTTTTGTCGGGTTGATGTGTTCTTTACCTACAAATTTTTAGGATTACAGAGCAGTTGGGTGGCTGGAAGGAAATGGGTAGAACTGTGGGGGTAAAGTTTGTGTTGGAGTGATTTTGTGCATGTGTGCAAAACTAAGCTTTGTGCTTTTTGGCCTAGACAAGAGGCAATCAGGGATGCGCAAGGACAATACGCGATTCCATCCTTTAAGAGTGTATATGCCACCAACAGCTGTACGGTGGAGCAGCTTGGCAAGCTGTGCTAGAGACTTTGCTGAAGGTGCAATATTATTATTTCTGGGGACAGAAGCCCAAACTGTTCATTACTAACATATTCAAAGCCCAACTGCCTAGAATGTGTGTGTGACAAGAATTGGTAGAAGGTCCTTGATTCCAGTAGACATCTTAGCTCCCAAAAGGGAAGACTTGAGTGAAGGGCCACAGGGCTTGAGTGGGTCTTAAAGAGCCCCTCCCCCAGTGAAGGAAGCCTGGTGTGGGATAGTCTAGTCATTGGACAGACCGGTTCTAGCACATTATCTATTTTTTCTTTTATGAAACAACTGATTTGCCAAGCTGTTATTTGCATGTCACAGAACTCATCAGTTTTTAAAGTGAATTTTTTAAAGAATATTTTATTCTTTGACAATTTTATTGACACATCCAATGTACCTTGCTCATATACCTACCTCAATTCAATCCTTATTCCCACTATCTCTAGACACCCTATATACCTTTTCCATTTTAATGTTCTCTCCTTTCTGCCTTTAACACATTTAGCTAAATTAATGCTGTCTGTTGGGATGGTCACTTATGCCACTGGCTTGAACTTGTGCAGGTAAGCACAGCTGCAGTAAGACCAGCCTTCCAGAGCATTCTCCCGACCTTCTGGCTCTTGCCATGCTTTCTGCTCTATGTTTTGCCTTCTGCCTGGGAATACCTTCATCATTCCCACGCCTTAGGAGGCTGCTGATATAGATAGACATCCTATTTGGGGCAGAGCACTCATTAGTCAAAAAATAAACACATATACAAACACACATACACACACATGTATGTTTGTATGTATAGGAGTTTTATGTTATGCAAATATTGAATGGAAGCTACAGTGGTTTCCCATAATTCTTCTGGTTCCACTTTCACTAAGCCTCCCCATTTTCAATGTCCTGGACCAGAGTGGTGTTATTTATTAAAATTACAGACCTATCATGCTGTCATCACTCACAGTTCATTGCTTACAGGGGGATTGCTCTTGGTGTTACATGCTTCATGACTAATCACCAATGTATACGGGTGGACACCTTCTGTGCTAAAGTTCATGATTTACAATATGTGATTCAGTGTGGTTTGCTTTTCAGCACTTTCATTATTGTGAATCTACCCCCTCCCCCATCATAGAAGTGTTTTTCTCAGAGTGATCCTCTTTCTCACTCTGAAGGACATGCGTTATCTCTTAATGACTCCACACTGTCGCCTACATCTGCATCTCTTTCGATGGACTGTTTTAGATAAATGGAATCTTGCAGCCTATGACTTTCGTAATTGGCTTCTTACACTGTGTGCAATGCTGGCACAAAATTAGCCATGTTGTAGTATGGATCACCTTTTCCTTTTGAAATAAATGTTACTGTGTGGGTAGAACATGTATTGTTTACACATTTATTAGTAGAATTCACATGTATCACTTTATTTTTGCTTCTGTTTCCTAAGTATGAATAATGCTACTATGAACATTTATACGAAAGTTTTTGTGGAGAGGTCTCAGTTCTCTTTGGCATTTATCTAGGAGTAGAATCCCTAGGTCACACAGTGACACTATATTTAATATTTTGATGAATTTCCCAGTCTGTTTCCCATAGAGGCTGTAATACTTTGTAATTCTACCAACATTATGGGGGTTCTGATATCTTCCAGCTTTATGAAGACTGGTTATAATTGGCATTCATTGACCATCCATCTACACATCATCCTTCAATACATCCACCTTCCATCCATCCCCCAATCATTAACTCATTCATTCATTCACATATCCATAAATTCATTATTAAATGCCTATGTAGTCTAGGGACTGGGAAATGGAATAAGCAAGATCGTCCAAGTATACAGTACTGTGATGGAGATATGTAACAGTCAAATAATACTGGGAATTAAGAGGAACACACAAGTGTAAGCAAAAGCTCAAAGGGATGGGAATAGTAGTCCTAAGAGACTTCCCTTAGGATCTGTGGAAATCGGAGAGTCTTCTTCAGAGGTGATTGGTGGGCAGCAACTGGACCAAAGGAGGCAGGAGATACTTGTGAGCAATATTAAGAATGCATTTCTCTGATTTGAATATAAATTGTCTCTCACGGTCATGTGTTGAATGTTTGTTCCCCTGTGTGTTGATGTTGATTCATCAGGCTCTGGAAACTTTGGGAGATGGGGCATTTTTGGAGGGGGCACGTCACCAAAGAGGATCATTGCTTGGAGTATCTTGTTGCTGGTCTCTTCCTGTATTCTCCCTCACTGTTTCCTTCTCTTCTTCCACGTGCCCCGACCACCATGATGTTCTATCTATGTGCAGATGTCTAAAACCACCAAAACTGCAGAAATGGACCCTTCATCTCTCAGCTGCTTTTGTGAGCCAATGCTTTTCCTCCTTTTAAAACAAAACAAAGAAAAACTTGTACTTATCTTGGTTCATAACACAGTGTCTATAGAATCTCAGAAAAATCTATTGTTATCCATGGGTTGGGTCCTGATATTTCCCATCTTTTGGTTTCCAGTTAGATTCCTGTTTCACTTTCCATTGTCTAAAGGTCTTTAGATTATTAATGCTGGTGGGAATAATTTCAAAGGGAATAGTGATTGTGTAAATGATGGCATCAGAGGTCTGTCGCATACTGCGTGACATTTATGTGGCTGGCAAACTATAGCACTGTATCTATTTTTCATATTGTCACTGCCACAGAAAGCAGTTAGCATGGGATCAGAAAGACATGAAAATAAAGAAGGCAACGAGGAAGTCACCCCTTTTATGTAGAACAGAACTGAGCTTATGGCTGATGAAATAACTCAAAGACAAGCATTTCTAAGAACATTCTCAGCACCTGAGAGAGAGGTAGTCTGTATCAGAAATACTTTTGAATGTACTTCAATTGGTTTTTTTTCTCCATAGAAGCACATTTATTTCTTGGATATGGAATGCAATTTCTTTTTATTTCAAATTACTTCTCTAGTATTAAACTGAATGGTTTAACTTAATCACACAACAGCCCTCCCCAGGATAAGGACTTGAAAAACTTTGCACAAATTAGTTTCTAGCCCAGGCAATAAATGAATACCTGGAGCCAAGTTGAAAAAGGAAACCACGTTAATTAGATCTGAGAGTTTCTCCAATCAGCTTCAGGAATGCTGCCACTGGATTTACAATGCACCTTCCCAATTGTAACTCTTCATGTTTGGCTGAAGTAAGAAGTCCCAGAAATAAAGATGGGTTTCTGAACATCTAAATATTTATCTTCCTGGAAAAGGGCCCCTAAGAGGTATGGGTATGATGCATAGGAGGAAATCCAGGCCCACTATACCCAAAACTGTCAGACTCTGTCATCGTTTTTATCTACAGAGACCAAGACAAATATTGTTACTACTGGGCCTAAAACTCAGATCACTTCAACTGCTGCATGTAGAGTCTCAAGAAAATACAATAAAATATCAATAATAAAATTTATCACTAGGAATTGGGGAGATGACTCAGTAAAAATTTATTGTGAAAACTAAGTCTGATTCTCAAAACCTACATAAAAAAAGTTGGGTTGGGTGGCACACACTTGTAATTCCAGTGCCAGGCATGAAGAAAAGGGAATGTCCTTTATTAATTGCTGGGCCCCCAGTCAGCGAGAGGCCTCGTGCCATGCCAACTGCAAATCCAAATCAACCCACCAACCAGCCAATCAACCACCCAACCAACCAACCAAACAAACAACAAAAAGTGTATCATGTTGGAGGAGAAGCAATATCAATCATGAATGCCCTCTGTCTTCCACATGCATGGTCTGTGCATATCTATATATCTATGTACCTCTTACACACACACACACACACACACACACACACACACACACACACACACGTGTTTGTATACACACAAAATTATGACTAGTCATTTTGTTTATGACAAACCAATTCGCTGCTAGTTCCTTTGGAACTGGATTCCTTTTTTTGTAGATTTCCACTGACTTATTTTTCTTGCTTTCCCCAAATGTAGTATATGAAAACAGTACACACAAAAATACACAGACCCCCATATTACACTGGAGAAGCCACAACACTGAGTAGGAAAGGCAGGAGTAATTGCTTCTTAACAACTTGACTTTGGACTTGACCTCTCTGACCCTGGCTCTCCTCCTAACAGGGAGAATAAACACATCCAGAAAGGAGGAGGCTTGGGGAAGATGAAGAGATTAAGTTTCTTGTAGATTCGATGTTGCCATCCACCTCACTTACTTCTTAGAAACTCAAAGGGAGTGTGATTAGGTCTGACAGTGGAAGTCTGGGAAGTTGTCTGTGAGAGTTAATTAAGGATGTTGTCCCCTGTGCAGAAGTCACTGTGGCACTTACCCATGAGCACTTATCAAGGAGCCCTTTCTTCTTGCCTCAGTGATATAGCAACTGCAAAGAAAGTATGACACTGGGTTAGAAGTCGAAGTATCTTTATGACATTCCCATATTGTACCAAACCCTTTGTGACTGTCTTTTTAATCTCCCTCTCACATCTATATCATTGGTAACACATTCCTTAGTTCTCACATCCAGATGTGACTGGGGTACAAACTGCTCCTGTTTCATTAGGTCAGCCATGCTCACAATGAGAGTTCCCTTGGATTCCAGCTTCTTCCATCTCCTTTGATTTCTTTGTGACGGATCACTGATATTAATTACCAATGGATGTGGCGCTCCTTTTCCTTCTTGGTGATTGCCAGGACTTTTATCTAACCCAAGAAAAAAAGAGAAACAGGTTAAATAATTTCTTTCTAAAAGATGTCAGTTTTCCAACTCCAGGATATGTGGTTAATTATGTCATGTACCTAACATGGTAAAAGAGACTTCACATCATGAAGAGTTAAGGTAACTGAGTTGAGGACTGTATCCTAGATGTGTGGCTGGGCCCTGTGGGCTTATGGCATTCTTCTAAGGGACAGAGAAGGAAATGGGAGTATAAAACAGAAGTTGGGAGACGAAGTTGAAAATAGAAACCAAAGTTAGAGCTAAGACATAAAGTGCTTTTAGGAGCAGGGAAAAGAAAGGAAATGGATTTGTCCCTGGACTCTAACAGGTCCCATCCCAGCCCACACTCAAGTTTTCCCAGTAAGAACCAGTTTGAACTTTTAACCTTAAGGAGCCATCATATACTGGGCTTTAAATAACTGATCCTGTGCTGAGTGAAAGCGTTGAATTTGCTGTCATTTGTCACAGAAACAGAAAAGCAACACTGTGACAGAAAAGCAACAAGCCATGTGACTCTTCACAGCTAACAAAATGACCAAGGCATCACTGAGGCCATTGAAATCAATAAAGAGTGGGACAGAAAAGCATTCAGACTAGTCATTTATTGTAAAGCCAGCCTACATGACCAAGGCAACACACAAAGGTAGTCTTTCTAGCAAAATATATGCTGTTCTGCATAGGCCTGACCTGTACTCAAGGTCACCCAGCTGGACACTGGCAGAGTTGGGCTGCAATGTGAGTCTCATTTTCCATGTAGAGCTGCTCAGTTGATCTGTACTAGGTCTGTGTAACTGTAAAAAAAAAATATTTGACAGAGGCCAATGTAAAGAAGAAACAGAGTTTATTTCCACTCACCTCTAGAAGGCACAGTCTATTATGGAAATAAAGTCATGTTAGCTAGTGAGTTGCATCACATCCATTGTCAGGAAGAAGAGAGAGGTGAACACTGGTACTCAGCTCACTTTGTCATTTTTCTTCAGTCCCCAGTTAGGATGGATCTCCCCACCTCAGCTAACCCAGTGCAACATCTCCCTCATAGTCATGTCCATAGGTTGTTTACTAAGTGATTCTAAATGTTGTCAAGTTGGCAGTTAACATTAACTTGCACAGTGTCTGTGTGTTATGTGCCCACAGATTTAGTCAGTGTGTTGAGATGCGACTATTGGGGAAAAAGGAATTATCAATGATGAACATATACAGGTCTTCTCTCTGATCAGTGGTTTGACAATGACTTAAATAGTATATTAAGAATGATGAGTAATCTAGGTTAAATGTAAATGCTGCACTATTTTAGATAAGTTCTTTGAATATCCACATGCTGATGGGCACCTCAGCACATTTCCTGAAAGCAAACAAAGAGCCCCAGATTCATCACAAGATGGTGATATCTACCTTGCTGCCCCCTCCACATGACTTGGTTTTAAAAGCACCCAAGCATGGTGCTCATCCATCACTTGTGAGGAGCTTTCCCACACTCACCATCCTTTGGACATGATTAATTGGTGCATGATGGAGCCAGATGTGAAATAATCTCTAACGAGGTGGTTAATGTTTGCTGAATGTCCCAAGACTGCACTTTGATTCCTTGGCATTGCCACCCACTGCTGATGGAGAGTCCCCGATACAGAAGCCTCCTTTGGTATAAACAAGGACGGGGTGACTCACAGGTCACAGTGTACCCTAAAGAGTACCAAGTGCTAAGATGAGCACACAGCCCCAATAGAAGTTGTAAGCTCAGGGAAAGAAGGAAATTCGGATTTGGTGGAAACTGTTATGGATTGTCTTTCCAAAATATGGAAACTGAGGCACAGATAGAATGTGCAATAAGACTAGAAGTCATATTGTGAAGCTTCAGTGTAAAGTCTTAGGGAGGAAACTAAGTTCTAATTAAAACCTTTGGATAATTACAAAAAAATTATTACTGTAACATGTTTCCATTTAGAAATAGGAGTCTTCCAGTTTCATTGTCCAAAAATAGCATGTCATTAATTTAACATCCAAATGTTTGGAATGAAGCCTGTCAAAATTTTTGCATATCCATGGTTAAGATGCTGAGGCTTGATAGAAACCACAGTCATTTAAAATTAGAAAATCTTATTTTAGTATAAACCCTTCTTAAAAGACTGTGTTAAGAGCTTTTCCAGAAGCCCTGAGCTTAGGTCCTAGCACCCGTACCAAGTGACTCACAACCACCTGTGACTCTATCTCTAGACAACCCAATGCCCTCTTCTGACCTCACTGGGCTCCTTCACACACATGCATATATACTCACAGATACACACTCACTCAAATAGAAATAAATAAATCTTTAGACATTTTAAATTTTTTGAGAATTAGGTGGGCTGGAGAGATGGCTCAGCCACTAAAGGCTAGACTCACAACCAAAAATATAAGAGAATTAGTTTATTACACTCTATGTATCTTGAGTGTTCTGCTTGCAGATATGTATGTGCATGGTGTAGCTTCTTGGTGCCCCTGGAAGACAAAGGGGGGTATCAGATCTCTTGAGCCTGGAGTTGCAGACCATTGTAAATAACCATGGAAGTGCTGGGGACCCAACCAATGTCTTCTAAGAGTTCAGTAAGTACTCCAAAACACTGAGCTGTCCTTTTAGTTTCATAGAAAACTTTAATTTTAGTCAAAATATTAATATTTTTAAACCTTGGGGCCAGTAGGGTTCCTCATTTAGACATTCTTTTTTTTTTTTTTTTTTTTTTTTTTTTTTTTTTTTTTTTTTTTTTTTTTTTTTTTTTTTTTTTTTTTTTTTTTTTTTTTTTTTTTTTTTTTTTTTTTTTTTTTTTTTTTTTTTTTTTTTTTTTTT
>PVIH01000017.1:496641-511799 GCA_004025045.1 Sigmodon hispidus | reverse complement strand
ACCGCTGAGCCATCTCTCCAGCCCCTCATTTAGACATTCTTATAAATTCTGAGCAGAAGCATAATGCAGAGAAGTTGTTTGAGAATTAAAGACTGGTAAACACAAATTAGTAGCCTCTACCACAGCCTTGTCCCAGATAAGAAGCCTTCTAATAGCTATCGAGGTCTTCCTCATCTTCCCCATTGGCTCATGAGTTATGCAAAAGCATTTGGGAGAAGAATTGGCTGGGACCACCAGAAAGAACTTGTTAGCCATTTCTATGTCCACTGTAAAGACCATACATCCTTGAAATGACCTTGATGAGAAGAGACCCATCAAAATGATAGAAGAGGATTTGAACTTCACACATAGCCCAGTTTTTCCATAAAATAGTAAAAGAGACGCAGACCTTCACAGCATGCAGACCACACATTACTGGCTCCTTGGTGCTACACATTTATCATTGAACTTGAACTAGGGAATGATGATGTTCTTCTTTTTAAGCTATTTAAGGTTCTAACTTCCACTGACATTTTAGGGGTCTCAGGGCAGGCAGAGACATTGATTTAGTTGAGGGCTTTGGAAAGATTACAGCAGCACCCTTGTCCTCTCTCTGGAGATTGCTGAGCTGATTTGGATAAAATAAGAAATGTCTTGACCCCATAGCCTTGAACAAAATCAGAACAAAATTAAATTTGTGAACTTTAAAAGATTTCACCCAAGGTCTCCTATTGGTCTTGCTTTGCCTCTGGCTTCTGCTCCCAATAGCTACTCATGACCAAGTGCAGAGGCAACCTGCTGGGAGTCAGCTCCTTCTGCGGATGTTTCTGGAAGGCCCTTGGGTCTCCTGAGATTTGCACCTCTGGGGATTTTTTCATTGGAATCTGCAGTCCTGAGAGAAGAGAGGGGCATTTGTAGGACTTGGTGTCTAGTGACTGTTTTTCTGCTGATCCAACTGCGCTAAGTCACATACTCAGCAGAGGGTCACCAGCTCCTCTCCATTGCCATTGATGCAAGATCAATTTTTCTCACAGTGTACTCTGGCATCCAAAGTTTCCTGGTGATCACTCTTGGGTCACCGTGACTCTCATTCACCAAACTTGGCCAAGAACACTTTTTACCAACCTTGGCTGTGGAAAGGCTTGTGTTATCTCTGCCACCATCACACAGGCCTACACATAGTTCCAGAATGACCTATGGTTCAGGCGTAGATTACCAGGTAATCTTCACAAGGACCCGATGTATCATGACTCAACATTTTACAATTGAGAACATCAAGGCTCATAGAAGTTAGGAAAATTACCAACAAGTACAAAGCATGGATGTGAAATAATAATTGATCCTCAAACTTCCCTTTGATGTTAAGCCCAGAACTCTACTACTGCTACCCCAGGGAAAGAATAACTTCCTGCTAAGCAGATCACAAAGTCTTTATCTCCTAGCTGCTATGGAACATGTTGAATGATTTCTTGATCAGACAGACAGACAGACAGACAGACAGACAGAAGCCATGACATAGAAAATACATCTGGGCCTTGTTTTATTTAGGGCCAATGGCAAATGATACACTTAATTTGGGCCACTTTCTGTGCCTGCTCATAGTTCTGTGTAAATGGGTCTTTCGTTTCTTCATAAAAAAGTCATACTAGATTATGGACTACCTATAAATACAGAGAAGTAGTTGAAACAATTTTATTTTCCCTGTATATACAAGTGGCACAGATTCATCTTTGGGAAGAATTTGGGTCTTTTAGGACTAACTTTAGCCATTTTTATTTCTCTACAAAGAGCAACATTGTCCTGGAAGTGTCTACATTCTCTCAGAACACAGACTGGGGCTGGCCACCTGCTTCTGTGTAGTGCCTAGGCCTTGGAGGTGAAATTTTCTAAAGGGAATTTGAATGACAGATTCTGTCTCCAAGCTGCTTTGCTGATCACTCCAGGATAAACACTGCTGGAGGTGTGAGTAGGCTTCCAAGGCACAGGTGTTTCCATTGCCAGTGAGGAAAGCTTGCTTGTTGGGACCTTAGGGGACCTGGGCAGAGGAACAGAGAAATGCCAGGGTAGAGTCTGGCTCAGTAAGAAAGAGACTGACTAGTTCCAGAAAGTTCTGAACTAACTGAAGACCTCCATCCAAATTTGGGTACAATTCACAGCGACTCTGACTTGGGAGCTGAATTTCAAGTCTGAGTCCCAGAAAACGGGACATTGTCCACAAGAAAATGGGTATGCATATAGAAAGAGGGTCTGATAAAAGTGTGACCTGAGAGCAAAGGATGTGAAAGGGAGGTGGAGAAAGACAGGTAACTGGCCAGAGTAGGCACTGGGTACAGGGAAAGCCTGGAGCAGATGGACATATTGCAATGAAGTATAAGGAAAGACATATGTGAAGAAGTCATGATGAGACCTGTTACTTCATATGCTGATGTAAATAATAAAAAAATGAAGAAAAATTAAGGCTAGATGAGGTGATCAGGACTCTAACCCATGAACTCTTAGGTTGTGTCATACTATTAGCCATCTTGGGTTTGATGTGGAGCTCTGGCATCTGATAGGCAGATGCTTCCTGTCTGTGGACAAATCAGACTCAGCACTTCAACAAGGAAGTGGGAGTGAAATGACTGGCTGAACTGGGCCATCTGCTTATTCCTTTGTTTCATGAGGAATTATGGTTCTGTCTGTTCACTTAAGCACCATTTCATGGTTTCCTGTTAGAAGAAAGTGTCCTGGTACATGAAGTGAAGAGAATGGTTATAGAGCACCCCAAATAACAGGAACCACATTCAATGCCCAAGTTCCAAGTCCTCTCCAGGCGTAGGCTGGGTTGAGGACAGATGGAGCTCTGGAGGCAGCCTGGGTACAACAGGAATTCCCTCTGTAAAGAACTAGGAGGGGAATTTTAATCAAATTGAAGATGCACTGGAAAAACAGTTCTGAGGAATACCTAAAAGATTGACTTGTACTTTGAACTGAATGGGCCCCCTCTGCAGAGACTGCGAGCTCACTTGCTGGGCATGAAACAGCAAGGCAGGGAGTATGGGAGAACTGTAGTCCTTGCGGCAGGGATAAGATGGCCATTCTTACCATCCCAGCTTCACTAACAGAGCACAGCAATGTCACCTGCACATTTTATCACTATAGAGCCCCAGTGGAGGGCTGGAGTCCCCAAAGTGAGTCTGACAAAGTTCAAATCTCAGTAGATGTTTGCCCAGATGGAAGATACACCAGGAGGAGAAGATTACATTTTGAATATTTGTAATCTGAGGTTATCTACTGAAACATTATATTAATAGTGTGTCCAATATGCTCAACCAGCCAGACATAGGGCTTAGATAGATGCAGGCATGTAGCTTTACCTAACAACCTGGTTGAGTATAACATGTTAAGAAGAAGCTCCAAGGTCAAGTTGGATTTCAGGGGACAGTGGTACTGAAGCTGTTCAAACATGAAGTTCAGGTTGAGGCAGAATGTAAAGATGAGGCTGGAAGGAAGTTAAAACCTCTGTCTCCTATATCCTGCTGCTGACTTGAGGTTTTGTTCTGCTTATGGAGAGTCATGGAATCTAAGTAGAACTGTGCTCTCCAGTTTGTGTCCCCCGATTCTGGATAGACTGAACAGAGACTAAGGTGGAAGGGAAAGAGGGGAACCAGGGAGGGCTCAGGAGAAGGATGCTTACATTCTGAATCAAAACAGTGAGGAAAAAGATGGATGAGGGAGGGGAGGACAGCACCAGCATAAAAGCCAAAGTAGATGAGAGATTTCTATGCCAGTGTATGCTCCTGTTTCTCTGATGAAACTACAAGGCATCAAACATCAGTAGAAGAGACATGTTGGCTCCTTTTGTGCTGCTGTGATTAAAATTTCTGATAGGAACAGCTTGAGGCTGGAGGGGGGGTTTATTTTACCTCAGAGGTTTGTTTATGGGGTTGCTCATAGTGGGGAAGTCATGGCAGAGTTTGTGGTCACTAGAGCTGGGGTGCAGACTCTTTGCACAATGGCAGACTGTAGAAGAGAGGACTAGATTAGAAACACAGTGCCTAGGAGCTCTCCCTAAGGGCTTAACTATACCAGCTATTCACCATCACCTAAGGATGGGAGCCAAACACTCAAAACTGAAACCTGTGGGGGACTTTTCCGACTAAAAACTGTTCTAGCTACCTTTCTCATAGAACAAAGCACATGATAATAGCAATTCTTGAAGAAGGAAGGATGTATTTGGGCTCACTAATTCAAGGAGCATTGCATTATGGGAGGATGTCATGATGGCGGGAGCGTGGAACAGTCGGTCAAATCATACACATGGTCTGGAGACAGTGAGAGATGAGTACTGGTGCCAAACTTGCTTTCTTCTCTTAATTTGATTGGAAGCCCAAGATCATGGATTGGTGCCGCCAGTAATTAGGGTAGGACTTCCCATCTCTATTAACCCAGACCATTAACTTTCTCACAGACACACCGAGGTTTTTCTCTCAGATGCTTGTAGGTCTTGTCAAGTTGCCAATCGATGTTAACCATCTCAAAAACAGTGGATGTGCAGACGGGTGGACAAATAGATGGGTGGACATCTGACTTCTCTCTGAGAATAAATACAGAACTATGAACTATTCCTGTGACATCAAAAAGCAAGAAACTGACTTTCTAGAAAGCTGTTTTGTAGAAACCAATGGGGGAGTGTGGGGGGGGGGGAAGCACACAAATGAATATTGTGCAACTGACCAGAGAATGAAGGGTAGAAAAGAAAAGCTGTTCTAAAGTAGACACACTTGGCTGGAAACCTGACAATCAGGTCTCTCTCTCTCTCTCTCTCTCTCTCTCTCTCTCTCTCTCTCTCTCTCTCTGTGTGTGTGTGTGTGTGTGTGTGTATGTGTTAGAGGTGGACCTGATGGGGGACAGCCTCTCAATCTTGTTTTCCATATATCAGATCCTCTGTGCTTCTTACCATTTGCCCTTTGGCCCTTGACCCTTGGTGCACCTCTCCAAGGCCCTTCCTTGCCCCTTCCTATCTCTCCAAGCTTATTCTCAGCTACTCAGATTTCTAGTTCTTGCTTCTCCCAAGGGTTCCATGTATCTCATTTCTTCTTTGGCTCACTATGGGATTCTTAAATGTCGTCTCATTTCCACACTCTGGCCTTTGCCAGCTTTCTCCTTTGTACTCATTTTTAATAAGCTCCTGGGCACTTGGCTCAGATCTTAAATATTTCACTTGATTTGTGTTTAAATGTAGGGTGGTGGGGACCACAAACAAACAAAAAAATGGTGGTCCTATATAAAGCGACAAGCAATTATTGGGTCTTTCAAAATGCACCCAATACTTTTAAAGACCTCTGGGAACATTTTAAATTAAAAACTGTCTTTGTTTAAAACAGTCTATGAAAACAGCCTTCCCTGTAGCACAGAATTCACATTCTCCCACCAGCATGTGTGGGTATAGAGCATTTGGGGCCATAATATGAAAGGAGAGATATTAGTGATGAACACTGACTAAATCTCAACAATTCTTTCTCATGGTTAGTTAAAAACAACTCCCAACTAAAGCCTCTTTCTACCTCCTTGCTTCAATGTGTGAGCTGCCTCTCACTAACTCAACAGACTTAGAGAAATTGATCTGCAAAGAGATTTTCCAAATCCATAATTTTACCACAGTTAGGAGAAAATGAATAGTTTAATTGACCACAACAAACTCTTCTCTGCCTGCTCACCTCAACTATGTCTGGAGACGTAGGAAACTAAGAGTCATCAAATACCTACTATGTGCCAAGTGTTGACCAAAGTGCCTCCTTGGACCATTCTTATTTAGTTCTCTTGATGAGTTTGTAGCAAAAATTGTTTCTACTTCTATGGTGTAAGTGAGAGAAAGGCAGCTTGGGATGGCATTGGCAAATTGTTTTGGGTTACCCAGGTAGGAGAGCAAGGACTGAAGAACTCAAACTAAGGTATGCTTGATGTCTTTTGGTGTGTGTGTGTGTGTGTGTGTGTGTGTGTACAGGTATGCACGCATATTTGAGCATACATGCATGTGTGAGCATATTTGTGTGGAGGCTTATGGTCAACTTCAGATGCTATTCCTCTGGGGCCATCTATTTAGGTTTTTGTTTTATTTTTTTTTTAATGTGTGTGTGTGTTGTATTGTGAATTTGTGTTTGTACATGGAGTATATATTTCTTGTATGAGCCTGCAGTAAATGAACACATATGTGTATTATCTGTGCACCTGTGTGTGCATACAGAGGCTAAAGGAAGATGATGGGAGTCCAACTCTATCACTAGCCTTTTCCTTTTGAGACAGTGTCTCTCTGTGGACCAAGAGCTGGGCTGATAGCATGGCATGCCCCAGTAATTCTCTTGTTTCCTGCAGTGCTGTGGGTATAGGCACTTGTGGAAATTCCTGGTTGTTTACATAGGTGCAGAGTATTCAAACTCAGGCCCGCATGCTTGTGTAGCAAGCTCCCTTACCCACTGAGCCACCTACTACCATCTCTCTTTTTATTTTCTCGAGACATGGTCTCTCACTGAACTTGGAGCTTGCTGAATAGGTTGGCTAGTTGGAATTCTCTATTTCCATCACTCTAGCTCTGGGATTACAAGTGAGTACCACTATGCCTGGCTGTGTGGGTGCTGGGCTCAAACCTGATTGGTCTAATAAAGAGCTTAATAGCCCATAGCAAGGTGGGAAAAAGGACAGGACAAGCTGGCAGGCAGAGGGGATAAATAGAAGGAGGAAAAGGAGAAAAAAGATCTTGGAGCGAGGGGAGGAGGAGGACTCCAGGGGCCAGTCACCCAGCTATACCACAAGCCACGAATAAAAAGTAAGGAAAGGTATATAGGAGAAAAATAAAAGCCCAGAGGCAAAAGGTAGATGGGATAATTTAAGAAAACTGGCTAGAAATAAGCCAAGCTAAGACCAAGCATTTATAAGCAATAATAAGTCTCTGTGTATATTTATTTGGGAGCTGGGTGGTGGGCCCCTCAAAAAAGTAAAGAAGCCTAAGAGTAAAAAACAACTTACTACACTAAAAAAAATAATTTGAACTCTTATGCCTACAGAAGTTTTCAGATTGAGCCAGCCCCAGCTCTGTCTAACACTTTTGGCTCGTGCTCTGGTCCAGCAGCCACACCTCCAGTGGTCACCAGCCTAGTGACCCTGGTGCTATCCCTTTAGAGATGAATGTGTCCTAGCAGCTAAGAGTTGGGTGTCTGTCTGTTAGCAGGAGAGTGACCTCAGGCAAGTTTAGAGTAAGCACCTATAACCCACAGGTCCTAAAGTGAGACCATTTGATCACTGACCTGTTCACAATGGAAAATTCCACAGTGGACCCCATGTGACAGATCATGGTGACATACAGGTTCATTATAGATATTTAATAAAAATCATGTTTTGGTGTTGTATAAGGCAATATGAGACTCTTCCAAACGTCTTGCTTAAATTTGACTCTGGTTGTCAAAATATCTCATCTTGTACATGCAAGCAACTTTGTACATCAGAAAATGCCCCAAATTTTAACGGTTTTGGTTTCTAGTGGTTCAGGCAAAGGGATGAGTAGATTTCCCATCATCTGTACACTAAACTATCAGGTGAGGCATCTTAAGGTTTACAGTAGATGCTATTTAGAAAGGAAGACATGAGTACTGTGTCTGTACTAGTCCTAGATCCTCAGTTAATGCTAAGCTATTTCCCTTAAGGGAGTTACTTCCCATTGCCTCTGACATTTCATCTGTAAAATGGGGAGATGACACCAGGACCATTCTGCCAACACTCATGCATTTCAATGGTAAAGTGAAGTGATAATCTGTAGCAAAGAATTTTATACATTGTCCATCAATCTTCTCCCTCTCTTTGTCTTCTTCAGTCTCCTTTTACCTGTTTACATACCTTTGTTGTTGTTGATAATGTGACTTTGTCAGGGTTAGAGAAAAGGCCTCTTGAAGCTAAATGTGTTGCGCTGGAACTACGCCTTCGGCTCTGAAAAGGCCTCTTGCAGAAGCCCTGAGTTTAGGTCCTAATACCTACACCGGGCAGCTCACAATCACCAAGTGAGCATCCTGGTTCTAGGCTTTGAGCAGTTCTATTTTACCTATTGTAAATGAGTATTATTTATGGTTTTAAAAAAGCAATTATGTAAAATGTTATGAGTATTTGAGGCTGATTTTTATCATATAAAATGCTGGCTTCCTTGAGAGGGAAAATACTTTTCTTCTCTGTCAGATTAAAAAGATCAATCTATTTAATTGACCCTCTGATGCTAAATGCTACTTTCATGATCCTACCTCAGTTTCCTCTGTATTTAAATATGTTTCTGAATTTCAATTGAATAGTATATTATTTAGTGTTTTAATCTATCTTCCCAAATGAGAGTAAACTGTAGATTATACTTCAGAATCTTTCAACTCAGTTAAACAGCCATGCTCACTACTTGAAGTAAATTGGGGAATTATCTTTCCTTTGTAGATGTTTTGAATATGATGATCTGTTGTGAAAATTAGTTAAGTTTTAAAGCTATCTACCTATGAATCCCTAGGATCTGGAGATATCTTGTTTAAGTGATTTTGTGTGTGACTTTCTTCCCTTCACTTTTTGAAAATAAATAGTTATTGATCTAGGCAGATGAATCAATTTTAATAGCCTCTTGGAAATTTTTCGAACATTTCTCTGATTTTTCAAACTCATTATTATAATTTGGCACAATATTCTGATTTAAAATCCACTCCCAATTTTTTGTGCATATGTAAAAGTATGTGTGTCTTTTCTATTTTCTTATTCCATTTATTTTTGGGGGGTAAAGAAGAGATGGGATTGCTTGACTTCTCAGAGTGCATTTTGTTTTGTCTCCAGCTATGTAGTCCAAGTCTCGGACATTTTGATGAATTGTGTGCATGTGTGTGAGAAAAGGGGGAGAGAGGGGAAGGGAAGAGAGAGCGAGAACATGCATGCATGTGCATTTGGAGGCCAGAGCTCAATAACTTTATATGTTGTTCCTCAACAGCTGTCAACTTTTAAGTTTGGGGTAGGATTTCTCACTATCTTGGAACTCACCAAGTCAGCCAGCTTGGCTGACCACTGATCCCACCAATCTGCTGGTCTCTGCCTCCTTGGTGCTATCATTACAAGCATGAACCACCACACTTATGTTTTTTTAGGGGTAAGTTTGGAGGGTACTACTTAGGTCCTGGTGCTGGCAGTGAAAATGCCTTACCAATTGGGCCATCTCTCCAACTGCCTTTCTCTTTCCTAACTTCCAATAGTTATCATTCTGCATATCCTTTCCTCTGCTCTCCCTTCTGTGTGGTTTCCATTGGTTTTCTTATTGAACATAAGTTAAAAAAAAAAAACCTCACTTGAAACCATATATATTTAAAGTTTGTAAATGTCATATATACAGTATTTAAGCACACTTTGGAAATAAATGTATATGTGCATAAAACATTCAACACTATGGATTTGCTTCTGACTATAGTATATTGTATACACTTGTCACATATTGATGTTTTTACTATGAAAATCCGTATTAATAAATATAGGGGTTGATTTAATTTTGATCTTTCTCTGACCCACAAGATGTGCTTAAAGGAGTACTTATCCAAACTGATTATAAATTTTGTCTTATCTCCCCAGTCTTGTAGTTTGGAGCCTGGGCCTTGGTCACACGAGGGAAGGGCTTCACCACTGCATAGTACCAACAGACCCTAATATCTCTGCTTTAACCTCTATTATTCATTTCTGATCTTGCCTCTTTCTGGTTAAACCATGGTGTTTGGGGATTGTTGCTTCTGGATTGTATGCAGATGATCAGTTTGTGTTGATACAATAATTGCATTTAGAAAAAAGCAAGGTATTCTTTGTAAGCAAGGTACAAGTTATGTTGCATATTAATTAAACCATTATATATGTTGGTTAAAACTTCGACTCCTTGGTTATTCTGAGTGGTTATCTGTTTTCTTCCATTTGAGTTATTGTTACATTTTTAATATTAAAGTACTCCCACAGACTCATGAATGAAATGCTTAGTATTCAGCCGGTGGTATTATTGGGAAGGTGCTGGAAAGTTATAATGGGGACTGAGAAAAGGAAGTAGGTCGTTGAGGGTGGATTCTTAGGGGCTATACCTTGCCCTGACTTGTCTTTCTCCTCACTTTCTGGCTGTTGTGAGGTCATCAGCCTTTTCTCTGTACTCCTGCTACCCCAGTGTCCCTTCTCCTAAAGTCCAAGGTAATGAAGCAAGAGGATGATGGCATGGAGACCCTAAAGAGTGAATCCAGATACAGCTTTAATGTTTACACCATATATGTCACAGCAATGGGAGTCTAACCTAGTAGTTGTTGGGTGGACCAATAGTTAAGGATGAAGCTATTTTATTCTGCTTCATTTGTTTCTAAAAAGTATTTGTGGTCATAGAAAAGACAAACAGTGATGAGTTCATGACTTCTAGGTGTATTGTTTCTATTGCATTGTATTGGTTTTTACATATGATATATATATGCAAAATCCCTATATAAGCATAAAGGATAATATAAGGCATTTTATATAGGGATTTTGCGTATATACATAAGTATCTA
Source organism: Sigmodon hispidus (assembly GCA_004025045.1). Lineage (NCBI taxonomy): Eukaryota > Metazoa > Chordata > Mammalia > Rodentia > Cricetidae > Sigmodon > Sigmodon hispidus. The sequence continues at coordinate 501,270 of PVIH01000017.1, read as the reverse complement.
TTATAACAAACTTAGGTAACTCTATTATCTACATAAAGATGACAGCTTATACTCTGTACTACATTTAATTGTTGATTCTGCTTTCTTTGTCAGATATTAAATTTTATTCTGTGTCTCCCACACCATTGTGTTTGCTCAGTGTGTATCTGCATTCTTTCATGGTGGTGAGAATCTTTCTACTAGAATTTCCCCAACACTAATATCTGCTAATATCTAATGCTGGAAATGCTAGTAGAACAAGATGAGGGAAGAACAATGCTCAACATTTCCATGTATTACAGGACTCACCCATTTCTTGGTGCATTATCCCTGAGGAAACAGTGTGTGAGACACTAGTGTCAGAAAGCTTACATGCTTGAAAGATGGTATCATACTCCAGATCCCTGGGGTGTGTACTGTGGGACAGTGCCACACAGTATACACACCCAAAGGGAAAGTGACTATGGACCAAGTATATACTTCACCGTGGCACATGCGCACAAGCAGGCAAATGGTGGCCAGATTCAATTTCTTTGGAACCCACAGTGTTTGGGAAGATAGTTGTTTTTGTTTGTCTGTTTGATTGGTTGATTTTTGTTTTGTTTTTGGTGGGGAGAAAAAACATTATTCTACCTCTATGCTCACTATTTATTGGTCAAACTTTTATTGAACATTTAATATAGATCAACAAGGAGTCTCTACCCTTGAAATCAGAATGATGAATAAAACAGAGGAAGTTTGTACTGTCCCTCTTGGGGCAGTGGATTCACCCCATCAGATAATAAAGCCAATCAAACCATTCTGGTAGATCACCTACTCCCAGGAATTATGCCTTCAGTGGAGAGGTGGGTCCCCTGACCCCTTCACATCATGGAGAAGAAGACAATATGCAGAGATGATTGCTGCAATGAGGAACAGCTGGTAAGAAAACTAATGTGACAAAAAGTGTCATAGCCTTGGGCTAAGAGAAAATCAGCAATTAACCAGAATGAGACGGGCCTTGCCCCATTCCCCCCAAAACCTGGAAATGGAAAAAAAAAGCTTTAATTTTTACATCTATGCAAGGAAAGGAGGAGTCATGGGGAGCAACCTAGCACTGTATACACTCAAGACTACTATCCAGGGGTATGCCTCAAAAGACTGAGCCAAGCATGCTAGAAAGTTCTGAGGTGGCATTTTTCTTTTTGAAGAATGCTGCCAAATAGCTAATTTGGCCTCTCATTCTTTTTCTGCAACATAGCTTTCTCTGACCTCGAAGGAGCTTGGGTGTCTTAATGTTTGAGAACTGCCAACTCCGCTTCTCCTCCTCCAAACTCTCGGGTGGATTGGTCCATAGGGTTAAATGGCTCATTGCAATTCAGCAAAGTGGGGTTTATGTGCAATTACTGTTTGTTAATGTGGTTAAATGTCAAGCATACATTTTTTGGGGGGTGGGTAAAAAAAAATTTCTACAATACAACTTCCGCCCTCAACCTCTTTAAATATCGAAGGGTGAGATGTTACTCTCCAACAAATGTGAAGATGTCATATTCAGCATTCTCTGGAAATTGGATGGAGGATGGCTTCATTAAATGTCTCTCTTGAGAGAAAAGACAATTGGAAGTCAGCACATCTGAGTCTAGTCTCACACTTAAGGGGACAGTGTAAAATACGATCTAGAAAGAAAAAGAAAATCTGTCCTTACCACCTGCCTCCTCAAAGAATAAAACAAAAGGGGAGTATTCAGTTATCAGCCATCTTGGTTTTTATATGATCTGATTATTATGGGCTATACAGATGGCTTAATGGTTAAGAGCATATAATACTCTTGAAAAAGACCTGGATTCAGTTCCCAGCACTCATAAAGTGAGACTCACAGCCACCTGTAGCTCCTGCTCCATGGTACCTGACACCCTCTTCTGGCATCTTTGGGTACCTGCACTCATGTGCACACACCTATGCATGGACACATAACTTTTTAAAAAATTTAAAACTCTTTGCCATTTTTGCATGGATCTTTTGTATTCTATTTTTTTATTTTTCTGCTTTGATGGGTTTGTGTATCCTGGTTCTGTCTGGGCACTAAACTTATCCTTTTTACAGACACAAGTTTTTATTCTGTTACGTATAAACAGATTGAGCAAATCCTCCAATAGGCTACAGGCCTCTACTCTTCAGCCTTGACATATTTCTGCTGCTAAGGTAGAAAAATGGTTCTCTTTTCCAGATTCATAATGTCAAAGTATATTTAAAGGTACTTGCTTTAGAATCATGCTCGGACTTATTTTGTTTCTTTTTTATCTTTATTTTTTTTAAAAAAAGTTCTTTTTTTATACCCACCACTGCTTCCCCTCCCTCCCAGCCTCCCAGTCCTCCCTTAGCCTCCCCCATCCCATTAATTCCCCAAGGAGGGCAAGGAATCTCAAGGTAAGTCGGTTCTGTCTGGTATATCTAGTTGAGGTAGGCCCCAGTCCCTCCCCCTCACCGTCAAGGCTGAGTAAGGTGTTCCTCTGTAGGGAATGGGCTCTGAAATGTCAGTTCATGCACCAGGAATAAACTGTTCACCTGTATTTCATGTGGTTTAGTTTCTTTCCATGAAGGTTCCTCAGCTGTCATTTCAGAGTCAGTGAGCTCCCAATAGCTTGGGTCAGCCATCTCTGTGGGTTTCCTCCTCATGATCCTGATCTCTTTGCTCAGATACTCTCTCCTCTCTCTGTTCAACTGGACCAGGAGCTTGACCTGGTGCTTAGCTATCAATCTCTGCTTTTGCCTCCATCCATTGCTGGATGAAGGTTCTATAATGACACTTAGGGTGGTCATTCATTTGATTATAGAGGAAGTCCTTTTAGGCACCCTCTACACTATGGCTTGGAGTCCTAGCCAGGGTCATCTTGTGGGCTCTTGGGTGCTTTCCTAGCACCAGCTTTTTCTCTAACGCCACAATGGCTCCTCTATCAAGGTATCCATTTCCTTGTTCTCCTCTCTGTTGATCTCCCACTCAGCCAACTCCTTCTCTCACAATTTCTTTCCATCTCCCCTTGTTTGCTCCACTATATCAGACTTATTTTATTTCTTTTTATAAACTTTCCATTCCATGGCTCAGATGGCTCTTTGTATGGAGGATGCATGTAAAATTTGGCTATACTCCTGAACATTCCAGGTATTTCTAATTCTATGACTTGCCACTATAGCTTTCTTTCACAAATAGTGAGATAACCAGTTCAGTCCACCCCACTTACTGCCTGCTTACTTCCCTGCTGGGGGAAATAAATCGGTTCCTTCAAATTCTTTCCCTCACAGTGTCTCTTCTCTCTGTTGGACCAGGTTCCTGATGCTCACTTTTCCCTTCTGTCTACTAACCTCTGAGAGGAACAGGAGAGTGCAGGACATGCAAAGACCTAGTTTGGTCCCATGGAAAAATTTATCAGGAAATAGTTTTTGACTCACAACCATTTTGAGCCTTTCTCCTGTCTCTGTGAACTTCCTGTTCTGCAAACAGGTGCAGGAGCATTTGTGGAGCCAGCCACATGAATTCACAGTTGTAATTCCAAAACAGAAATTTCATCTTTATTTTTTCTTGTAGTTTTTGTGTATTTTCTTTCTTTTTCTTTATTTTGTATTTATCAAGAAAAAATAGTAAAATGAATTTAAAATGCTGATAAGTTAGCAATAACTATAAAGAAGATAAAAATCATAAGCATGACTTATCAAGGGTGATAATGCAAATAAGACTGCTACACATATATTTACTTTGTGTTCAGCTTTCCCTCTGAATTTTTTTTTGCCATCCCTGTATATCCCCATTCAAGGTCCCTTCCCGCTCTCGCCACATCAGGTCATTTTTTCTTCTCCACAACTCCCCATCCCCTCCCTGGGCAGGCAGCAGACAGTCCTATGGTCCCACTGACCCAATAATGCTTAGATCAGTCTGCCCTTCTGGCAAATCCAGTTTTGTCCACCCTCCCTCAAGAGTCAGGTGTTCCTATAGTTGGAGTGGGGTCCGAAGGGTCAGTCCAGGGTGCTTCTGATCCCAAGATGTTCAGTGGTTGTGGTTTGCCGCTTGGGCATGCTTGGCTTTTTTTCTTGTTTGTTTGTTTAGAGACCACTAATGAGTGAGTACATCCCCTGCTTATCTCTCTGAGTTTGTGATACCTCGCTCAGGAGGATATTCTCCAAATCCATCTATTTGCCTGTGAATTTTAGGATATCATTTTTTTCTTACTCCTGAGTAGTATTCCATTGTGTAGATGTACCACAGTTTTTTAATCCATTCTTCATTTGAGGGACATCTAAGTTGTTTCCAGGTTCTTGCTATTACAAATAATGTTGCTATGAACATAGTTGAGCTAATACCTTTGGAGTGTGAATGTGCCTCTTTAGGGTATACACCCAGAAGTGGTATTGCTGGGTCCTTGGGGAGATTGATTCTCAATTTTCTGAGAAACCGCCATATTGCATTCCAAAGTGGCTGGACAAGCTTACACTCCCACCAACAATGGAAGAGTGTTCCCCTTGCTCCGCATCCTCTCCAGCATAGGCTGTCATCTGTGCCTTTTATCTTAGCCAATCTAACAGGTGTTAGGTGGTATCTCAAAGTTGTTTTGATTTGCATTTCTCTGATGGCTAAAGATGAAGAGCACTTTTTCAGGTGCCTTTCAGCCATTTGTAGTT
>PVIH01000017.1:278863-496541 GCA_004025045.1 Sigmodon hispidus | reverse complement strand
ATTGGTGAAGGTAGTGTCTATTAAATCATTCTCAGGAATCATGATGGCAGCTTGTAGTTGTCTCTTGTCAGATCCAGGTAAAGGGTTGTGGGATATGACCTTTCATACAGGGTTAATAGTCTTTGAACACGAGTTCTCATACTTTGACTTTGCACTGGGTTCCCCATCAATGATTCTTAGAAATTCTGACTAGTTCCTGTTGCACATTGTTATTGCAGCATATAATTCTCTGGTGACTGGGAGTTCTCATCCCCACCTGAGGTTCTTTAGACCACATATAGCTTATCAGGAAAGAGAGAAGTTAATCAGATTTCCCGAGTTTCCAAAAGTAGAGCTAAAGTCAACAATGATTTAGCTTTAACCTGTTAAGGAATTTACAACCTCCTGGGTGGTGAGCTCACTCTCTGATAACGGAATTTTTATGAATGGAAAATGACAAAGTCCAAGGAACTCCCCACTGCTGTGCAAATCACTAATGCATTTTCTGGGAAGCTCTGCCTATTTTGTGTCCCTCAAATCATTGAAAGAGGCCTCAAGGGGGTGTACTGTGTCTTGATTGACACGCTGGCTTCATTTCCCCCTCCTCAACAAGAGTTGGGGTGAAGATTCTACATGACTCCATTGCAGCAATATCTACAGGAGATGGTGCATGCCATTCCCCCTACCTAGTGCCCTGTCACAGAACCTGCCCATTGGGTTTATCTGATCCATTACCAAGGAGTGGCTTTCTGCTAATGACTTTGTTTTCATTAATTCCCCTTCTTATGGGAAGCTAGGCTTGTTCAAACCCCTCCCCGCTCATTCTGTGAATTTTCTGAAGAACACATATGCACCAAAGACTGTTGCAAGGTAACCAGAAATTACCATAACTGCTTTTGGTACTCAAACCTCAAAGTGGAGGAATGTGGTGAGAAAAGAGGAGCATGCTCCTCTTGCGGTTGGGTTTAAACATGTTCTGGAATGGTATAACATGCCCACTAGCCCTGGGAGAAGACTCACAGAGAACAGGAAGGAATTTGCTTGCTCTGGTCTAGAGAAGAATGGTAATTTTGTGTCTGGCTGGAAAATGAATCAGAAAGGGCAAGATGGTATCGGCAAGACTTCAGTATGGAGCTAGTTTAGCTATTTACAAAGGACCAAAGGAGACAGGAAGAGATGGGGAATCAGAGTCAGAATAAGAGGGGAAAGCACAGGCAAGGGAGTGCATATGTACCTACTGCTCTGCCAACTAAAGGAGAGCTGGAGGACAGAAAAGGAAAGTGTCAGTGAGCTCTCTCTGGGATGGTTGCTTCTTGGTTCCAAAAGACTTTGCTAGGAAGAACCAAGAACCAGTGGGAAGGCAAGAGAGTGGACATCAAACAGATCTGATCGGGGGATACTGGAGGTGCCAGGAACCCTATAAAGTACCCAAGATACTCTGTGTTTAGCAGACTCCCAGCCTTAGGTCCCTCCCATCCTCAAAGGATAAAGATTTGTTTTCCTTTTCTCTTCTGTCTTTCTTGGTCATTCACTTCTTTGTCCATTCAGGGAATGAGCTAAAAAAAAACCCTAGATGATCATTAGTACCCTGTTATATTTCTGACATATGGGATGAAGTTGAATACTGTTTCAGACTCTGGCCAGTCATGGCCAAGCTTTCTTTTAATTAACTACAAGCTGGTCAGTGAATGTTCCTAAGACTTGACCCTCCATCCCAGGGCTCTTCAGAGAATACTCCCCACAGTCTAATTTAATATCTCTCATGGGGTATATGCTCATCCCCAGGAGAATTTTTCATGAGATTCCACTCGTTGGCTTCTTCCTTGCCTTCCCACACTGGAGAGGGGAACATTGTAGGACTTCCCAGAATTCCAAGCTCAGACTTCCTGTAATAAACTACCTTGTACTTGCACCCAGTGAGCATGAGGCCAGGCTGCAGAAGACACAATGACACAACTGGGCTTTGCTAGGAGTTTCTGGCTGACAATGAAGCAAGATTTATGTGCCTGCTTTTGCTATAAGTACAATTTTATTTGATAAGTGAAGTCAAAAGATAAAAGAGTTCATCCAGGATCTGCATTGTGGGATATTTCCTCTGTGATATTAAAATAAATATTATCCCTCTATCTAATTACATAAAACTATGTTAATAATATCGTCTTTGTTGTTGCCTGCCTATTTCATCTTTGTAACCAAAGAGTTTATTAAAATCAGTGACTAGCTCCCTTTCAGAAGAGGTACACTTGTTGTTGTTGTTATTAACATACTCAGAAGAGCACAATTATTTCTTCTAAAAGAAAGTCTCAACCTGTGGGAGGGGGCTTTGATGACCAGAGGGATGGTTTTCTTCACATGGGCTTTGTTTGAAGTTCTTATCTTGCAGTTCCCCTCTTACAGAAAACATGAACTTGAAAAAGTAGCAGAGCTGACCTTGGCTCTGGTGTGCAAATGGCAACGTGGGCACAGAGACTGGTGGCGGTCATCTGATCAGCTTGATGGGTTAAGTGCAAAAATTGTGGTGCTGGCTGGGAGAGAGACTTGGGGTGAATTATTTTCTCAAATGCCCTTCTTACACCTAGGTATCCAGTGTATTTACTTCTGAAGGCCTCACTGTGGTGCATATCTGTAATCCTAGCACCCAGGAAGCTAAGCAAGCAAAAGAACCACAAACAAACAAACAAACAAACAAACAAACAAACAAATCAGAAAAGGTTAGTTGTAGGCGAGGCCTGGGATATACAGTCTTTGCCAAAAGATTGGATATCTGGGAGGCAGCAGAGAAGGAAATGAACAGTAAAGGCCAGATGGAAGCCACACCATCCATACATCGAGACAGGTGAGCACACAAACACAGATGGAAACCTGACAGCTGCTGTCAAGGGACACTGCATATCTTCAGGGCTGGATACCGACCCCTGACTAGCTCAGAAGCTTCCAAAGCAATCTATGTTTGTGGAATCCCCAGGCTATTAAAAGTAAGGTTTGCATTGTTTAACTTTATCATTAAAGTGTTTTTCAGTTCAGTGTGTGTGTATGTGTGTGTGTGTGTGTGTGAGTGTGTGTGTGTGTGTGTGTGTGTGTGTGTGTGTGTGTGTCTTCTATGGCACACTTAAAAGCCTGAGAACTACTTGTGAGAATCTGTGCTCTCCTATCCTGGAAGTCCCTGCCTCTGATTCCTGAATTTTGGGGTTACAGGCATGCTCCACTCTGCTGCTTTATGAGATGCTAGAATTCATTGGTGGGGGGAATTCCTGAAGGCTAGGCAAGCACTCGGCTAAATGAGGTCCATCTCCAGTCCTGCATTTTAGGGGATTTCCCCCAAACTTTTGTTTGTATCTGTCCCAGATAAGTGACATCCTTATGTTGTGTGCTAGGCCCCACATGAGGCAGCATCACAGGTGACTATATACATTACTCTGTGATAGCTTGGCTATGACAGGACTTGAATAACTGAATCCCACACCTAGCCTGGAGAAGCTCTAGGGTAAAAGCTGCCTGCCTGTCCTCACAAACTCCACTGGTGCCCCCAGCTCTACCCTCTCCCTGCAGAGACAATGCCTCTATACTCACACTGCTCTGCTCATCACAGGTCACTGATCAGGAACAAAGCTAAGTGAGCCTGTGATATCCCTTTTGTTGGACATTTAAGCTCTGGTTCAGTGTGCTTTTCTGAAATGTGAAAGTAGATTATGGGCTGTGTAACTGTAGAGGGCATTAGATAATGATGAAACCAGGGTGGATGGCAGCAGTGAGGAGAAAGAAAGAATGAGGTCATAGTGACACACATTTCTGCTTCAGCGACTTGTGGTCTCAGAAGTTCTAGGTGCCTGAGAACAAAATAGAAATGTATTCTTATCTTTCTTTCATGTCCTCTTCCAGTGATGGGTTAATGCTGGCACATATGGGAAGGGACCGAGAAAGCAAGGGGAGGTGAATTATTGAATGAATGAGGTTGCAGGGAGGGTAGAAAGTGGGAGCTGACTGTAATATTCCTGGACTAGGAGAACTGGTGTAGGTGACAATAGCTTCTGTTGAGTGTCAGTCACAGAGAACAGAACAGTGTTCACTGAGTCCTAGTGCTGTGGCAAGCCCTAGTCCTTTGATTCTTGGGCCAGCCCATTCTGGAACCACTCTGTTCTCTTCCTAAAAATTAAGTTATTGGTGGAAAGGAGGCCCACATTAGTAAGGATTTAAATGCATGACCTGCGGGGTGTCAGAGGCTACGCTTGTGAAGCCATGCAGAAGTGCCTTAGACGTATTCAGAATTGCTGACTCTAGAAAGTCATGGACTGTTTTTAGATTCTTGTCTTTCCTGAGAGATCCTTCCTTCTGCACATGCCTGGCTAGAAACAGGTTAGGACAAACAAGTTAAGATTACACCTGTAATCCTAGCACCCAGGAAGCTAAGCAAAAGGACCACAAACAAATAAACAAACAAACCAACAAACAAATCATAACCAGGAGACACTAAGCCTCTGTCTTTTCAGCAGGCACTTGCTTGTTTGGGCATGCTCACTTCATCTTCAGGTTCAAACAGTACAGGCAGCCTGGTATATTACCTGAGCCCATGGGACAGAAGAGGAGAGAATATTCACCCCCAAGGATATATGTTAGATAAGGCTTTGGATTATGAACTAATGGGATGGGGAATTTGTAGAGGGAACACTACTAGACACAGAAAGATTGTACCTCCCCAGATCTGGACTGCTCTGATAAAGTGTCGGAAGAATGGAGTGCCCTCCTGCTGGATCTGACTGCAATCTTTGCAGACCACTAAGTTGGCATGGGCTGATCATAGAGAAGAAAAAAATGGGGAGGGGATGAAAGGAAGGAAATGGAAGAAGAGAAACAGTTGGAGAGAAAGGAAAAGGAAGAAGGGTAGGCAGGTAGTGAGATAAGGAGAGAGGAAAGAATGGGAAGGAAATAAGAATGAATGCAAGAGGAAGCTGATGGAGTCCATCACTAATCCTCTGATTCACCTTTTCTCCAATTATTACTGGTAAAAAAACACCAGGGACAACTGTGACTCGGGGTGGTGAAAGGAGAGAAGGAGAGTCTCCTTTCTTGACATCTGATGTCATCTGGTACCAACGTGGGGATCCATACTGCTGCCTTGTGTTTTGTTGATGTGGTGAATTTTCTGTTGGTCTTCTTGGGGTGTCCAGGACAGTCCTGAAGGGCACAGTGGGGAGAGAAGGATGGGGGAAGGAAGATAAATCTGCAGGTCCAGGGCACAATGTCTTTCTTATGCCCCCTCTTTTCTTGCTGATACTCAAGATTCTCAGCCATCAGTGTCCATTCCTTTTACTGCCAGCAAGACAGGTTGAAGCTTGAACCACAGACTCTGAGGACACAGAGGACATCACACTGAGTTCATAGGGTGGGAGCTGGATGATGCCACAATAACCTCCTACTAATCAAAGGGCAGGCAATAAGATGTAGTATATTCTCAGCAGTGTTTACTCATAGCTATATAAGTCAGATTTCTGTCACTGTAACCAAACCCCTGAGATCATTTATGTACACAGAGAAAAGTATATGTCTGCTCACATTCTGTGATATGATTGGCCTCATTCTCTGTGGCAAGGTAGTCGTGGAGGGATGTGAAGGATAAAAGCTACTCACATCCTGAGCTAGAGAGAAAAGAGGAAGGGGGGATTGAATCTACTATTCTCTTTGGGGTCATATCTCTGAAAAACCTAAAGACCTCCTGCTGAGCCATGCCTTTAGCAGATTTCACTACCATCCCAGGAAAGAAGCCCTGAAGACCTGGGCCTTTGAGGGCAGGAGGCATTCACTATCCAAAGTGCAGCACCAGTAGAAACCAAATTTCATTGTTGTTATGCTTTTGTTTTGTTTGTATGTGCCTGAGGACAACTCTGTTAGATGGAATGAGAATGGACACCATAGACTCATATTTGAATGCTTAGCTCCCAGTTGGTGGACTATTTGGGAAGGATTAGGAGGTGTGGCTTTGTTGGAGGAAGTGGGGCCTTATTAGAGGATGGGAATCACTGGAGGTGGCTTTGAGGTTTAGTCTTGTTCTTTCTCTGTCTCCTGCCTGTGGATCAGGATGTAAATTCTTGCTTCATAATGAGTTCTGAGGATTCAGAATAGAAACAATAAAAAACAGTTTATCCTTTGTATTCCTGAAATTTGGCATCAGTCTAGAGAAAAAGCAAAAATGACTGGTGCACTGATGTGCCACCAACTATTGGTTTTTATATTCCTAAGTGCATTTTCCTGCATCTTGAATCCTCCTTGGGGAGGTACAATCTCTCTGTGTCTAATAGTGTTTCCTCTCCAAATTCCACATCTAATTAGTTCATAATCCAAAGCCTTATCTAATGTATATCCTGGGGGTGAATATTCCCTCCTCTTCTGTCCCATGGGCTCAGGTCATGTACCAGGCTGCCTGTACTGTTTGAACCTGAAGATGAACTGAGTGAGGATGCCCAAACAAGCAAGTGCCTGCTACCAGGAAGAAAAGACAGGGGCTTAGTGTCTCCTGGTTATAATTCTCTGATGAGCTCCAAATACATCTTGTACGGAAAATGGGCCATAATGATTTCTTTCTTTCAGTATCCATCTCCCAAAGGACAGGGAATGGGTTTACAGCAGCTTTTAGTGGGAGTCTGAATGGAGGACTCTGACTTCAGATTGTCTGGGCAAAACTCATTCCTGCCTTCTAGAGCCTACTTAATCTCAGGGATGCAACCTTGAAGGTCCTTGTGAATCAACCCATTGGGTTTGTACAATTCCTTGAAGGTCCTTGTGAATCAACCCATTGGGTTTGTACAATTCCTTGAAGGTCCTTGTGAATAAACCCATTGGGTTTGTACAATTTCTTAAGGCCAGGAGTATATGAGACTCCTAAGAAATGTCCATCATACTCATGCCGGACCTGGGTCCTAAGATGTTGGTGTCTGTCATGTCCTTCCCATTTCATATCTTCCTAAGCATACTGGATTCATGGATTCTGTTAAGACAAAAGGTGGCTGAAAATAATCTTGATTCCCCCATCCACCCCTGTGGAGATGTGCAATGTCATTCTCTGTGTTCTTGAAGCTGAGTAAGATCAATGGATCACTGAGTCAAAGTGAGACAACAGAAGTAATGTTTAAGGTCATCTGAGGTCAGGTCATCAGAAAGAAGCCTTGCAACTTCAGCCTTCACCTCTTGGAAGACTCCAACTAAGGACGGCTAATCTAGGAATTCAGCAACTAAGCTCTAAAGATAGATTATGTGTTGAACAATTTTAGACCACCACCACATTATTAAGCAGGAGCAAAGACCAGCCTTCCCAGTCCATCCTCTGGAACTGTGAGAGAAGATACCACCTTACAAATGATCTTGCAGTGTCCATTGCCAGGAGAGTATCACTAGGCAGATGAACCACCCAGCAGAGATCACTCACATTCTTCATCTACAATACTAGGGCAAAAAAATTCACTCTTAGAGTTTCTTACAATAGAGCATGAGCAACTATGGCTACTCCATAAAGATAGTTACACTACTGAAGAAAAAGAGCAACTGCTAACTGTCAATCATTTCTCAGGGAGGACCCCTCTCCTTTCCCTGTTGAAATACTGTTAGTCACAATCTTGCCCAATCTCTGTGTGAATAATCACAGTTTCAGTGAATTGAGTTCATGAGTGCAATGGCTATGTCATGTCCAAAAGACATCTTTTTGTCTACATGTCCCTTTCATTGTGTTGATGAAAGACCTGCTGTATTGATTTGCTAAGGATGCTGTAACAAAGTACTAAAGGTTAGGGTTTAAATAGCAGATATTTGTTTCTCTAGAAAATAGAAGCAGAATATCAAAGTGTTGGCTGGCATGTTTCTTCTGAGCTTTTCTTTCTTGGACTGTATGAAAGTCACCTTCTCTCTCTGTCTCCTTGTCTTACAAGAAAATGTGTCATTGATGTAGAATCCATCTGCTAGGATTCTGACCTACCTCCTGGAATCTTGGCCTGTCCAGTGTCCTGAAGTTAAGTAGTCTTAAAGAAGATTCTTCCCCTTTGCTTCCTCTCATTCATTTCTTCCCTTCTCCTGCCAGAGGGCATGCACCCCCACCTCCTCTCTCCCTGACCCCCATCTATCTATCTGTCTGTCTGTCTATCTATCTTTCTTTCTTCCTTTTTTTCTGTTTCTCCCTTCTCATTCTAATAATGTTCCTCCACATGAGCCCAGCCTAAATGTCTCTCTCCTTGGCCCACATGCACACCAATCACCACTACCCTGCTGCCCAGCTGCATGGGGCCCCATCTGCCAGCTACAGGTACTCACAGTAAATCATAACACAACACCATCAATACCATTTCACTTACCTTAATCCCTTCTCACAAGATTCTACATTCAAATAGAATCAAGTTGAACGAAAGGTCAGTATTTCAGTCCAAGAAGTTACATGAATAGGGGAAAGGACACGATTCTGTCCCTAATATCAGAGTTTGAATTTCAGTCCTTCACGGGGTCCTCTGTGAGTCTCCATTTTGTTCTCTGGACAGTGAGATCTCAACACATGGGTGACATGACAGTGGGAGATGACATGGAGCTTGTGCGCAAAAGATGGTTTAAACAGGTCACTGATGGATAGAAATCCACTAATCCCTTTAGCCTTCTGCTTATATCTCTTTGCATGCTGAGCCATGCTGATCATCATTGTGTGTGTGTGGGGGGGGGGGTTGTTATTGTTGTTTATTTAAGGCAGGCTTTGAACTTACTATGTGCCTAAGAATGCTCTTGGACATCTGACAGTTCTGCTTCACTGAAACAAGTGTTGAAATGACAGGCATGTGCCACTATTCCTACTATTTTTATGTGGTACAGTGGATTGACCACAGGACTTTGTGTATGCTAAGCAAATCCACAACCCTAGCCTCTTGCAGTATTATTTATATGTGACTAAGATATGGTATAAATATAAGTCACTTAATAATTTCAAAGCTTATATGGTAGCTGTTATAATTTTTGATGCTATAAATGTGCCAAAAAGGAAATATATATTTGTTTTCTCTCTCCTTCTAGAGATGTAAATAGGCTCACTGAGTTTGAGGACTGTTTTCAGGGATTCCTAACAGAGGATCATGTATGGTTCAATCCCAGGAATCCTGAGCATGTCTTGATCAGAAAGCAGGTAAGGTCATTATACATACTGATGGTTGTTAAGAACAAAACCACTATGCAGCAAGTTGGGCAAGAAATCCCAAAAGCCTGTAGGTATTACCTGCTTTTCTTTTCCATCTTTGAGCATGGGGCTCAGGCAGGTCATTCACCCTTCTTTCAGAATTGCTGGAGCCAGGAAGAGACACTTTATCAAAGGTTTAAGCTTTTATCTCGAGGTCAGTAAGAAGAAAAACATCTTATCAACTGGGAGCCAAGTTAATATTTGTTCAAAGCCCTCAGATGGAGACCCATGGGCTCAAGGGGCAGGTGAGTCATGAGTATGCTGGGCCATAGCCTTTGGCAGCCACAGAGGAACCTGCCTTGCTTGGTGCTAAAGAGCCCCTGCTTTGGGCATGTCTTTGAGAGAAGAATCAGGAGAGGCTGTGTCCTGGGGACATAAGTATTTGAGTACTGCATGTTTTCATGGATGATAATCTCCCTCATAAACATTTCAGTGTTACATGCATTCATGAATACTGGTCTCCCTCATGAGCCCGTGTTGGGCTGGACAGAAAGGAAAAGCAACTGTAAAACCTAAGGTAGATTCTTACAGTGGGCTCTGGATTCAGTCTGATTCAGTTTGTCCCCATGGAATGCTGGGCATGGTGGCTCACACCTTTAATCCTACCACTTGGGAGGCAGAGGCTAGCTAGGTCTATAAAGTCAGTTCCAGGACAGCAAGAGCTGTTATAGAGAGAAAACTTGTCTCAAAAAATCAAAACCAAAATTCCCCACCATGGTCTCATGACCAACATGATCTCTAAGATGATGCTATTTAAACTACAATCTCTTTACCAGTAATTAGAGAGGATGGAAGTGGCGTTCTTGGCCCAAAGTCTATTGTAGATGATGGTCAGGACCATTGTTATCACCATTGTTAATGTCACCAGCTCCATGTCCCCTATGACTCTGCTTTTCTGTTTTGAAGCTAGCAGACAGGATGTCACTCTCTTTCCAATTTCTCTTTACTTTTATTTGTCATCTTTCTGTCCTTCATTCATTTTTCTCTTCTTTCTTCTTTCTTTCTTTCCTTTCCTCCTTTCCCTTCCTTTCTTTCTCTATTTCTCTGTCATTTCTTCCCTCTTTATCTCCCTCCATTTCTTCGTTTCCCCCTTTTCACTATGTCTATATCTATCTCTGTCTTTTGGCTTTTTAAAGTTTTTTTTTTTTTTTTTTTTTTTTTTTAACAAACTCTCCCAGCATAGTCCAGGATAGCCTCACATTCATGACCCTCTTGCCTTGGTTTCCCAAGTACTGAGATCACAGGCCTAGATAATCAATGGTGACATCAATCTTATGACTTTCAGTCTTAATGATGTGAATTAGAGTGTCACAATTTGAATGCTTCTAGTAATTGGTTGTTAAAGAGAAAGTGGACCTCAGGCTAGAACTTAGATTGGAGAGAGTATAGAAGCAGAATTGAGCAAGCTGGCTTAGATTAAATCTTTACATTTCTTTCTTTCTTTCTTTAATAGCAATTGATAGAAGCTTCTCTTAGTGTAATGATTAGAATTTCTTACCCAATGCAACTAAAGCAAAAGTTAAAATAGTAAGTAGGGAAGTAATGCTAGAGACTATATGTTCAAAACCAGCTTGGACAGTTTGGTGAGAACCTGTCTCTAAGCCAAAACCAAAATAAATCAAAATCAAAACAAAAACACCCATAAACAACAACAAGCAACTATCACACAGGCTGGTGCTATGACGAATCAATGGATAGGTAGGGTACTTACCCAGCATGGGCGAGACCCTATATTCAAACCTCAATGCTGTAATAACAATAATATTGATAGAACCATAAATCATGAGTAAACTTAAAAATAAAAACTATATATATATATATATATATATATATATATATATATATATATATATAGAGAGAGAGAGAGAGATGGAACAAAAAAAGTGACAATGGCATTGTCATTTTGAGCAAACAAATTAGTGTTGTCTCCAGGCTCAGAATTGTGTTGATTTTATATGTCTCTGTTCTTGCTCCTATGGACAAGTGCAGGACCACAACCCACTGGGATACCATAAGAGCCTAATAACATGCAGATCTCCCAGTCCAGACCCAGAGTGTTCCCAACTGGATTTTCATGATTAACAAGTGCTGAGTGTACTCTTTTTTTCTGAGTGTCACCCAGTAGCATCTCCTTAGTAGCCTACCCAGGGCCTGGTGGAAATATTTACATAAGGAAATTGGAAAATTCCCATAATCCAGGCTATTTGTTTTTCTAAAGAGCTGATTGCTAAGCTTTTGCTTGTTTACCTCAGTCCTGCCTTGGACCAGGAATTCCCAGAGATCATCACTTCTCACTAGGGACTTAACCGGAGCTGCTAGCCTCAAGGACACACCTGCAACTTTTGAGACACAATCCACTCTGCTCTCTCACCTTTTTCGCCCAGGATTGTTCAGCTACCAGGAGAGAAAATGCTACCCAGGCTTCCCTACCCAGTGAGGCAGAAGAACATTGGACGGAGGGTGGGGAAAAAATGTCCCATTTAAACACAAACAGCTAAAGTAATTGCTGAGCAAATCTAGAAAATGGCTACCTAAGTAAATTGCTGTCCTTATGAAGTTTCTCTGAATTTGTAGATGAAAGGGTGGGAGAGAAGTAACTCTGGACTCATGGACAGCTTAGTTGGGCCCTCTAGATCCCAGGTTTTTTTTCCCTAGGAGTCACTAGGGATTTCCTTCTGAATGGAGGTCAACCATGTTCTATCTTCAGGGGCCAAACTTCCTGTGGGGAAGCATCTCAGGTTGAAAGAGATTCTGCTGATACCAAAGAATAGCTCTGTTTGGGTTTCTCTCTCTTTTGGTATCAAATTCAGGTCAATATAAGACAAGCAAAATTGTGGCCTAATCTTTTTACACATAACAGGTATTGGGGCATCATTACCCATGATTTGAGTAGCTTTTGTGTTGTTTCTTATGCCAAGGTGATTTTATGGAGAATTAACAACTAAACCCAGACACTTTTTTGTGAAATAATTTACTATGAGGCATATATCCCCATTCTCTACTCAGGACAGAGTTAGGACATTGGCCATGGTTGGTCCCAGAGCTGAGACTCTTCTGGCAGGCTGTGGACTCTGAACCTCATAAGGCCACTGTCTCTTATACTGAAATACAATCATTCTCTTAAGTGTCTATTGAGAGTTCAACAATAAATGAGACATATATCAGGCCCCTCCCTGCAATATTCAGAAACTATCGTAGAAAAGGGAATGGACAGATCAATCGGAAGAGCCAGAGGCTCAGGGGGACAGGGATTTCTTCCTGGCATTTTGTCCCACAGACAAACATTAACTTGAGAGCAGAGTTGATTGACACGTGGTAGGGATGGCATGGTCAGGTCTTCTGGTCTGGGGCAAGAGGCATGCTGGGTTGGTTTTACTTCACCACCTGACTCCTCACGGAGGTTGAGTTGCTTGCCCTTAACATGCTGGCAAACTCAAAAGTGGAGCCAGCTGAGGGTCTATATGAGCTCAGGGTCGTCCCCTCAGACCTAGAGTAAACTTCCTTTCCTGTCCTGGTCAGAAGCAAAAGGAGGGATGCCTGTCTTTCAATGGACTAAACCATCACAATTTGTTATTAATTTTTGATTCTAGAATGTCAAAGGTTGCACAGATGTAATGTAAGAAGCTTCCTGAGGCATTATATTCATTTTATGATTTAAAATACTTCAGAATATATAATCCTTGGTGACCAAGGATAATTTAGAAAACAGACATATAGCAAGATTTAAAAAAAAATTAAACAATAAATCCTACATGTCACAAATGTTTGGTCCAGTTTGAAATTTTTAACTGCATTTGTAATATAAAGTAATTAAAAAACTTTTCAAAAAGTAAAGGGACCAGCAAAGGGAAATACTAAATTGTAATCTGTCTTCTGGGGAGCAACAAGTATATTTATTCTTATTGTCTATTAGACTATTGAAGTAATGAACCCCGAAAAATGAGAACCTTCCAAGCAATTTACTGTTGGAGGAAGAGGATGTTGAAGGCGGGGGTGGGGGGGGTGGGGGGGTGGAGGGGCAGACAGAAGAGATTGTCTAGTGGAAGAAGATTTACAGCTTTACAACTTGTCAAATGGCCTTTCCCGGGAGACCCCAAGCTAAGTGGCCGGCTGGGGGTCACACCTAGGCTAGGCATCTTCATTATGCAGGCCTCTTGCTTGCTTTGCAAGTTACCATCCTGTGAAAACCCCTAGTTGGACTTGGGGTCAGGGGTCCCTGGATTACCTCATCCCTCCTTCCAATTTGGTTCCATTGACAGAATCTGCTCTTTCTATTTTCAGTATTAATTTGGTTCTTTCCATGGGCTCAGTGGTGGGTGTCTTGTTTGGGTACAGGCTGCAACCCCGAGTCTGGTCAAACACTCTTGATTTTGTTGTTTTGGTATTTCATGTGAATGAAAATTTTGGGCTTTTGTGTTAACATTTCAAGAGAAAACAGCTAGGTGATTTTATGTTGCTTTGTTTTGTTTGTTCCTCAGACTGGGGCTTCACTCTAACAAGAGCTGTTTTCAAATTCTTGATTTTCCCACCATAGCCTCCAGAGTGCAGGGTGTGTGTCTCTGTGTGTGACAGCTGTGCCTGGCTCCTCCTCAACAGTCAGCTTTTCAGGCTCCTGTGAACTATTTGTAGTCTTTGAGATGTTTCAATTAGAAGTGCAAAAAGGAAATAGTTGACATCTCTTCCCAGTTGAGTTGCTTCCCGGAAATTTAGAGGTGAGGGCAAGGTAGAGTTGAGTCTGTTTCTCAGCTCCAGGCAAGGGGCTTTTCCACTCACAGATCTGCAAAGAAAGAAGGAAGGGAATGAAGAGGCAGAGAAGAGTTCCCCAAGTGATAGCGGGGTACACAGGCCACCGTAAACTTTGAAGACAGCATGCTTCCAGTAAGCCACAGGCGTGTGTGTGTGTGTGTGTGTGTGTGTGTGTGTGTGTGTGTGTGTGTGTGTGTGTGTGTGCCACCCTGTATGTGCACTAGGAACTGAACTCAGGTCCTCTCAAGAGCAACACATGCTCTTAACTGCTGAACCTCCATCTCTCCAGCCTCCAGCCACTTGTTTTATTTGCCCCAGTTTTACTGCCTGCAAAGCAGATGGTACCATTTTCATATAATGGTTTGTTTAAACTACCCATCATTCCACAGCACTGTTACCACCAAGGTGTTCCTTACACTTTGGAGTTTATGGTATCACTGGCCATGTCTCTACCACTGTTTAAGCCATGATTATGTGCCTTCAGCTTGTATGACTGAAATTGTGTGTGTGTGGGGGGTGGGATTCAGGCTGAGGAAGTCCCTCTAGAAATACCACATATGACTGGGGAAATTGGGGTCCACTCTTGCAGTTCTTAGAATATTCTTTTCTCTAAAGAGGTAACAGTAAAATCATTTAGGAAATGGGCTGAAATCAGGACAATCACCAGGAAAAACTGGAACAGAGCTTTTAAACTTCCTAACACTGCAACCCCTTAATCTAGTTCCTCATGTGAGGACCCTCAACCATAAAATCATTTTCATTGTGACTTCCTAACAGTGATTTTGCTACCATTATAAATCATAATGTAAATATCTGTGTTTTCCAATGACCTTAGGTAACCCTTGTAAAAATGTCAATTGATCCCCTAAAGGGGTCAAGATCTCCAGGGTGAGAACCACTGACCTAGAGCTACAGTTTCAAAATTGTTGGTCAGAGGGATTTGCTTCTGGATTAGAGTTTAAGCCTCACCCTGGTCATATATAGCCTCTAAGATTCTTATTTAGGAGGAGAGAAGAAACGGGTGCCCTCTTCTGACATTCCTGGTCCAGGGGCCAATGTATATTTTTTTAGAACGACTGCTTTCAGGGATCCCTGCTCTAAGTCTGCTCAACCAGTGTCTACTTCCTGCTTGAAATACTTTTCTTCTTTACCTCCCTCAGTCATGAGATCTTAGATTTCACAGAGCTAAAGCTGAAATGGAACATTCCAGGTCATCACAAAAGCTCTATGATGATCTAGGACATTTCTGAGGGCAGAGATGGCTGGCCACTGGACTCCTTGTCCCTGCCATCCATTTCAGCAGCCACCACACTTTGCTCCCATTGATTTTGTGAGAGACAGCATCTGTGATTAGAAGTCAAACTTGGAGCTCGTAGCTGGAAGGGCATCAGTGCTCAGACCTGCTGTGCCGCACAAATGCAGACATCCCCTTGTACACTGAGTGCATTGCAGATCCTGCATATGGAAACAAATTTAGTAGAAGGCATTTAGGTTATAAGGAGCATACGTGTTTTGCCAGCAAGGAATAAACTTTGCAGGCTGGCTGAAACACTTCAGAATTTTTTATTAACCTCAATTGACATCCAGGGATTTGATGGTTATCTTAAAGAAAGCTGGTTGGAAAGCCTGGCCATTTGTATGTAAACTTTCCCCATTAGTTGAGCTAATGACTTGAGGACTTGCCTACTAATCTCTCTCTTTCTTCTTGCCTGAAGCCCCCTTTATGGTTCCCGCAGGGACTTAGATTCTCCTCTGGTTTGCAAAAGTTAGATCAATTGATTATCCTCAAAGCAGAGATGCCTATCTTGGCGACTGAGAGCTCAAGATGTTCAGAAAAATCTACTTCCTTCCATCTGTGCTTTAAGGCTAGGCTACATACAGAGCAAGCAACCTTTGTTCCCAAAGTTCCCATTTCCACTATTGCCACTCTTGCTTTAAGTAGCACATGGACAGAGCCTTCAACAGTGTTAAGGGCCTGTCATAAGGCAAGTGTTGGGCTATAACTTTCCTTATGTTTCTCTATAGACGTCATCTAGCAACAAAGGTCTGTGGGCTGCTAATTTGAAGGGCTAACTCCTCTCTAGGTTTGTCAAATTCAGCAAATAGAAACCCAGGACACCTGCTTAAATTTAAATTTTAGAAAACAATAAACATATTTTCAGTCTATGCATCAAATAGGGTAAAGAGTATACTTTCAGATAAAAATACCTGCTGCTTTTCTGAAATTCACATTTAACTGGGTCTTTATATTTTATCAGGCAGCCCCATGCCTTTCTGATATCTGCTGATATCTTCTTAATGAAGAATGGGTTCAGCTCAGACAGGAAATGATAACTAGTCAATCCTTAGGAACAGATTTTGGTCTCATGATGCTTGTTTTTACAGTTACCTTTTATTTCAGAGTGAATATTACCAGACATGCATTTAGATTGCTTCATTTTAAAATAAACTTAAGCCAAAAGCTAAAAAGGGAGTTATGGAGGTTTTGTCAGTTTAATGGACTGTAGATTATCTAGGAGACTCAGCCTCTGGCCACATTTGGGATTATCTTGATTGCATTGGTTGAGGTGGGAATACCTGACCACTGTGGGTGGCACCATTCCCTGGCTGGGATCTTAGACTGTATGAATTGAGAAAAGAAGCTTGCCAAGAGCATTCATTTAGCCTTCTCTGCTTTCTGATTTTGGCTAGTTTCTAACCATTTTATCATAGCATCAGGAAAAGAAATTAAGGCAGAGATGGATTTTAAACAATTTTAGTATAGAGTGAAGTTGGATGCAACTAAGGATTATGGGCTATGGGGCAAAGTGCCTTCCTTTGGTTGTTAATACAGTTAAATTGTTTATAAACCTGCCATAGACTGCAACCATTAGCAGTAAGTTTAAGGGATTCCATTGCTTTCTCTGTGGACTCTTATAGTTTAGGAAGAGCGAACAATTCCAAATTACTGGGCCCTTTATTGTCATTGTTATTATTTTTCTAGCACACAGCAGGGCTGAATTTCTTAGGAGGAGAAAGGCGGTTTTGTTAAGGCTCTTTCCTTGCTGGTCTTCTGTTTGTTTTCCTCTTGAGTTTTCTTTGCGAAATTGTTCTCTGTCCGACATAGACCAGTCTCCTTGTGCCAGCTAGGATGGTGCTAGAAAATGCAAGTTTCGAGGCCATGAAGATGGCTCAGCTGCGAAAGGCACTTGCCACCAAATCTGAGGACACGAATCCAGTCCCCAGATGTCACATGGTGGAAGAAGAGACTTGAGTGCTACAATTCATTTTCTCATCACCTCCACACATATACACAGACACAAAACAAATGAGTAAATAAGTGAGGATTAAAAAAAGAAAAAAAGAAATACAAATTACTAGCTCCCATGTAAGAACAGCAATCTCTGTTTTGACAAGTCCTTCAAGTGACCATTTTCCCGCTCCTCTCCTCTTCTCCCTCTATCCCTCCTTCACTTCCTATCTTCTTTTCTCACAGAGTCACATGTAGCCCAGGCTGACCCTAAACTGGCTATGTGGCTGACAAACATCTAATCCTCCTGCCCCCACCTTCTGAGGTGTGCACCACCATGCCCAGTCCTGCAGGTGATGTTAATGCAGCTTCAAGAGTCTCATCCCCTGCGCAATTTCTACAGCAGAATAGGCTGCACGGTGCTAGGCACTAGTCCTGTACACATTCCTCACCTCTCTTAGCTACAATTGTTCTCTTCTCATCTGCACGGCCATGGCAGAGCATTTGAACTGCCTTGCAGTAGTTACTGTTCTTTGAAGTCAGTGTGGTCATTTGTAGGCAGCACTGCAATTCTGTCCTACTCTGAGCAACTTAAAGAGAGACATTAGACATGTATATAGACAAATATGGTCATGCACATATGTGTAAATTGAACTTGAAGAGTACATTAAAATATCAGAATTCTGTATCTGGAAAAACGGCCTTTAAAAGTTAATCAGTTAAAGAGCCTTGAAAAAAAATCACAAAATCCTTTCTTTTTCTTTTTCTTTTTTAAAAGACAGTATCTCATATAGCCCTGGCTGGTCTTAAACTCCTGCCATAGCTGATGATGGCCTGAAACTCCTGATCTTCCAACTTCCACCTCCTGAGTGCTGGAATTATAAGTATGAGTTACCATGCCTGACAATCACTAAACTTTTAATATTTTAATAGCATCTGGAGCTAAAAGAGGCATGAGCTGATAAGACAGGAAATAAATGCAAATAAATACACAAAAATATTCAGCCTCACTGGAAAGTAAAGTAAATTAGGATACAAATAAGGAAACATTTTAGCTATAAAATTAGCTAAGGTTTAAAAATGAAAAAAAAAAACAGGTTTGGCAAGAATGCAGAAAAATAAACATTCATGTCATGTGCCAGGGGAGTTCAAGTTATATGGTCAATATTACAAGGCATTTGGCAGAATATATAGTGAGTCGAAGCAGAGTTCATACCCTTTGACACAGTGTTTTTAATTCATGGAGGAAAAGTCAGAAACAAGTATGAATATTTATGCACAAAATGTTCATTGCAACATTATTTATAAATAGCAAAAATGTGGGAATGTAATACAAGCCAAAGCCAGTTAAATAAATTATGTTAAATAGAAACAAGAGAACATATGCAGCCATTAAAAAAATAATGTTCCAGTAGATATTCAATGTCATGGAAAATTTGCTACTTATAATGTTAAGTTAAAAAATGAGAGAAAGATAAACATTTGTCTATACAATCATAAGAGTTATGTTTGTGTATATCTAGAAGAAAATAGACCAGAATGTTTGCAGTGTTGGCCTAAATATTAGGAAGCTTGCAACCACGTGGATTCCTTCATGCTTTCTTAGACTGGTTATTTTTTTAAAACTTTTCTAATATTCTGAAAATCTTCTATAAGGATAGTAGACTGTGTGCAGTTTCCATAGAAGCAGAGTTGAACAAAAGCTTAAAACTAAATCTCCTGTAATTAAATTTTTAGTCACTCATTGAGCTTGAAAACTATGAAACAGTCTTTTGGTCAGGACGGAGTAGCTAGGGCTGAGTTTGTCTTTCCGAGGGACTATAAAAATCACAGAAATATTTAAGGTTTGTAGTTATTGGCCAGCAGTCTGTTCAAGGCCTTCAGGGGCTATAGAATTAGTTCATGGGAAGCCTGGGCAAGTAGGCTAGTGAAACTTTTGTCCAAAACTAAAATGCATAAGTAAGGTTGGATGTGTAGGGTGTAGCTCAGTGGTGAATGCTGGGCATCCATGAGGTCCTTGGTTCAATCCTTAGAACCTTCAAATAAACCAAACCAGCAATAGGACAGACTCTGAGGAGCTTTGACAGAAATCATGTCAAGCATTTTTGAGAGAAATTAAAAAGAAACTCATAAATAGACACACTATGTTCTTAAATTAGTAGACTTAGTTTTGTTAAGATATTTGCATTGATATTCACAATTGAGAGAACCCCCTTCAATTAAAATTGACAAAAGTTTCTAGGGCCTACAGTCCCAGCAGTTTTACTGGAGCTCAGGCTGGTCCTAGTAACCCCATGGTTAGTTAAATATTGCCTACTGTTCATTAAACCCATTTAAGTTGGCACAATATTCCTAGACTTTCCCTTCACCCTGGGCTCCATACCCTGGTCTATAACCTCAGAAGAAGATTCAGGTTTTACAAGAGGCTAGGCTGGATTGAGGGACCCCAAGACCCTGAAACTCAGAGGAGACATCTTACTGGACCGGAAGACTCACTAGTCATTAGAACCCTTGGCCATTTAGGTTAGGAAACCAGTGAAGACAAACACAGTAATCAACACCTAGACCTATAATCATCTCAAATACAGATGCCAGTATCATCAATAATAGAGAAGGCAACATGTCATGACCAGAGCCCAGCTATCCAATGACAGCAAGACCTGTACAATCCAATGCAGTTGACAATAAGATAATGACCTTAAATATGACTTTATAAGGATGATAGAGGTTCTTAAAGGGGAAATGAAAAATTCTTCAAAAGAATTAATTAAAGACAAACATAAAATTAGATAAAAGTCAATAATTCCCTAGAAATAAATAAATGTCAAAAAAGCCATAAAAACAAACAAGTAGCAACAACAACAACAAAACCTCAAAACCAGAACAAAAACAGGTGAATGAAACTGTTTAAGACCTAAAAATGGAAATAGAAGCAATAAAGAAAACACAAACAGAGATAATCCTGGAGATGGAAAATCTGGGTGAGCTAACAGAAACTACAAATGTAAGCATCACCAACAGAGATATAAGAGATGGAAGAGAATCTCAGATGTTGAAGATACAATAAAGGAATAGATTCATTAGTCAAATAAAATGTTACATATAAAAATTTCCTAATATAAAACATACAGGAAATCTGGGATGTATGAAAAGACCAAACATACGAATAATAGGAATAGAAGGAGACGAAACAAAGCTCAAGATGTCAGAAAATATACTTAACAAAATCAGAAGAGAAAATGTTCTCATCGTAAAAAAAGACATAACTATAAAGGTAAAAGAAGCCTACAGAACACCAAATAGATTGGATTAGTAAAGAAAATCCCCATACCACATAATAATGAAAACACTAAATAAACAGAAGAAAGTAAGAACATTTGAAGTGGCAAGGGAAAAAGGCCAACTAGCATAAAAGAAGACCTATTGAAATCACTATGACTTCTCAATTATATTCTAAAGTTCAAAAGGATCTGTACTGATACCTTGCAGATTCTAAGAGAATAGGGATGCCAGCTCAGACTGCAATACCCAGCAAAAGTGTCAATCACTAGAGATAGTGAAAACAAATATTTAATAACAAAGTCAAATTTAAGCAACATTTATCCACAAAATCATCCCTATACTGGAAGGAAAACTCCAACTCCAGGAAGTTAACTATACTCACAAAACACAGGCCACAGATAATCTAATACTAGCAAAACCCAAGGCAGTCTCTCTCTCTCTCTCTCTCTCTCTCTCTCTCTCTCTCTCTCTCTCTCTCCTCTCTCTCTCTCTCTTTCACACACACACACACAAACACACACACACATTATCACTACCAACAAAATAATCAGAATTAACAATTATTGGTAATTAACATCCCTCAATATTAATGGACTCAGTTTGTCAATTAAAAAATAAAGGTTAGCAGAATGAATATGAAAACAGGATTCATCATTCTAGGTGTATATGGGAGACATACCTAAGCATCAAAAATAGATATTACCTCAGAGTAAAGATTTGAAAAAGATTTTCTAATCAAAGGGACCTAAGAAGCAAGGTGGTGTAGCTATCTTGATATCTAGCAAAACAGACTTCTAACCAAAATTAATGAAAAGAGATGGTGAAGGATTTTTTATATTCATCAAAGGAAAAATCCATCAAGATGATGTCTCAGTTATGAACATCTATGCCCCAAATGTAAGGGTACCACATCTATGTGAGAAACATTACTAAAGCTTAAATCATATATCGAATCCCATACAATAATAGTGGGACTATTTAACACTCCACTCTCACCAATGAACAGGTAATCTAGTAAACAAAAGTAACAGAACAGATGTTATGAGTCAAATGAATCTAACAGTTATCTACAGAACATTTGATTTAAACAAAAAGGCAATGCAAAGACAATAAAAAGAATTAGTGAAACAAAAAGTTAATTTTCCAAGAAAAGCAGCACAATAGGTAAATCCTTCTCCAAACCAATTAAACAGCAGAAAAAATATACCCAAGTTAAAAAAAAAAAGAAAACAAATAGGGGGACATAACAACAGTTTTTGAGGAAATCCAGAGAACCATTAGGTCATACTTCGAAAAACGTGTACTCCACAAAATTGGAAAAATCTGAAAAAAAAAAAGGATAAATTTCATGATAGATACCACTTACAGAAGTTAAACCAAGATGATAAACACTTTAAATAGACCTTAACCCTAAGGAAATAAAAACAGTCACTAAAAGTCTACCCCCTCCCTCCAAAAAAAGCCCAGGGCCAAACAGTTTTGACATGAATTCTACCAGATTTTCAAGAAGAGCTAATACCAGTACTTTTTAGATTATTCCACAAAACAGAAAAAGAAAGAACATTGCCAAATTTCTATGAGGACACAGTCACTCTGAAACCCAAACCATACAGGCTCAAAAAAGAAAGAGAATTACAGACTAATTTCACTCATAAACATTGATGCAAAAATACACAATAAAATATTGACAAACTGAATCTAAGAACACATCAAAAGGATTATCCATCATGATCAAGTAGGCTTTATTCCAGAGATGTAATGATTGTTCAATACATGAAAATCTGTCAATATAATTCACCACATAAACAAACTAAAAGAAAAATAAACACATGATCATCTCACTGGATGCTGAAAAAGCCTTTGAACACTCTTTCAAAATAAAGGTCTTGGATAGATTAGGGATACAAGGGACATACCTAAATATAATAAAAGTAACACACAGAAGTTGATTGCCAATATCAAATTGAATGGAGAGGAACTCAAAGTAATTCCACTAAAACTAGGTACCTTTCCATACTTATTCAATATAGTACTTGAAGTTCTAGCTGGAGCAATAAGACAACTAAAGATACAAATTGGGAAGGAAGAAGTCCAAGTATCATTGTTTGCACACAACATGATAGTATTCATAAGCAGCCCCCTAAATTCTACCAGGGTTAGGTTTATCCTACAACTGATAAACACCTTTAGTTAAGAAGCTGAAGCAAGAATCAATGCCCTTTACAATAGCCTAAAATAATATAAAATATCTTAGTGTAACTCTAATTAAGTAAATGAAAGACCTGTATGACAAGAACTTCAAGTCTTTAAAAAAGGAAATTGAAAAAGATATCAAAAGATGGGAAGATCTCCCATGCTAACGAGTTGGTAGGATTAATCAATTCAAAATGACCTTACCAAAATCAATCTACAGATTTGATGCAATTCTCATTAAAATCTCAACATAGTTTTATAGACTTTGAAAGAATAATATTTAATATGAAAAAACAAAAAAACTCAGGATAGCTAAAATAATTCTGTACAATAAAAGAACTTCCAGAGGCAGTTGATTTTATGTTTTACTACAGAGCTATAGTAACAAAAACAGCATGACATTGACATTAAAAAAAAAGACAGATAGATTAATGGAATTGAATTGAAAACCCAGACATAAATCCACACACCTATGGACATCTGATTTTCAACAAAGAAGCCAAAATTACACAATGAGAAAAAAAAATCATCTTCAACAAACGATGCTACCATAACTGAAAATTGACATTTAGAAGAATGGAAGTAGATCCATATCTATAACCTTTGACAAGAATTCAAGCCCAAGTGGATCAAATTCCTCAACATAAATACAGATATACTAAGCCTAATAGAAGATAAAATGGGAAATAGCATTGAATGCACTGGCCCAGGAGACAACTTTGTGGATAGAACACTAATAGTGTGGACACTAAGACCAACAATTGATAAATGGTACCTCATGAAATCGAAAGTTCTGGAAAGGCAAAGGACATAAATTGGTCAAACATCAACCTACAGTATGGGAAAAGATAAATCACCAACCCCACATCGGACAGAGGGCTAATTACCAAATTTTATAAAGAACCCAAGAAACTAGATAAATAATCCAATTAAAAAATAAGACATGAATCTAAACAGAGACTTCTCAACAGAAGAGTCTCAAATGGCTGAGAGATATTTAAATGTTCAGAATCCTTAGCCATTAGAGAAATGCAAATCAAAATGACACTGATGTTCCATATTAAGCAGTAAGAATGGCTAAGATCAAATCACAAGTGACAGCTCATACTGAAGAGGATGTGGAGCAAGGGGAAGACCCTTCCTGCTGCTGGTAGGAGTGCAAACTTGTATAGCCACTTTGGAAATCACTATGGCAGTTTTTTTGACAATTGGAAATCAATCTATCACAAGACCTAGCTATACCACTCTTGGGCATATACCCCCAAATACTCAATTACATCACAAGGATACTTGCTTAATTATGTTTATAGAAGCTCTATTTTAGAGCCCAGAAACAACCTAGATTTCCCTCAACCAAAAAATGGATCAAGAAAATGTGGTACATTTACATGATGAGATATTACTCAGTTGTTAAAAACAATTACATCCTAATATTTGAAGGCAAATGGTAGAACTAGAAAAAAAAAATCTCCCTGAGTGACGTAACTTAGATCCAAAAAGACAAACATGGTATGTAATCACTCATAAGTGCATACATAACAGCACAATAAAGTGTAACTGTACAACAATCCATACACCCAATAAGACTAGGTAACAAGGAATCCCCCCTGGGGGTGGGTAGATACCCAGATCTCCCTGGGAAAAGGAAATAGAAGACATTTCATGAGTGGATTGTGGGCAGGTGGGGATGGGTAAAAATCTGGTGTAAGGTCATGTCCCAGAAATCTACAAGGATGACACCAGCTGAGACTCCTAACAATAATGGATTCATAGCCTGACCTGGCCATCTCCTGTGATTAGGGAAGACATCTAGTTGAGGGAGTAAGAAACCAATTTAGCCACATAACATTCAACCTACCGTTCATTTGGCGGTAGAATGGATATTCTGGGTTAAGTGTAGCCTAGAGATTGAGGTAGTGACCAACCAATGACTGATCTAGCCTATCAAACCCATACCAGGAGAGTGAGACCACCTGACACTACCTGGAGCCCCAGGACCCACAGGCTGGGTGGCCCAGAGATCTAGGATAGGAATAAATATGTCTGGAGAAAAAATGTCAATATAATGATTTGCCTAACAATAGTCTGCTCTGCTCATAGATGGATGCCTAGCTCAATTGTCATCAGACAGGCGTTCATCTAGCAATTGATGACAACAGATGCAGAAATCCTCTGTCAAACATTAGATGGAGCTCAGGAAATCCTGAAGAAGTGGAGAGAAGATTGTAAGAGCCAGAGGGTTCAAGGGCACAAGAAAATCCACACAATCAACTAACCTGAGCTTCTAGGGGCTCATAGGGACTGAGCTGACAGCCCGGAAGCCTGCACAGGACTGACCGACCCAGGCACTCTGCATATATGTGACAGCTGTGTAGCTTGTTCCTCTTGTGGAACACCTAACAGTGGGAGAAGGGGCTGTCTCTGACTCTGTTGCTGGCTTTTGGGACCCTACTCCTCAGACGGGGGTCATCTTTCCCAGCCTTAATACATGGGGAGGTGCTCAAACTCACTGCAACTTGATATGCCATGTTTTGTTCATATCCATGGGAGACGTGCCTTTTCCTGAAAGCAAGTGGAGAAGGAGTGGACTGAGGGGTGGGATCAGAGAGGGCAGAGGGAGGGACTGGGAGGGGAGGAAGGAAAGGAGGGAACCTGTGACATAGAGGTAAGGGTTTATTTTTTTTAAGGCAGAAATCAAGATTTTATAATCAAAAGCTCTCTGAAAATGTGAACAGCCCAGAATAGCTAAATCATCTCAGAAAAGGAAAGTGTAAATGGTCTTCCCACTCAATTTTATGAAGCTATACTTATCTCTACAGTGGAGCTCAGAGGACTGACAATTGGACTAACAGAAAAAAGTCAAATGAAAAGCTAGATTCACAAATTTTTAATTGTTTGATTTTTTTGGAATATCTGGATAAGCATAGCGATAAAACAACTTGGTCTTCTATCTTACACCATAGCAAAGATTAATTTGAGATATGCTGATAGAATGTAAAATGTCACACTTTAAAGAATAAACTGTAGGGGGTTATAGATCAAATGGACATTTTTGAGAAACCCAAGCCCTTTTGACCTGGATCAGAATGAACAGTGGGTGAGGATAAGGCACACAGCATGGAAACTAGTTTAGATTGTGCAGGCTCTCCACTATTGTCACTGTGCAGGGTAGAGCATTGCTGTAGCATCACTTATCTTTATTGCTGGGAATGGTGGTACATGACTGTAATTCTAGAACCCAGAAGACTGAAGCAGAAAGAATTCGAGTTTAAGGCTGGTCTGGGACACATAATAAACTCAAAGTCAACCTAGATTGCATAAAAAGTTGTCTCAATTTTTTAAAGTGCTACGATTCAAGGGAAAAGAAACACTATTTAGGCCAGAGAGAAAAATTCAGATTAGAAAACTGAATTTTTATCTTAATGCATTTTCGACAGCCTGCTTCTCAGTGTCTCCTGGAGATTATCAGGGAGCATGAAGGCTGGCTGGCTGAGACAGAGTTCCTCTGATGGTAGCTAGGGCTCCCAGTCACACTGTGTGGCCAGAGTCAAGTTCAAGAATGTCTCCCTGCTTGGAGAAAGTTCATTTTAATCAGAGAAGCTGGGGTTGGTGGCCTCTCAAATGAAACAGATAAGGCAAACAGAGGGTTCTTGTCAGAAACAAATGTTACGACTCTCCCTCCTGAAAAGCTCAGGCGATGTTATCAGTAGGAGTCTGGTTAGGACTAAAACAAGCCAGTGAGAAGTAATATTAACCAGACGCTTGGCAGATTGTTTATTTATCTCCCACTAAATTCAATAAAGGCAGATGTATATAAATAAAGGGAAATAATGTGACTTAGTAATTTATCACTTTGTAGAAAGACATTGTTGCCCTTATCTCTCTGATGATGTTCTATTTCAGTTGAACCATAAGGCTGTCATATCTCTCCCCCAGGAAAGGCAGTGGAGTCACACTGAGTGCTGCAGCCTAACTCCCTGTACCAGGGTCCCATGTCCTATTCGCTTGGGCTCCAGTGTGAGCAGCTTTAGGCCAGAGCCTAGGGTGGTCTAGCCAGGGTGTTTGGAGAAGAGGACATTGTTTCTAAGAAGCACTTATTCACAACTCTTGGGAGGAATGCATGGATGAGGGCTCACTAATAATGCAACATTTTATTCATTTCTTCCAGACTCCCAGTCTTATTTTTGCTCATTTATTTATTTATTGAAGTGTGTTCAGTGGGGCTATAGAGAAGTGGGAGAGATTGAAAAATTGGGGACTTATTAACTTTCTTGGTGATTGTTGTAATTTTTGATAATGATAATAGTGAAGATGATGATGATGGCAGTGGTAATGATAGGGACAGGCATTTACTGGTGGTGATGATAATGATGATGATGGTGCTGATGGAGACAGGCATAGTACTGATGTTGATGAGCAGATATTTGCTTTATCCTTCCACATCCCAAACATCACTTTAAGCATGTTACATGATTTAAATGTTATTTTTATTCTTCCCACAATCTTTATTGTGGTCCTTCAAGACCTTAGAATATTAATAGTTTTCTCCTGGTCACACAACTGCTTAGGAAATGAGCACAACTGGAAATGAGGATCTGACTAGATTGTCATTATAGTTCCCAATGGGCAAACCTCAATGGTGTGCATGAAGAGGAAGAGTTTGGTGGATGTGAAGTCAAGACCACCAGCTTTCATCTTCAACTACATGTCAGGATTATTGGATTATTGTCACTGTGAAAGCCCAGGAGAGGCCACAGGTGAAGGTACAGACAGAGCAGCAGCTAGAGCCCCTAGCCTGAAGGAACCATGGAGAACACTGAGACTTTGCACCATGAAGAGAGATACTACTGGTGAAAGTGCAGCCCAGGTACAGTAGAAAACCCCAACATTTTGGAGGTGGCAGTACCAGGGGCTGACAACCATAAACCACAGCAACTGTAGAGTAGAGCTGACCCTGAGCCTAGAAGACAAGCTGTGTTGTACTGCAGATATCAGAGCCAGAGAAGTAACCCAAGCCCAGAAGATCAGGAGTGAATCCTAGATATTGGACACTGAGTGATTTACACTATGAAGTTTGATTTTGCTTTGATCTGATTGTGAGTGTACCCTGGTTCTTCCTTCTTGAAGTAAAGAAGTTTTAATTTATTTATGATTTTACAAGAGCCCGTAGTTGAGAGACTGAATTTGAAAAGAGATGTTTAGGTTTTAAAGGAGTCTTTGAGTTTTTGAAAAAAAAATGAATTTTAAAGTGTTTGAATTTGTAAAGACTGTGGGATGCTATAAGTTTATAAAATGTTTCATATTGTGATGTTGATATTAATGTGTGATCTTGGGGATGAACAAGAAGTTAACACTGATGTGCTTGAGTGTCAAGTTGACAAGGAGTCAATTGTGTTGGATGGTTGTATGTCAGATTGACACAAGCTAAAGTCATCTGAGTGGAGGGAGCCTCAACTGAGAAAACCTGAGATATCAAGAGTGAGGGGGACTCCTATAGAAAACACACTTCAGGAGACTGTCAAGATGTCTGGAATGGAGATGAATTGTCTGATTCACAATGTCAAGTCCTGAGTCCCCCAAATTCGATAGCTTCTTAGAAAAGGGTGTTCTGACTACTTTGTTAGAATACTTTGGTGCCTTCTTAGTCAATTATGATAATCCCAAGGAAAGAAGGGAATTTTGAAAGATAAATTTGAACCAACCATTAATATCACTCACAAACTATCCACCAATGGTACAAAATGCATGATATATGTCTTAGGAGATGCCCTGTCCATATTCTGTATGTACCTTGCAACAAAGTTATGCTCTGGAATAGAATGAAGGTGTTACATGACTCTCAAATACTAAAAATCTCTTCCTAGGAATATAGTTAGATGCCAAGAGACCTAGTATCTAACTGTCCAGCTTCTGGAGTATCTAAGTGCAAGTAGCATTTTAATTATATTAACTAGTAAAGGAAGTTAGAACAGAATAACTAAGCAGACACAAAAGACACATCCCACAAACTCATTCTTCCCCTTTCTCTGCCCTTGAGAACAATGGTAGACACCATAGCTATATATCTCTAATCTCCCTTTTCCATTTTTCAGAACCAAAGACTTTTAAGTGAAAAGTCTTCAATGTGTATCTTTCCCTATTAGTCTGTGGTGATCTTCATAATTCCTCTCAAACTTCTCTTCCAGATCTTTAACAGTTAACCACTGTCTAGAAAAGGATTGCAAAGAGCAGTAAAAAATGAGTTTTCTGAGACATTATAGTTTGCAAACTTGGATGGACTGCTCAGGGTTATACCCAGGCACAGTACCAGATCCAAATTGAAGATGTGATAGTCTTTAATAGGCACCACTAGAAAGTACGAGTAAGTTCCTTGTGCTTTTATAGTATCCACTGTGAGTGTTCAGGCCCTCCTAAAAAAAAAAAAAAGGTATGTGAAATAAGTCCAGACCATCAAAGGCTAAGCCCTTTCAGGCACTCTGAGTCATGGCATTATGCCTGTGCTCTTTAAATACCTAACTCCCAAATCTAAAGTCCTAAATGTTACAAAACTTTTTGAGTCCTTGATATGATCCTACAGGTAGAAAATGCTAGACTTATAGAACTCTATTTTATGTACAAAATTCTTTTAAAAATTATATGTATAGATATATAAATGTCCTTCAGGCAGTGTGTCTAGGTATGGTTGAATCATAAATGAATATCATACTTAGACTTCAGTTGCATCCCAAGAGACTTCATTTTGCATATGCAAATACTCAGAAATATAAAACAATGTCAAAGGCAAACATTTCCCGGCCCAACCATTTCAGGAAATTCAACTCTTAGTGCTATCTAAACTGATAACCACCCCCAACATAGGACCACACAAGGAAATTGTCTTAGGGATCCAGACACTACAAAGGGTACAATACAGCCCCTTTCACTGGTGACTCTTCACTGTCTAGCCCATTATGCCAAGGCTCTCCCCATCACTTGGTTAGGAACCATCTTGTATTATGACCCCTCTCTGTATAAATGAGAGATACAACTAAATTTTTCCTTGCTCTTTTGGATTTTCACTGAGTCACTTTACTTTACATAGAGGCTCATTCATAATGTTTATATATATATATTTATGTCTATTCATATTCTTTCCCTTAGAACCAACAAGTTTGTTATTACATAGACATAATCAAGGCACATTCTACAGATGTCTCCTCCCTCCTCTAGTGTGGCCTAGGAAACTGAACATCCAGCTTCCAGTTTGACCTTGGACTTTCTCTGCAGCTGTTTCTTGTCTGAATGTGTCAATCCTATGTGATTTTAAGAGGCTATGTTACAGGTCAACCCGATGAAAATAATGAGGAAGGCTAGAGGATAATTTATACTGAGCTGCAGATGAGTACATGAGAAAGGTTCATAATTCAGCTGCCACATGGGCTGACGAGGATGACCTTACTCTTGACCTGAGTCTCTTGAACTATTTGTTCTATGTTCTAATTGAGGCTGGGAACAATGTGACCTTGAAGTGTCTGTTGAGGCATCTCTGACCCTGGCAGACCTTAGAGGCCCTGAGCATGTATTTCCTGTGCTCTTCCAGCCAGATGGGGTGCCACGGGACATCTGAAGATGGCCATGCCATGAACTTGGTGCTAAAATGTCTTGGGCTGTCTATTTCCTCTGCCACTGTGCAAAGTGCTTTGAAGAGATAACATCATGCATCATTAGCCTGATTGGTTGATCCAGCTTTGTACATAAAAGTTTAAATAAAATATCTCCTAAGTAATATGTTGATTCATTGAACCTAATAGCAGAAATTGACCATTAGTCATATATACCTAACATTCTCAAACTGGTATCCATGAGCCTGGACACAAGGCCCTATGCTTGGACTAAGGACTTGCGGGGAAAGGAACTCTATTTGAGCACCCATATCTACCAGATACTAGTTGTATGTTAGCTACTTTATACTCCATGTGTCATTGTGGTTATTATTCCATGTGGTTATCAAAATAATACAAAGGCACTGGCTTGCTCATCTACCTTGAATCTATTCATATCTTTTAGGCTCCACCCTAGGGACTCTTTCTGCTATGGTCTAATGTTGTTTTCTTTCTTTCTTTTTTTCTTTCTTTTCTTCCTTCCTCCCCTCCCCCTCTTTTATAAAACAATACACCATTTAAAAGAAAAGGAAAAAGAAAGTGGTTTCAATGTATACAGAGACATTTATCACACTGTTGACAAAAGTCAGCATCTTTGGTCTTTGGACTACAAATGCAACTCAGAGGTAGAGGTTGTGTCACATGCATGAGACTTTTGGTTCATTCCTCAGGACTACCTCAAACCAGGCAACAATGAAACTCGAGATCCAAGAACTTATTTGAAAGGTTAGCTGAGGCCCATTAAATAGGTTAAGAGATAAATTTTTAATTCTTGTAAATGCCTCTTTCCAAACCCCAAATCTAACACCATCCTTAAATTGAACTCACATATATTATTCTTCTATGAGTAGTTCCTTCTTCTAGCACTCTCCTGAGCCAAATTAGTTCCTCTCTTCATCTACCTTTATGTCCCAAGTGACCAGTGTTAGTAATCTCCCATGATACTTCACATAATCTACTCCCTTCCTTCTAATTCTTTCTCCTATTCACACTATCTCATCTATGTTGCTTATTCAAATTCTCCTTAGAAAAGTAAATTACATGAAGGTGGTGTTTGTTTTCAATTTGTCAGGTTCCTAGGATTAAGGAGGGTGTTAGATAATCATTGAGACTTTATGCATGATTGTAGTGTGATTTTATGAGAGTAAGGATTATATAGTGGTATGTGGCATGGTGCCATCTTTGCTTTTACAAAAGTCAAACTGCCATACTCATAGGTAGTTGTGTGATACATGTAGTATATTCACAGTGGCCTGTTTTTGGTCTGAAATTATTTGCCCTCATCACATAAACAAATCAGACCTTGTTCCTCCCAGACTTTTCTAAACGTCATTCAGTGAGGCTCAGTCAAGTAGTTCATGACCAGCAACTTGTCCAGCAACAGATGAGGCACTCTGGATGGGGCTCTTTGGATGAGACTCTTTCTGATACAGAGAGATAGACTTGGGGTGACCAGTGAGATGCTAAACTCATACTCAGCAGACTATGATCCAATACAAAGGAGCAACACTAGATAGGACTGTTGAAAGTGGGTCAGGAGCAAGGCACTTAGCCCACACTGTTAAGTAGAGATTCTGAAATCCAGCCAGCTACCTGCCTCCAGTTATCCCTCCTCTAGGGAATGAGAATTACTCATATAAAGTTGATCTATTAATTTACCCTAGGAGCGATTCCATGATTCATGGTTCTCCTTTCCTTCTGGACTCTGTCCTTAGGGATTCTCTGTTTCATCTTCCGACACTTGATCTTCTCCAACCTAGGTGCTCCAGTAGCTTTCTGTGCATCCTTTGATTACATAGAGGGACACTGAGGCTGTTTTCTCTTTAAACTGTCATAATCTCTTTCAATGTAGGCTGCCATTGCTGTCTAAGAAATAATCTTAAAACTTGGTGAGTTTCTTAAAGATCTGATTGTTTTTGCTACAGATGTGCCCTTGTTAACATCCTCTGTTCTTTTGGGGATAAACTACACGTAGTCTTATTATGGGATAATACCCTTAGATTCTTTCAGGTTCTTTGAAAAATATTATATTTTGTTATTTGTTTGAGGGTTTCATAAGTACATACAATAAATTTTGGTCATATTCACCCTACTCCTCCCAGATCCTCTTCTTATTCATTGGTCACCCCCCCACACCTAGCTTTGTGTCCTCTTCTTTTAAATGACTCACTTGCTTCAATTTTGAGCTGCCCAGATACACATGGATGTGGGTCCATTCACTGGGACATGGTTGACTTAGTAAGGTTCACAATCTTCCAGAAAACTGGTTGTTCCCCTATCCCAGCAGCCATCAATAGTCAATAGCTGCTCAGCCAGAGTTTGGGGCTTTAGAGACTCTCTCCATGCCAGAATGCTTGTTAGCTTGATCTTGTGCAGTTCTTACTATCTTAATACCTTCTTTATTTAAAAAAGATAATAATTTACAGTAGATCTTAATTAGCAACACTAGATGCATGCATGTGAGAGTATCTTGTGTGTGTGTGTGTGTGTGTGTGTGTGTGTGTGTGTGTGTGTGTGTGATGTAATGACTGTCAGGGCTGATCTTCTTTGGACTTCTGTTTCACATTGCTACCAATATTCTCTAAAACTCAAACTAGGAAGTGATGTGTTTTTTTTTTATCTTATCTATTGAATAAGTTAATTTACCATATTTAAAACACATTATGTTTCATCATTCAGTTTAATGCTCAGATTTATAGCTTCATTTATCTAGACACTTTATCTTGAAAGCTTTGAAGACTATGCTTTGGGAAGTCAGTACATATGGAACACTATCTGTCTCTACCTTCCTTAAAGCCCATAACCAGCTGCTTCCTCAGGGTCTCAAAGCCATGCTCGTCTTAGAACACTCAATAAGAGTACCACCTCTAGGAAGTTTTCTCAGCACTCCACAGTTTATGTATGCCATTTACTTAACTTTTCTCAGGACTCTATGGTGATAACACCATTTTTGCCTTCAATGTGTCTAAAGCTAATTGATAGTTACATTCCATGAAGTCTAGGCCTTACTTGCAATTCCATAGATCAGAGGCTTAAATAAGAAATATTTGTTTCCCACATTTGGAGGCTGAGAGTTTAACATTGAAGCTGTAATAGATTCAATGTCTTGCTTGAATCATGAGATTCCTGCTCATGGATGGCAGATTGATTTTGGATCTTCAGGGGGGAGGGGGTG
This sequence comes from Sigmodon hispidus, assembly GCA_004025045.1. Lineage (NCBI taxonomy): Eukaryota > Metazoa > Chordata > Mammalia > Rodentia > Cricetidae > Sigmodon > Sigmodon hispidus. The sequence continues at coordinate 463,104 of PVIH01000017.1, read as the reverse complement.
GAGAAGGGGAGAGGTAATGGCTCTTAAAAGGATTTTCCAGAGACTTTTGTATTGTGATTTTTTTTTTCTTCAGCACTGGAGTTAATGGGAGCAATAGGCATGCAGTCCTCAGAACATACCTACCACTTAAATTTGAGAATGAACTTCTGGAGAGTAATTTCTAGACTTCAAGGTCCTGGAGACAGTGGACACTAATGCATCTCTGGAAACACATAGCTTCCCTATAGGTACCTTTCTCTGTTTGTTGCCATTTTCTTTTAAATAATTACTTATTATGGGAAATTCTGAAGTATACAGTCCAGAGAATGGGTTTAAGGACTGTACACTCATCATTTATTCCTAAAAACACTGTCTCATACTTCTGTGGACAAAACCTTGGCAGTGATGGATAAGGAAACAATGTCCAGTATCCAGTGAATCCAGACTAAGTTTGGGAACAGAGTCTTCATTGAGAATAATGTCCATAGAATTCCCAGAAGCAGATGTTCTCATTGCACTTTGTGGGAGATGGGAGAGCAATATCTAAATGTTCTTTCCAATAACGTGAAGATCAATGGCTACACCACACAAAATGCTCCTTTAATGTAATGCAAAAAATAAAGATGTTTGCTGAAATTTATCAACCTGCTTCAGAAGCAGAATTAAGTTTCTGCACTACATTTTTCTACTTTTTAAAAAAAATCTCTCTAGTTGTTACACAGCTACCCAGACAAGCACTTTATTATATAAATATAATACACGTCTTCCCTGAAGATGTGTGGTCTACAAAAAGGCTTCTAATTTTCAGTTCTTGGGTAACTTGTAGATGATAGTTCCTAAGAGCATAGGTGGGTGTAGCAACTGACCATGCATTAGGACTAGAAGCACATTAGTGAAGATTTCAGTAGATCAATAAGATGCTAAATATATTTAATATACTGGAGGTCATGACTTGTGCCCCTAAAAATTCAAATTAAAGACATCTTAACTTAAAAATCATGAGGCTTAGACATTGAATGGTAAAATTAAGGACAGACATCTCCACTTTCTATAGCATAGCAATTCCAGGAGACTGAGTCTGTAGTACCCAGGCCATGTATATATTGTCATGCTATTACAAAGAATCTGTTTTTAGGATCATGTAAGATTCATGGTCTAGAGTCCTATAAAAGCATGAGCAAGAATTGTATTCAAGTCTTTGTTTCTTTTATAAATTGTTCAGTAAGTTTTCACATATCTTCTAACCTAGATCACTAATCAGCCATGGGATGATTGAAGGCCATCAACAGAGAATATGAAAACAATGACTCTATTTGCCAGCATCCTTGAGGAAGAACATGAATGAGGGGAAGGCTGAAGGAAATTGGTGGGAAATTAATATTACAAAGGCAAAAATCGGAAGAGTGTAGCTGTGTCTCTTCATAGCATTAACTGATTTCATTTTCGATGACATAGCAGCCATAGGATGAAGTGAATAGAGAAGATACTGGTTTCTTCCCTACAGAATCTCCACAAATCTGGATTAGAATGTTTATTTGTTAGCTTTATTCTCTCCCTCTCTCTCCTCTTTCCTCCCTCCCTCTCCTCTCTTTCTTTCTGAACCTAGGAAGGCTGGAGTATTTCCATTCACTGGGAAAATCACCTCCAACTCAGCAGCCATGCCTGCACCAGTCACCCTGCTTAGGAACATAGCTCAGTATGGATTCCTCATGAGTCTCCATCAACAGCTAATTGATTTCCTGAAGTCTCCGTAATGGATGGGCAGTCTCTGCTGGCCCACTCTCCATGTTCCCAGGCTCCCCTGATCAGGCTGACACACCAGCGTAATGAACTGCCTCTGTCTTCTTGCCTTCCTACCATAGAAAACAGAACCACTTCCAATTAAAATGTGCATGATTTATGGAAACACATAAGCCTACCTGCTTTCGTTTTGCCTTCTCCTGGCCACACAATCCTATTAAATTGCTTCCTTGAAACCTAGTGCCTCACGCTTGGAAAAAGCAGGGATCGTTATGCAGACAGACAGCTGGAAAATAGAAGGGATGGAGAAATGACACCATCGTCAGTTTCTTCTGCCTGGATCAATGTCCTGTGTGCAAGGGAGCATGGGAGGGATACCATACAGCTAAGGAGCCCATTCATGAGCTCATTAAATATTTTCTTACTCTGGACACCAATGGCCCTCTGACACATGACATGTGGCAGAGATAAGACAAGTATCTGATATGTTCTTGACAGTCATGTTAGCAGTGTTTGCTGATACTCAAAATATTCAAATAATTGCCATTAATTTGCTCTCATTTCCAGAGTATGTATGACTCTTATGTCTGTACAAGTCTGGGACACAAAGGTACTATTGGTGCTTCTAACTGTTTAACCATATTGCACAACACCCATCTCTGCACTTACCTGCCAAATGGTGGCATTTTCTACATAGTCCCTCATTTAAAAGGGAAATGCCTGTTTCTGATTACAGCACAACCCTTTCACACATCACTATATTTTCCTTGTAGCTATGGCAGATTTTGTGAGGAGAGATGCTGTTCTTTTTTGTTCATGGCTAATATCTTAGTTGGAACAACTGTCTAGGACATTGTTGGTATTCAGTATATGCATGGGTAAATAAATGTGTGTGTACATCATTGTGTGTGTTTGTGTGCAGGTACATGTACATGTGTGTGTGTGTGTGTGTGTGTGTGTGTGTGTGTGTATGTAGAGGTCAGAGGACAGCTTCCCTCCCTCCCTCTCTCCCTCCCTTTCTTCCCTTCATCCACTTCTTCCTTCCTTCTTTTTCTCCTTCCTTCCTTTCTTCCTTCTACAAAGCCTTTCACTACTTTGGAACTCACCAAGTAGATCTGGCTGACTTTCCACTGAGCCCCAGTGATCTACCCCCTCCACATGTCCAGCACTGAGATTACAAGCATTTTCTACCACACTCAATGTTTTGCTTCTATTATGTGAACTCTGGGTGTGGAATTCAGGTCCTTGTACTGGCGAGGCAAGCACTTTACTGACTGGCTCATCATCTTCAATGCTTTTTAGCATGTAGTTCAAATGAATGATTGGGAAAGATGCTTAAGAGGATGAGAACAGCATCAACACATAGGCATCAATCATAATGCCCCACAGCAAAGCTTGGGTGTTTAACCTCTTTTTTAGTTAGAGTAAAAAAGGCTGTGGGAAACCAAACAAATGCCCTGTGATTGAACTCAACTGCCCATTCAAATATGGACTGGAATCCATGCTGCTGGTGACACTGAACAACCATTTCCCCAAGGAAAACACTGCAACACTGGCTGATCACATCTGCTCATCTCTCTGGTGAACACGCTTCCACCATGGTGTTAAACTGTTGGTGTGTGGAACTGAGTTGGGGAGGTAGGCAGAAGCTCACAGTGTTTTCTTTTGGGCTGCATTATTGCCTCTGACTATAAACCCCAGGACATTCCACTCTCCCATGTGAGCACACCTGGGGAAAATTTAACAGTGTCTCTAAAGCACTCCCACCCCACCCCCTTTTTTTCTGGAGGCTGGGTGAAGATTGCAGGCTGCAAAGCTTGGCTCTGGTGGATATCTCCCAGACCCACTGGGTTTGTATGCAACTTGTTTAAATGACGGCATTTCCTTTCCCAGGGGATCTTGTTCATTAAGCTTGACAGAAGCAGTTCCTCCCAGAGGGTCCTGCTCTGCTCCATGGCCTTGGAAGTGAGTTCCTGAATGGCCCAGGTAATCTGATAGTACCTTTGGGGCCTACGAGGCCTACTTTTTAATTGATAATTCCATGTTTCTGTAATAGTGGCCTCCTTAATAATAGCCTGCCACGTCATCTGCAATGATTGCTAATTTAGGTCTTCAGGCTCCCTGGATATAATGAGCCCTAATAAGCTCTGAGACTTGTCACAGGCTCAGGAAAGCCCTTGTCCGCCCTGGAAGCAATGGTTTCCTTCCATCACTGGGTACAATTGGGCACAGTCTCAAAAAAATTAATAAGTATGACTGGGATGTTCACCCTTTTCCAAAGAAAACATAAAGTCCTAGTTTCATTAAGCCAAGCTATTAAATTAAGAAAGTGTTTTTAATTATCTGAGCATTTCAGGGAGCTCATAAAACATTTAAGGACCTCACGGGGGTGGTGCTGAGGCCCTTTCACAGTGAATTACAGGCATGACAGCCATAGTTGGAAAGGCAGGCTTCAGCTGCCTCTGTGAGTCCCCCATCTTGGTTCTGAGGACTGGCTGAGCCGAAAGGGTGAAGCAGAAAATCCTCTGTGCTCTGTGAAGGTGTATCTGTGTTCAATCTCCAGGGACAGGTCAGACAAAAACCTCAGAAAGACAAACCCACAAATCTCAGACACTCCCTAGGACCCCTGGATCCAGTAGAAGCTGAGGCTGGGAACAATGGACTTTGGAGGAGGAGTCTTGGAGTGTATTATTCAATTTACATGACTTTATCCCATCAATACAAAAAGGAGTTTCCTGTCAGTATCTCCCTCTGATAGGTGAAGAAATTAGACTATGTGGCCTGATAGAAGAGCTGATATTCAGGTCCTTCTACTCTAAGACTCCTGAGTCCCAATCATGACTCAGCAGTAAGAAATACCACCGCCTACCATATTACGGAGCAGCAAGTAGTAGTATTTCTTTGTTATTTTGTTACTGTTGCTCTGCTTTGAGACAAGGCTCCTCTGTGCATATAGTCCAGGCTGCTCTCAAACCATCCACCTCCAGAGGGCTGCGATTACAGGTATGTGCTGCCTTCAAACGCCCAGCTTCAAATACCATTTAAATGTCTCCAACATGCACGGTATAGTGTGGCTCTGCAAAGCTCATTGATTACTCCTCTTCATGACCCTGTGAAATTAGAGATCCTTTATATTACCAGTGAAGAAACTGAGTCACAGAAAGAGGCTGGGAGATTTCTATGAGGCTATCCATCTGGTACTAGGGGTGTGGTTTGTACCAACATGGTCTGAATTGCTAGTCCTGTTCTGTGCTTTGATTCCAGACTCCTCACTTGTACTTGTCTCGTATGCTAGTCACCTGAGGTTTGTTATGAGGCAGCTGGGTTGCACTTATGCTTATAACATGGATCCACCCTTCCTCCCTGACATCCCTTCCAGTTCCTCTTCATCTCCAGTACTCCTCTTCACCTGTCCCCAAACAATACCTTTAGGTTAATTGGATTAAGGATCCAAAACAAAAGCTCTTCCCTTCATTTGACACTACAGCTTCCTAACTGTTCTGACAGGCATGTTCACTATGGCATTTATGCCCCTAGCTGTTGTAGAAGGTTTCCTGGCCCATTTGGGTCTGAGGTTCAGACTTTGCTCATGGTGGCTTTTGTCCCCCAAAGAAATGAATCAGACACTTATATTAATTTCATACTGTTTGGCTTATGTCTCAAGCACAATACTATCTAGCCCTTTCATCTTAATTCAACCCATTTCTTGTATTCTATCTGCCACTTGACCCAGTCCCGTGGCTCACCTGGATTTCTTACATGTCTCTTCTTCCAGGGTCGGATGGTGACTGACTAACTCCGCCCTCCTCCTACCTTCCTGTCCTCTCATTCTCCACCCACTTCTATGGTGCTCCATATAGACCAAAACAGTTCCTTTATTTACAGCATACAGAGAACATTCTACTACATCTAGCCCTGAGCCTCTTGCTATATCTACTCAGGCCCAGGCTTCCTCTGGGAAGCTACCTTTAGCTATTTCAGTTTGCTGATGTGATGTCTAAATATCAAAAAGTGCACACTGGTTAAATGGGGAGTCCTTATGGTACTTAAGATGCCTGGGATAATTCACTTTTTACCTACAAGAGTGATGTTGAGACTGCCATTTAAACTCCTGTGAGATAACAACTTATTAGCTTTTATTACAAACACATACACTTTCACATAACTATTTTACTTCTAGGATTTGTCTATAGCTATGTATTTTTCTATAGCTATAGACATTTTTATTATTGGTTTTATTATTTAAAATAAAGAATTAAAAAAGAAACTGAATATTACTTTGAGGTTGCAGTGGTGGTTTACATGAACTGTGAGGTATTTGTAGGATAGAATGCTATATAACTGTAAAAACATAGGCTCTAGAGTGAAGCAAAATGGGAGAATCTTTAGGCTGAAATATTATTAAGTAAAAAGAGAGAGCTACGCACATATTTGTGAACATTGTTCTACTCCATGTATAAAACTTGAGAGAAGGTAAAATGTGCTGAACTTCTTTTCAGTTCATTAGTGTGGGGCTTGAATATCAGGAGGACACTGGGCCAGAATGGGATGGGGAAGCTCGTGTACATAAATTTTGGAGTTTGAATTTATGATCCACGTGAATGTGTTGTCTCTACAAAAGCAGTATGAAAAACACATTGTGGATAGAAAATAGGATACAGAGAGCTCAAAGAATATTCTATAAACAAGGACTAGTGTGCAAGAAGGCCCTCCACTGGATAAGGCCAAGATGAAGGAGATGGGAGTATTTTTGGTAGGCCTTTTAGAGGAGTTCCGTTCTTATCCAGAGTAATTAAAGGGTTTCGAGCAGGGAAAGGGCCCTTCAGTGGGCTTTTGAAAGTGTGTTGAGCTGTTTGGGAGAAACACCAGTTAGTGCCTCTTTATTCAGATGAGAGACCATCCCTGATTCAGCCAGACAGCCAGTATGGCTAGGTACAATGACATTATTGGTATGACTGGGTGACTGGGTTCTGGGAGGCATTCTTTTAGAAGTTAAGGGAGCTGGAGGCAGTGATGATTTTGTCCTGGGGCTGATTTAAGTTAAGAAATAACTGAAAATTGAAACACTGTGCAGCTGTGAAAAATAAAGTATCAGCTTGTACAATGGGTCTGGTCAGTTTCTTGGGCACATAGCAAAAAGAAGCAGGGTGTTGACTGTGTATATCAATATACAACCATGGAGAAGAGAACAGACCTGCTTGAATAAGCTTTAAAGCATTTTTAAATGTAGGATTGGTGAGGCCATTTGCAAAGAGGAGTCAGGTCTGGAAGGGAAAAACTGGAGTTTGATGTTTGGTATGTTGAGTAGAGACTTTAGTCCTTCTTGTCCATCACAATGGAGATTAGAAGAAGGTGACAAGGGGTAGATGTAGCTTTCTAGAGTTTGAAGAGGTCTGGCCTGGAGATCCACAATCAGGAGGTCTATGCCTAGCTGGAGACAAACCAGACATACATAGGCAAGAACTGCAAACCATTCATACTCACTCTTTCCAGGGATGCAAGCAGGTGTGTGTGTGTGTGTGTGTGTGTGTGTGTGTGTGTGTGTGTGTGTGTGTGCGCGCGCGCGCGCGCATGCATGAGAGACAGAAATTTGCAAGTAAGGACTGTCTGTCAACAAGCATATTCTTCCTGGGTGCCTGCTTGCTCTGCTGCTAAGAGACAGAGCCCCTCCTGCTCTCATGAGGGGCTCTGGTCACCTGTTCTCTGATGTCACTTGTCCAGGCAGGGAAGTCCCACCCCTGTCCTTTGTATCTTCCTCAAGACCACTCACCTTGTCCTGCACTCTGGCAATGATGTTCTGGTGAGCTGGTGGCACTTCCCCGTGTCTCTGTCCCTTCCAGGCCTGCCAGCAGCAGCATTCTGTGGGAATAATTGATATTACCGAAAACACAAGGCTGGGTGCCAGCTTCACATTCTCTAAACATTTAATGATTCAACTGTTTCAGCCTCATCAGAGCCAAGTCTGGAAACGCTCCCAGTGGCTCACAGCTGATGATGATCAAGCCACCTGTTTTACTGTTTTAGCAACCTCTCCTCTGCTTCCAGGGGTTGGGGGCAAGGGACCATTGGTTGCATGCCAAAGCTTTGTGGCCCCTGCAGGGTCCCTGTGTCCACGTAGAGTCCTCAGGCATGGCAAGCTGGCGATCTTTCTCCCTTGCACTGATCAGTGAAAGTGTTTTGGCTTGATCATCTAGAGGCTGGCACAATCTGCCTTATTGTTTTGAAGAGGTGTTTGTTTAAGCTGTCATGATGGGGCCCAGCTGTCTGTGACAGGGGACAGGAAGTACAAGGCAGGCTGGGTGATAGAAGCATGAGAGGAAGTCTACCCTGAAAGTGCCAGAGACATTAGGGAACATAGTGAAAGAGAGGAGGGAGGAGGAACTGAGCAATTGGGGAGAAGCAGGAAGCTTAGATCGAGGACTGTACAGGAGAGACAGAGCAAAGGCAGAGGAGGAGGAAGAAATGCAGAGAAACAAACCTAAGACTCAGAGCTGTCCCATGTGAACAAGGAGAACAACTCTCCCTCAGCACCACCATCATGGGAGCAAGTATTCAAGATGGGAACCTGGGGGTAGGGGAATCCCATTCAACTCAGGCAGATGCTATATGCCTGGCACCATTGTTTAACTACTGGCTAATAGCAGTTAGCTATTGTTTGGGGACAAACACAACCACCCCAGACACTTTAACCTGATAATTCTTGATTTAGTTCTGAATTGGTAGGCAGATAAGCTTGTCTCTTGGGCTGAGCTGAGCTTGGTAGAACTTACCTTGTTTTCTGATGTTGATTGATTATTGATTTGCTCACAAGCTTTGCTGATTTCAACTGGGCTCTTTCCTTGTGATGCTATCCTTAAGCAATCAAGTCTAGTCTTGACCTTATACTGAAAACACAAAAGAAAGAGAGAGCTCTTTTTACCCCTTATTTTTTGTATTGAACTTGCTTTTGTCCTTGGCTGAATCCAGTCAATGTGGAAAGGCTCCATTGACCGGTACCCATGGCCAAGGCTCTTCTGCCCTGGATGAACTTTTAGGAAGCCATAGAAAACAGCTGACTCCACTTGGTGGGTTAGTAAATGTAACTGCTGAAGCCAGGCACTGAAGACACTATAGAGTCTAGAACTTTCCAAGGGGATGGATAGGAGAGGTCATGGAATCAAGAGGGAATGAAATTTTCGACCTATAGAATGGGTTTAGAATTACACATGCTATTTCTCTCTTTAAGGCATTTCATACAGAGATCTTCTTTTACAAATATTCCAGAACCTCTTTTAAAGGGTCAGAACCAACATTTTATTGTCAGGAATAAATTCTCTCCAGTAAATAAAAACCAAAATGGGAAGAAGTCCTGGGGAGAAGGTTCAGTGGATAAAGTGCTTTCTTTGCAAGCATGGAGATTTCAGATGCATGCAGGGAAAAGGCTGGGCTTGCCTGAAATCTCAGTGCAGGCAAAAGCAGACAAAAGGATCTTTAGGGCTCCATAACAAGTCAGTCTAGCTAAGCAGTGAGCTCTGTGCTCAGTGAAAGATGCTCAAACTGAGGTGGAGTGCAACGGAGACAATTGATGTCAACCACTGGCTTCCACACATACATGCATGCAGACATGGGCATGTGCATTCGAAAATGCACGTAAAGTCATACACACACACACACACACACACACACACACACACACACACACACACACACACAAGGAATACACACCAACATAAAAAAGTTTAAGGACACCTATGGCCTGGTAGGAGGAAACCCAATATGGGAATCCAGAAGCAGGGTGCTTAGTCTGAGCAGGCAAACAATCTATTTTAAATTGATTGCTTTATTTGCTGGACTTTATATTGACATGTTTTGCTTGGTTCTGTGTGCTCTGGGACTTGGGCCTATTCATTTACTATTAGAAGAACAGTAATTATTTTGAGGCATTCTGGAGAATAAACTTTGCTTTCCTTTCCCTGCTCTCAGCAGGGTTGGGTGTGCCCTTATATCTCTGAAGCTGCCTATGACAGGAAGTGAGAGACTCTACCCCCACATACCAGTCACCCATTGTCATGTGTCTGGTAGGACACCCCACAGAACCCACCCTAGGAGGAAAGTTTGCAAACCTCTGATGTTCCATCTTTCCTGAGGCTGTGGGTCCTCTGGGACTTTGCCCAAAGATAGGATCTGCTTTAGCAGTGTGGGAGGAAGCCCAGAATCCCACTTAATAGCTAGTCAGTGGAGAACATCGTGAGTAGTGTGAATGTGGTGGGCCAGCGATGTCTCCTCTCTGTGGGTAAATTCAGTAGCGGGGCTAAGAGCTAAGGCTTATGTGCATTTCATTGGTCTGTCTTTCTGTAATGAAACGTGGCAAAGAGAGCACCTGTTTCTTCCTTACAGCTGTTTCCCCAGTGTCAAGAACATGAAAAAACTTCAGATAACATTTCATAGGTGATGGCTTCCCGTTCCTCACATGGGTGAACATGTGCTGGTTCATACAATGTTTTTCTATCTTTATGTTCTGAGTGGCTACTAGGAGGCCTGCAACTGTCCCATGGGTTTCAGGATGGATCCTTTATCTCATTTAAAGAAGCTCAGGCATCCAGGGCTAGACCATGAGTCTGTGGTCTTTTCCCAGACTTAGCTAGATCTCACCTGAAGACTGCATTTGTGTCTTACCAGAGGCCTCCCCTTATATTTCAACAGTGGTAGTTTATCTGAATTACCAGCTACAGTAGGATATGGGATCAACTAAGAGACACACCGCTGGTTAAATCTTCAAGGGCACATCCAGGGAGAATTAACAGAAGAGAGAAGACATTTCTGGTTCAGGATCTGACACCCAGAAGCATTTTTTAAAGGACCATTTCCTCCCCGTCTCTGCTGAAACTCAAGCATGAGCCCCATCTCTGCTTGCCCTGTCTGTAGGTGATAAAATTCAAACAACTATGATAGCCAAAAAAATAGGCTTGTGTCCCATAAATATATTCATGATAAATATACATGGATCATGACCCCAGCTCAAAGGTTCCCTAGGAAGGAAGTCTACCCACACTTGAGAAAAAGTGCCTTACATGTACATGTAGCTGTAATTAACGAAGATGAGTTTTATAAGTCATGCCTCATCTGGTGTTGAATGCTGGCCCTGCTACATGTCAGGTGATGCTGGCCAGCCAGTCCCTCAACAGTAGAAAGTGAGCCCTACAGAGTCTATCTTAAGTGTCTTTTAATGCTGACAGTAAAACATGAGCCATAAATAGAAGGCTTGGGCAGCATGGTTTATGTCTTGTTCTTTCTCTACTAGAACCCTGTGTGTTTGGAGAACAGATGTGTGCTATGGGTGCAGAGTATGCTTTGCTGAGCAAGAACTAACCTCCACATGGCTCAGGAAGTCCTTGGCAGAGCGTGAATCATATGACACAATTCCTAAAAGTATAGGTTTGAGGAACCACTGAACTAAACTTAAGGCCTGGGTCTACCTCCACATGTATGATGATGTTTGGCAGGCTGCACAGTTTACATGCTTCAGTTTCCTTATTGAGTGACCAAGGACACTCACAGGGTCTATTACTCCACTGGGTTAGCATTTGGAGGGGTCAAATGAGACCGAAGCATTGAACATTTGGCTTCATGCCGGTGGCCTAGAGTCAACTTTGCTTAATAGTTATTAGTTACTGTTGCCTTTATTATGTGTTATTTTGCCCATGGGGACAGCTTCAAAGCAGACAGTGACCTCTTTCCAGGCTTTCCTATCCTGCCTGAGAAGCTCTATCAACAGTTTCCCTAATGAGCTTAGCTCTGGGAGGCAGAGGCTTTGTTTGCCTAGTGTCTTCCTGTCAACATGGTTTCTTTTTCGAGTTGACACTACACCAACTGTGTATTTACCAGCCTTCATGGGACCTGTGACTATCAACTGCTGCAAGAGAGTAAATGACATTCATTGTTAAAAAAGGCTAAATGTCTATTTCCCCCTCACAATGGAAGGAGCTCTTGGAGGCCATTGAGTAAATAACTCTAAATAGCACACCATAAAATGTTTTCCATACGCCTTGTTGCATGAACTGCCACACTGCAACAGCTGGTATGGCTGGTTAAATTATATGTGCTCTTATAATTTACTGTCCAAAATACATATTTACTCGTACTTAAAGGCTACACTAAACAGTCTCTATGGCAACTGGGAAAAAACCCCACAAAAGTCTTATTAAGTGTTCTTTGTATTATGTTTAGGAGTTTAATCATTAGAAGAAAGTTCACAGACCACATAGACACCAGGGAACTTGAAGAAAGAAAGTCTTTGCAAGAAAAAAGAATGAGGCTGGCTTTGAACCTGGTAGGAGAGGATTGTGGATTTTTTTCCTAAAGTAATAATCACCAAGGGCTTTCTCTTTGGGAGGGAGTGCTGCATTTGGGGTACATCAGACACAAATTGGGGTTTTACAAGCAGGGCTTTCAGCAGAGAAGAAAAATTCGTCAATTAACATATTCCAATCAAAGATTACTTTCTGCTTTAGTCACAAATTAGGAGACCTGGAAGGCCTCTGTTGAACTGGAGTCCTGTCAGTCTTCAAAGGGAACTTGCAGTGGTTTCCTTGGAGAGGGGCTTGTACTCAGTCAGCGAAGCCCTAGCTTGTAGTCAGAGGTCTGCGGAACACTGGGACAGTAAAACCTAGAAGTATCAGTGACATAGCCTAGCAATGATCTTTCCCCTCTCTTGCTCAGCTACATGCACAGCTTTTTGGTGGATTTTCTGTTGCTCATGTTACTGAGATACCTGAGGAACTCTACCTCTTCTGATTCCACACCAGACCTAAGTTTGCTCGCCAATGGTTCTGCAGCAGAGGGCAAGAGAACAGCTGGGAGACTTGATGGGCCAGACAAGTCCTCTTTATATCCACTAGTAATCCCGCTAGACAAACCCAAGGCACCGTTTACACCAATCAAAAGCATGAACTGCAAAGACAGGGACATGTAGCATCCTTTGATGAACACCAAACATCTCTGAGACAAGTGCTGTTAAATACCAGACCCAGATATTTAGCTCCAGATGATAATGTATTTAAACAACACTAGCATATGGAATTTCTCTGAGAGAGAGAAAGAGAGAGAGAGAGAGAGAGAGAGAGAGAGAGAGAGAGAGAGAGAGAGAGAGATCATAGAGGCTCTCTGTGAAAGGGCTGCAAACAAGACAACCCTGTGCCTATCAACAATGGAACAAATTTATTGTAGACTGTCAGCCTAGTGACATACTTCACAGAGCATGAAGACCGGGCACGGAATACACAGCGCAGACACATCTGCAAATGTCATGTAGAGGGCAGGAAGCCAGAAGCAACATCCAAGTTTGTCCCCAGTGGTTCCATTCTGGGTGACTCTGAGTGAACCAAACGTGTGTCAGCTTTCAAAGGTCTGGAAATGCTTTGAAGTTTAACGGTGACCAAAAGCATGGCTGTGCAGAGTGAGTGCTGGCTGTCACATTACTCTCATCCTTGAGGCTAGTTACATGGTGTGTTCACCCTCCAGAGAAGTTTTTTACCCTCACATTTAGAGTTTTGAGTATTACTTTATTACATTTCATTCTTAAAAAAAGAATCTACATAGGACAGAGCAGTTAAGAGCACTTGTTGCTCTTCAAGAGGAGATGATTTTGATTCTCAGCATGTACATGGCAGCTTCCAAACACCCAGAGATGGTAATTAAATAAAACAAATATATTTTTTAAAATCTACTGAATGAAGGACCTTTAGAAATATAAATTAGAGGGTCAGAACTGACCCCAAGGCCCCACTCTTGCTGCACCACTGCATGCCCACTGTCTGTTTGTGGTCCCTTCTCTCTCTCCCTCTGTGAGGTAGAATACAAACCCCAGACCCTGAAGAGGGTAGTGACTGCCTTTCCTCCCTCCTGGAGACACACAACATAATGTGGATTTGTGTGACTATCCTTAAAGCTGATGATGGAATCCTCATGATTGTTTTAAAGATCCCTTTTACAGCACCAACTAAGAAAAACATCATAATAAAATTTTACAAGTTAGCTGCCAGCAAGAACAAACAGGAGAACACTATGAGGAATGAATTGGAGGCACTAACAAAATCTTCCCTCAGAACAATAACTCTGCAGTAGAGCCAAGGCTGAGGAGGTCGCTGTAGATAACTCTCCTAGGGCATTAGGGAGGAGGAAGGAGATGTCCCCCTCTGCCATCTTCATTTCTAGGGCTAATATGTCTAGGAATGTGCTGAGAAGGCATAATGCTTGGCCTTGCCTCTGAATCAGGTCTGGGATAACCAGGGCCACTTAAGTTATCCCAGAGGATCCCCGAATTAACCCTCTGTGAACCCAGGAAAGCCATTTCTGCTACCCTACCTGAGGAAAGCTGCTGGAATTCAATCAAGAGTAAACCAGAATGTCACTTGCCATTAGGTTCAATTGGCATTTTTTTTAAATTACAAGATTACCTTTGAATTGTGTACAGGAGCCTATAACTGCTGTCCATTGGCAGTAATCAAGCCCGATTTCATTTTACCCATAGACCAGCTTCACATTCTAGAATCTTTGTTTATTGAGCTTCTGTCTGTCCAACTACCAGTAAGGAATAAATTCCACAGCAAACACAGCCCAGGTGCTTGCAGAGTATCCACCACTGTTCCCAGATGGTTTCTGTGAGTAGTCCAGTCCAGTGGCTTGGAAACTCCTGAAGTCCAAGGACTAGACATGGCAGGTTCCTAATAGATGAGGATCTAATGAAGCATTAGAGTTGTCCTAATATTGCTCTCAGCCCTAGAGTCAGATGATAAGAGAATATTTGCTTTCTATTGTCACTGACTTTATTTGACTTCTGTGGTGATTATTGGATCTCTAGGATCCATTTGAGTGCAGATTTTCTGTGGGACAGCTCAGCTCATACTTGTGCTGTGATGCACTGTTGAGAACTCATATTAAGAACTGTGTTATTTTTCTGACTGCCAGCAGGAAGGGCAAGGAGTCTGTGGACAAACCTTGACAGTAACAGGCTGAGGATGTAGTGCAAAGGTGCTTCTGGGAGGACCCCCTCTCTATAGCATTATTGATAGACATACTTTCTTTGATGCATTTAAAGAATAATTTTTAAGTTTTCAGTTATTTTTATTTAAAAAGTTTTTTTTCACACACACCACTGCTCCCTCTCCCTCCCTTTCTCCCAGACCTCTCTCAGCTTCCCCCCACCCCATCCTCCCATCTATTGCCCAGGGAAGGCAAGGAATACCAAGGTGAATCAGTTCCATCTGGCATATCCAGTTGAGGTAGGGCCAAATCTCTCCGCCAGGATTAAGGCTGAGTAAGGTGTTCCTCTGTAGGGAATGGGCTCCAAGAAGCCAGTTCATGCACCAAGAACAAACTCTGGTCCGATTGCAAGAGACTCCACAAACTGCTCACATCATTTCACTGTTATCTACATTCAGAGGGTTTAGTTCCTTTACATAAAGGTTCCTCAGCTGTCATTTCAGAGTCAGTGAGCTCTGAGTAGCTTGGGTCAGCCATCTTTGTGGGTCTCCTTATGATGATCCTGATCTTGTTCATATAATCTCTCCTCCATCTCTTCAGCTGGGCCAGGAGGTTGACCTGGTGCTTAGCTATCAATCTCTGCTTCTGCCTTCATCAGTTGCTGGATGAAGGTTGTATAATGACAATTAGAGTGGTCATTCATTTGATTACAGGGGAAATCCTGTTTAGGTACCCTCTCC
The DNA here is from genome assembly GCA_004025045.1 of Sigmodon hispidus. NCBI lineage: Eukaryota > Metazoa > Chordata > Mammalia > Rodentia > Cricetidae > Sigmodon > Sigmodon hispidus. The sequence continues at coordinate 447,685 of PVIH01000017.1, read as the reverse complement.
CATTGTAATAGGTTTCTGGCCCAGATTAGCCGGCCCAGCCTCAAGGTTTGGACCCACAAACCCACAGAAACATAGACTCTTGTATTATTTTTATACTGATTGACCTAGGGCCCAGGCATATAACTTGCTAACTCCTTCATCTGAACTCAACCCATCATGTTCAGCCATGCGGCTCAGTACCTTTTCTCAGAGCACCATTTCTGCATCATTCCTCTGTGTCAGCTGCCGGTTCTCATCGTGTCTCTGTCACATCCCTGTGGCATTTGTCTCCGCTCTGAGATGTTCCTGAGTTTTCTTAGCCTGGTAGCTCTGCCCACACTTCCTGTCTGCCTTTAGTCAATTAGCTTTTATTAAACCCATAGGTGGGACAAATATTTACAATGACAGGAAACAGTAGCAACATAACATAATCCCACTACACTCTCCACTATTGCTTGGAGTCTTAGCCAGGGATATTTTATGGGTTCTTGGATGTTTCCCTAGCACCAGGTTTCTCTTTAACCCTGCAATAGATATCTATTTCTTTGTTCTCCCTCTCAACCATCTCATTCTCTCATGATCTCTTCCTACCTCCCCTTGCTTCCTCCCTGTATGATCCTGATTTATTCAGGAGATCTTCTCTATTTTCTCTTAATAGAAGGATTCATGGATGCCTTTTTAAAGTTCTTCCTGTTACCTAGCTGTTTGTGGTTTGTGGATTGTATTCTGGTTATCCTTTTCTTGACAGAGTACATACCATGTCTATCTTTCTGGGTCCGTGTTACTTCACTCAGGATCTATTCTCCAAATCAATCCATTTGCCTGCAAGTTTCAAAATGTCATTTTTATTCTGCTGAGTAGTACTTCATTGTGCAAATGTCCCACATTTTTAAAATCCATTTTTCAGTTGAGTGGCATCTAGATTGTTTTCAGGTTCTGGCTGTTACAAATAATGCTGCTATGAACATAGTTGTGCTAATGCATATTCTTGGAGTAAGAATGTGCATCCTTTGAGTATATACCCAATAGTGGTACTGCTGGATCATTGGGTAGATTATTTCCAGTTTTCTGAGGAAGAACTATACTTATTTCCAAAGTGGCTGTACAAGTTTATATTCTCACCAACAATGAAGGAGTGTTCCCCTTGCTCCACATCCCCTCCAGCATAGGCTGTCATCTGTGTTTTTTATCTTAGCCATTCTGACAAGTGTAAGATGGTATCTCAGAGTTGTTTTAAGTTGCATTTCTCTGTTGGCTAAGGATATTGAGGAATTCTTTCAGCCATTTGAAATTTTTTTCTGTTGAGAATTTCCTACTTAGCTCTGAACCTCATTTTAAAAATTAGATTATTTGGTTATTTGGCCTGTAATTTCTTGAGTTCTTTATATATTTTGGAAATCAGTCCTCTGTCAGATGTAGGGTTGGTAAAGACCTTTTCCCATTCTGTAGGCTGTCATTTTGTCTTATTGATTGTGTCTTTCGCCTTACAGAAATTTCTCAGTTTCAGGAGGTTCCAACTATTGTTGTTCTTAGAGTCTATGCTACTAGTGTTATATTTAGGAAGTGGTCACCTATGCCATTGTATTCAAAGGTATTTCTCTCCTTTTTGTTAGTGTATTCCAGACACCACTCCAGTTTGCCCACCGGGCATGGCCATGGGTCTCTCCAGAGTCACCATGTTGTGGCCACACCCCCTGCCTGCACAGCGTGCTCCCAGAGCACAGAGCACACCCCTGGGCATGTCTGCATGCCCATTTGTTCCTTTAAAGGGAAATACCATGTGACAGTGATTCTTTTTCTGCTCTCTTATCTTCTCCCTCTCTTTCTTCTTTCTTTTCTCTTCCTCCACCCGTCTCGTCTCTGGATATTCAAACCCTTCCTAAATAAAGTTGTAAATGGCACCCTGGCAGCGAAAGTTTTGTCTTTTCCACATGCAAAATACTAATACTTTTTTTTTTTTATCAAGTTCAGTGTAACTGGGTTTGATTCACTTGGACTTGAGTTTTGTGCAAGGTGATAGATATTGATATACTTGCATTCTTCTATATATCATCATCCAGTTATGCCAGCACCATTTGTAAAAGATGTTATCTTTTTTTCATTGTATATTTTTGGCCTATTTGTCAAAAATCAGGTGTTCATAGGTATGTGGATTAATGTCGGTGTCTTTGATTCAATTTCATTTATCCACAAATCTGTTTCTATGCCAGTACCAGGTGTTTTTATTACTGTGGCACTATAGTATAGCTTGAAGTCATGGATCAGTGATGCCATCTAAAGTTCTATGATTGTTCAGGATTTTTTTTGGCAATCTTGGTCTTTTTTCATAAAAAGGTTAGTATTGTTCTTTCGAGGTCTGTGAAGAATTGTGTTGGGATTTTGATGGGGATTGCATTGAATCTGAAAATTGCTTTTGGTAAGATCTCCATTTTTACTATGTTGATCCTACCTATCTAAGAACATGGGTGATCTTTACATTTTCTGATATCTTCTTCAACTTTTTTTCTTCAGTGACTTAAAGTTCTTATCATGCATGTCGTCTTTTACTTCTTTGGTTGGAGTTACCTCAAGATATTTGATGCTATTTGCAGCTACATTGCAAAGGGTAATGTTTCCCTGGTTTCTTTTTCAGCCTTTTTATCATGTGTATATAGGAGGGCTATTAATTTTTTGTGTTAATCTTGTATCCTGCTATATTTTTTATCAGCTGTAGGAATTCCTTGGTAGAATTTTGGGGATCACTTGTATTTGCTACCATATCATCTGAAAATAATAATAGTTTGACTTCTTCCTTCCCAATTTATATCCCCTGAATCTCCTTTTGTTGTCTTATTGCTCTAGCTAAAACTTTGAGATCTATATTGACTAGATATGGGAAGAATGGACAGTTTGTCCTATTCTTGATTTTAGTGGGATTTCTTTCCATTTAGTTTGATCATGGATGATGGTTTGATGTATACTGCCTTTATTATGTTTAAGTATTTTTCCCTGCATCAATACTCATTAGGGAGATTCATCTGTAATTCTCTTTCTTTGTTGGATCTTCTTGTGGCTTGCATACCAGGGTGATTGTAGCCTCATAAAACGAGTTTGGCAATGTTCCTTTGGTTTCTGTTGTGTGGAACAATTTGAGGTGCATTGGTATTAGCTCTTCTTTGAATTTCCAGTACAATTCTGCACTGAAGTCATCTGGTCCTGGGCTTTATTTGCTTGGGAGACTTTTAATAACTGCTTTTATTTCCTTAGTGGTTATAGGTCTATTTAGGTCATTTATCTGGTCTTGATTTAATTTTGGTAAGTGATACTTGTCCAGAAAGATTTCCATTTCCTTTAGGTTTTCGAATTTTTGTGTAGTACAGACTTTACTTATGTGGAGTATGATATAATGATTGTCTGGATTTACTCACTGTCTGTCATTGTCCCTATTTCATTTCTGATTTTGTTAATTTAGATTCTCTCTCTCTCTCTCTCTCTCTCTCTCTCTCTCTCTCTCTCTGACTCTTAGTTTGGATAAAGGTTTGTCTATCTTGTTGCCTTTCTCAAAGAACCAACTCTTTGTTTCATTGATTCTTTGTATTGGTCTCTTTTTGTTTTAATTATATTAACTTCAGCCCTGAGTTTGATTATTTCCTGCCGTCTACTTTTTCTGGTTGAATTTACTTTTATTTGTTTTAGAGCTTTTAGCTGTGCTCTTAAGTCTCTTGTGTGAAATTTCTCCAATTATTATTTTTTTTAATGTAGGCACCTAGGGGTATGAACTTTCCTCTTAGCACTGCTTTCATTGCATCCCGTAAGTTTGGGTATGCTGCAGATTTATTTTCATTAAATTCTAGAAAGTCTTTAATTTCTTTCTTTACTTCTTCCTTGACCCAGAGGTGGTTTAATTGAGAGATGTTCAGTTTCCATGAATATGTAGGCTTTCTGTGGTTTCTGTTGTTGAACTCTAACTTTAGTTTATGGTAATCAGATAGAATACAAGGGTTTATTCCTATTTTTTGTATTTATTCATAATTTTTAATGAATATTTTATGTGGTCAACTTTAGAGAAAGTTCCTTGGAGTGCTAAGAAAAGGGTATATTCTGGTATTTGGGTGGAATGTTCTCTATATAGATTAAGTCCATTTGTGTCATAATACCTGTTAGTTCTCTTATTTCTCTGTTAAGTTTCTATCTTGTTGACCTATCTATTAGTGTGAGTGGGGTATTTAAATCTTCCACTATTAGTAAATAGTGTTTGATGTAAGGTTTAAGCTTTAGTAGGTTTTTGTTTGTTTTTACATATGTGGATGCCTTTGTATTGAGGGCATAAATGTTCAGGACTGAGATTTCTTCTTGCTAGATTTTTTTCCTGAGATGAATAAGTAATGTCCTTCTTAATTTCTCTTAACTGAATTTAGTTTGAAGTCTATTTTGTTAGGTATTAGAATAGCTACACCAACTTGTTTCTTAAGGTCATTTGAAAAGGTCTTTTCCCAACCTTTTACTGTGAGGCAGTATCTGTCTTTAAAGTTAAGGTGTGTTTCTTGTATGCATCAAAAAGATGGATTCTGTTTTCATATTCATTGTGCAAGTCTGTGTCTTTTTATAGGTGAATATCAATATATTAAGGAATAATAATAACTAGTGATTGTTAATTTCTATTATTTTTGGTTGTAGTGTGTGTGTTTCCCTTCTTTGGTGTTTGCTTCTGTGGGATTATCTTTTGTTTGTGGCTTCATGGGTGTATCTAGCTTCTTTAGGTTGAAGTTTTCTTTCCAATATTTTCTGTAGGGCTGGATTTGTGGGTAGATATTGATCAAATCTGGTTTTGTCATGGAATATCTTGTTTACTTTGTCTATGGTGATTGAGAATTTTTCTGGATATAGCAATCTGGACTGGCATCCATGGTATCTTAGTGTCCTTATAACATCTTTCTGGGACTTTCAAGCTTTTATAGTCTACATTGAGAAGTCAGGCCTTATTCTGATGGATCTGCCTTTATAAGCCACTTGGTCTATTTCTTTGCAGTTCTTAAAATTTTTTCTTAATATGTTTGGTGTTTTGGTTATTATGTGGTGAGCAGACATTTTTGGGAGGTTCTGGTTTATTTGCTGTTCTGCAAGCTTGTATCTTCATAGGCATTTCCTTTATTAGGTTGGGAAAGTTTTCTTCTATGATTTTGTTAAATATATTTTCTGTGCCTTTGAGCTGGTTTTCTCCTTCTTCTTTTCCTATTATTCTTAGGTTAAGTCTTTTCATAGTGCCCCAGATTTCATGGACATTTGTGTTATGATTTTTTTTAACTTTAGAGTTTACTTTGATGACTCTATTTCCTCTATTGTATCTTCCATGCCAGGGATTCTCTCTTCTCTTGCATTCTGTTGGCTATGTTTGCATCTGTAGTTCCTGTTTGTTTACTCAGATTTTTCTTTTCCAGTATTCCCTCAGTTTGTGTTTTCTTTACTGCTTATATTTAAGTTTTTGAGTCTTGTACTGTTTTGTTCACCTTTTTGAATCCTTTTTCTTTGTTCTCTAGTAGTTCTTTAAGAGATTTATTGTTGTCTTCCTTTTTTTTTTAATGTCTTTTCCTCTATTTCCTTAAGGGAGGTTTTTTATTTCTTCTTTAAAGGCTTTTATCATCTTATAAAGACATTTTTAGGGTCACTTTCCCCTTCTCCTCCTCCTTCGTCTTCTATACTGGAATGTTCAGGTCTTGCTGTTGTAGTAACTCTAGGGTTTAGTGGTGCCATATTGTTCTTGATGTTATTGAATGAATTTTTCACACTGGTGCCTAACTCATTTCTTTCTCTGATTGTAGCAAGTGTTGTCTGTATTTCAGGGACCTCTTTTTGTTCTACTAGGTGCTCTTTGGTGCAATTGAAGCTCTTGAAGAAATCAAATGCAGTGGAGTCTGTATCTTAGAGAGTGTTGAGATCTGTAGCTGGACCTTTCTAGGGTCTGTGTCTTAGGAAGCCCCTCTTGTGATGGGGCTCTCCCAAGGATGTGTCTCAGGGAGTAACTCTTGGTGATGAATCTCCTAAGAGGCCATGACTCAGAAAGCAGCTGAGGTTGTGGGGGATGGGTGGTTTGGGGGAATGGGCTGAGGCTTATGGGGTGGAGGGTCTGTTATGGGTGTTGACATTCAAGCTTGCACTCAGTGGTCCTGCTTGCATGCCTGCAGCTGGAACTGTGATGTGTTAGGTGGAGAACTTTTTGTGCCCTGTTGCCAAGACCTGGGGGGCTGTCCAAGCTGGTCTGACTGGCTGGCTGGGAAGAGGGTAGTTCATCTCTTCTGGGGCTCTCCAGAGGCTGTGTGTGGCTTTGGGAAATGGATTGAGGCTTATGGGGTAGAGGGTCTGATGAGAGGTGTAGATAGTCAGGCTTGCATGCAGAGGTCCTGCTTGCTTGCCTGTAACTAGAGCTTTAATGGATTAGGGGGACACATTTTGTACCTGTTGCCCAGACCTGGGGGCTGTCCTAGCTGTCTTGGCTGGCCAGCTGGGAGAAAGGTCACATTTAAAGAATTTATTTTCTGTTAGTAGGTAGGCATTATCATTATTCAGTATTCTGATGCCATATCTACATATCTAAAGGTTCTAGGACAAGGTTGGGGAAATGGTTCAGTTAATAAAGCTAATTTCTCCACAATCTTGAGGAGCTGACATCTATCCTTAACACCTCATGGAAAGTCAGTCTTGGGTTTTGGAAAAGTCAGATTGTAGTTTTGAGGAGGCAGAAACAGGAGGATCACTGGGACTCACTGACCAGGCTATCTAGATAGGTGGTCAAGTTTGAGGTTCAGTGAGAGAATTTGTCTCAAAAATAAACTGAAGAGTGAAATTGATGTCAACCTCTGGTCTCTAGACACACACCACACTACTCACTCACTCACACGCACACACACACACACACACACACACACACACACACGCACACACACGAGTCCTTTTTCCTTCATGGTCAGTTGACCATCAGTCCATGAGAAAAGGGCAGAAATGACAGCAGAGATCCTTTATGGCACACGAACATGATGAAGACAGCCCCTATGAGAGAGACTTGTGAATCAGCTCAACTTTATTCCAGAGTATAGGAAGCATAAAGAATTGGGGAGCCTGAGGACAAAGCCTAATTTGCATTGAGTGTCAGGATCCTATCATAAAGCTCCTACAATAAGTCTTAGTTACAGTACCATGCAGCAGGGAAGTCTTCTAGCAGGTATCTGGGCCATGGGTCATGCTAAAGATAAATCAGGCATCTGGCTTAGAGACAGCTTTCAGATAAGGTCAGTCCTCTGGGCCCAGGGATGTTCTCCAGATAAGAGTAGGTAGAGAAGGAAGTTTCTCTGGGGAGGGAGGGAGTTCCATGTTATCAAGCCTTGGAATAAGCTGCCAGGCCATGATAGAATGCAACCTCTGACCAGCCGGCAAGGCCTAACACACACACACACACACACACACACACACACACACACACACACACAGACTATCTCTTGGTCACATTCAAATACATGAACTGTTATTTTTTATGCCTATTTCCACTTGAGCTTCATCAGAGAAGGCAAACCATAGTGCTGATTAATATGACCATTCAGCAACCGGTTGTTGACACAACCCTCAGCCTTAGGAAACAAAGCTAGAGAAAGTTATTTCAGAAAGCAAAATTTTGACTCCACTTCATTTTTCCGGAATATCAAGCAAGCCCCCTATAGCTCACTTTCCCAGCATGAAGGCCTGAGACATGTGCTCTGTAATAATCATGATCCCAACACCTATCTCCTGGTATGAATGTAACACTCCTGGAGAGAGGGATACCAGTTGCTTATATTCTTCTCCTATATATTGTCTGGCTTATAGTAGGTACACACACTGACACACAGACACACACAATCATCTAATTAATAGGCTGTGTCTATTAGCACTCGATTTTAATGGACTGTCTCACTCAATAGAATAAAAGAATCAAGTGTATGTTTTCATTACATTTTATTTATTGAGTGTATGTGTTTGTGCATATGTGGATGTGTGGTACATATGCCTGTGTGTGTGTGTACATGCATGCCTTTATCTCTCTCTCTCTCTCTCTCTCTCTCTCTCTCCTCTCCTCTCCCTCTACCACATGGGTGCCAAGGATCAAACTCTTATCTGCTGAGACATCTTTCTAGTCTAAGCCCAAGTTCTTTTTTGTTTTCACATTTACATGAGATGCTACGATGCTTGTTTTCATGTGCTTGCTTTATTTCACTTAGATTATGTATTCAAAGTTCATGCACATTGTTGTTGCAAATAACACAATTTCCTTTATTTGTAAGGTTGAATAATAATCTACTCTAACACATTTAGTTTATCTATTTGCCCATATATGACATACAGGTTGAATCTCTATATTGGTGATTGTACGCAGTGCCACAGAAAACACAGAATATCAGGCCTCTTTGGGGATATGAATTTGATTTAGTTTGGTTACAAATCCAAAGTGTGATTGCTAGATAATTATAATGTTAATATTATGTGGGAATCCTCTTCATTATTTTCATGGCTATATTAACCTAATTGTTTCATAGGTTCATTGATTCCACATCTAATTCAATATTTGTAGTTGCTTTTCTCTTCATAAAATTACATGTAATTTATTTATTTGTGATATATATATGTGTGTGTGTGTGTGTGTCAGAAGATGATGGGGGGGCTACATGTGCAATTGTGTACATGTAGAAGTCAAATTACAATGCATAAGACTCAGTCTTCTACTGTGTGGGATCCAGGGGACTGAATCAAGGTCTCCTGATTGGACTTGACAGTAAGTATTTTTACTTGCCTTTCCAGCTCTAACACACACACACACACACACACACACACACACACACACACACACACACTTTAGGTTTAGACAGTTGCATATTTTAAGAATTAAATCACTTGTTGATAGTATTATAGAAATATAATTGATGTTTGCACGTTGATTTTCTGTTAAACAACCTATATAAATCCACCTTTAGAGTTTGAATATATTTTCAGGAGCTTTCTTTTTTAAACCAATATTTTTCCTTTCTTGAGATGTTAGTGACTGAACCCAGGATTTTAATTATGCTAAACATGTGTGCTGGTTAGTTTTGTCCACTTGACACATACTATCATCACTTGGGAAGAAGTAACCTTAACTGAGGTACTATCTCCATTATATTGACTTGTGACCATGTTTTCCTGCCATTTTCTTTGTTGCCTATTGATGAGTGATGACTTAGCACACTGCTGACAATGCTATCCCTAGGCATGTGGTCCTGGGTTGTATAAGAACAGTGACTGAGCAAAGCAGGCCAAAAGGCAGCCTTCTTCCATGGTCTCTGCTTCAGATTCTGTCTCCATATTCCTGCCTTGGCTTTTTCTTTTTTGATGATCACTGACTGTAAAGTATATAGTGTAATAAACTCATTTCTTCTAGAGTTTTCTTTAATTTAGTCAAATTTTTATAACAGAACCAGAAAGCAAAGTCAAAAAAAGAAGCTTTGTAACATGGAACTTTATCCACAGTCACCAAACTGTCTACAGGAAAGGTAACATCTTTACTTAGGGAAGCAGAAGCAGGCAGATCTCTGAGTTTGAGGCCAACTGGTCTACAAAGTGAGTTCCAGGACAGGCAGGGTTATTAAACAGAGAAAGCTCATCTTAGAAAAAAAATAACATTCAATATAACAAAGAAATTTTTAAATTATTTTTTTTCCAGTCAAGATCTTGGATTGCCTTGCTGGTTAAGCCACAACATAAAGCACAACTTTAATTCTGAGTTGTCAGAGTGGCCATTCTTTTATCAGTCTTTCTGACCGTGGGAGACCTAGCCATAGACTGTGAACAAATCCCTTCTTCAGGTTGAGAAAACTTTCAGTAGCATTCAAGCCTGACTCACTTGTGGCCCATCTCTCCTGGTTCCCTGTCTTTCATTGGCTAATTCCCAGCATCTTAAAAGCCACCATGCAATGGATATTCATCTGTTCTCTGTTTTAGGAAATAAGGGAAGCCAGGCTCTGTTAGTCCACTTTGCCTGAGAGAAGAAGTCCCTATGCCCACTGTACATGATTTCTTCATTAAACTAGGAAAGTTTAAAGTCTTCTGATGTCTACATGATAGATTAGCTTATTTTACTATATAAATACAGTTTTGTTCACCCTACAAAAATATGAAGGTACAGGCACAGAGTGCACTGATCTAACTGATATTCTAATCTTGAATTCAGTGATTGGGTCATTCCACAGCTGTTTATTACATACAGTTCAAGACTAGGCTCTGGGGAGAAAGTATGAGTGGTACAAGAGAAGGCAGGTAAATAAGTGGGAGGTGTCACTTCAAAGAGCACAGATTGATTGTTTGAATCTTGGTGAATGCAGGAGAATGACTGTGCAAATGGCGATATTGAGACCTTCTCTATGAGTGGTTTCTCAGGGAGACTGTCTTTTGCATCCGGATTCAGATAATGAGAAGGAGCCAGTTGCTCCAAGTTTGGGGAAAAGACTATTTCATGCACTGAATTAGAAGGCTGCCAGAAAGGATTTAAACAAGACATGGGATTTAGACCCAGATTTATATTCCTTTATGAGTAGAGGCCAAAAGCTTAATGAGAAGGAGATGCAAATTAATATTGGGCCCAGGCTGTAGGTTATTTATAATATGGTATTAGATTACAGATGTTCTAATGGTTTTAGTAGATTGGTACAGCCCAGCATTGATCTGCTACCCAAGCAGCACCAGTGGGGGAAGTTTGATGAGAGCTCGAGATCTGTGCATGTGCAGCGGCATGCTGAGGCCTGCTCGGACAGGCTTGCTGAATCAAACATGTTTTCCTTTCTCACATTCTGTGCCAATACCTCTCCAGCTTGTAATCAACCATGGAGATGGTGAAGGCTATGCATCAGGATCTTCCTCACAGCAGGCTACTCCTTAAACATTTACCAGCACACAGCTATAGAACAACTTGCCAGAACCACACTGTGTGTTGAATAATCTCTGTGCAGTTATAATTAAAGTATACCCATACATTCAGTTAGATCATACTGCATTATAAAAGAAAAACTGCCAATGACAATTTTGAGATTCCACAGGTGGCAGCCACATTTTATTTATGCTAAAAAGTGCCCAAAACAAACTTTGGCATGCAAGAAATATAGTGTTACCTCCAGAAAATTCTAGACAGTTTACTTTATGCAAGAGTCATTCACATCAAATGGCTCACTAATATTACAGAACATTAAGTTTGCAGCTTTTCTTTATAAACCACAGCAACCTGTTTTTGGTGTTTTTGTTTTTTGAGGTTCACAAAAGTATTTGAACTTGATGAACTTAGTTTATAATATGAGTCATGAATCAAGATCTTGAGACCTAGTGTGGGCAAACTAGGAGAACAGCTGCCCTGTCACCTCCTAGTACAGAACTCTTTTTCCCCTTTTGAAATAATCTGTTTAGTTATCTGCATTTACCAACTAGACAACACTACACTTGAAGTCAGAGTCTTCACAATTCTCATTTCCTTTAAGTTCCCAATGTGGAAATAGCTGTCTAGTTCACTGAAAAAAATCAAGAAATGTCAAGGGAAAATAAATCACAACTGAATGTATATATTCATCTGTTCATTGTTAGAACCTATCTGATATTTCATCATCATTATCTACCATGATCAACCAATTATTTTTTTTACCCATTTATCATTAATCTCAACCAGCCAATCCATCTATACCACCAAATTGATTTCTTTTCCTGTTGTGACAAAATATTTCAATCAAAACACTTAGGAGGGTTTATTTTGACCCACCGTTGGGTTTATTTGGCTCCAGGGTATCAAATGGGGAAAAGAAGTTGTGGGAGCAGGAACTTGAGGCATCTGGGCACTTTGCTTCCACAGTCAGGAAGCACAGAGTGAGAAATGTTCACACTCAGCTCACTTTTTTTTATTCAGTCCAGGATCCCAGCCATCCACATTCAGTATGGATCCTCCCATCTCAATAAATGTAATCTATAAACTTCTGCAACTTTTTCAGAAGTTTATTTTCGAGGTAATTTTAGATCCTGTCATGTAGACAGAAAATGTTAACCATCATCATCATCTCCTACCTCACAATATTCCTAAGCAAGGCTTAGTGTCAGATCACACCATTTCTCATAGGTGGTAATATGCAAGTGTTACATTTTTAAAACTTCCATTAAAATTTACAGACTAGATACACTGTTCAATAGCCTCTTTCTTTCTCACAGTCTTGCTAAAGAGGCCACATAACCTCACCAGTGGCTTGGATTTTCTACCAGATGAATTGAGTAGAGACATAGTCGAAGTCAATGATATTGAACACTTCCTTGGTCTGCTTTGAGTGCATCCAGGCACTCTGGCATGGTGGATTTGCCCTTTCTGTCTCTTTGCTTAAGGAATGAATGCAGATGAAAGTTTTCAGACAGGCTCGGTATTCCCAGGTACTTAACAAGTTGCAAGCCAGAGGGAAGCTCTTCCAGGTGTCTTGGGCTCACAAAAGAAGATACTGGCTACTACTCCCAGTGCTGGCCAGGCTCATTATTCGAGATAGATCCATTTGGATATGGTAGCTTCCTTCTCCTCTTTTTCCCCCTAGAAACTAAAAATATCCCCTGGTAGTTCAACAGAGAAAAATAAATTGCCCGTGTGTATTTACACAGAGTAGAAGATGCTTCTCATTGTATATGAGATTCTGCTTCTTTCAATGACCTCCATTTTCATAATCCTTCATGGACTATCCTGATTTGAAAAGCTTTCTCTCCCCGCTGTTTCTGCTGAAAGGTTTTCTGGTGCAATTCTTGGAAAGTCAAATTCTGCATTTAAATGTTGTATTTTCCCAGATATAACAGAGAAGAGGCAATACTTTTGCTGCTGTTTTTTTCCCCCCCTGGGAAAGTGGCAAGCAATTCCACCCTTTTGCATATATTGTCAACCAAGCCACAAGAGCAGGCAGAAGCTTTAATAGCTAAACAATTGTGATTACATCTTGCTTGTAATTGCATTTATTTGCTCACATATGTCCAGAAAGGCAAGCATTAGCCAGACCGCATGGATATGTGTTCCCGCAGGAAAAAGATTGAGAATAGGGAAACCAGCTTTCAGCCACTCAGGTCTCTTCTGTCATGAATACTTGCAAAGACTGTCAGAAATTGCCTAGGTTTTTATTTTTATTTATTTTGTGTGTGTGCTTTTATGCTTCTGAAACTGACTGCATTTAGAGAATGGGGATAATGATAATTGGGGATGGATTTGCACCAAGATTTTTAGGTCTCCATATAGCAAGATACATATCTATGGTCCTGAGAGGGAGGAATCACCAGGTTCCAAGGTTCAAAGCAGAGTTAGGAATGGTCACCATCCTCTCAGAAGAGTGGAGGAAGGTGGTGGAATTCAGAAGGAAATATAAGGGTTAGGCGTGTGGAAAGATTCCTGATATGGAGTGTGCAGTGTGCCTGAGGAAATGAGACTGCAGTCAAATGCCCTTGGCTTATGGGAGGCAGACAGATCTGGATCCTGGCTGGGCTATCTGTAGCTCAAAGGCCTTAAGAGAAATTACTGCTACAGCCCTTGTTTGCTCAGTGCCAGAACAGACATGCCACACCAAGCTTGTTGGGTGCTCTCTCGTTTATTATGTTCAACTGGGATAGGTTCTCTACCAGCAGACTGGATCTGTCTGGCTTTCATTGTGTTCAGAGTCTGGCCCAATTCCCAGAGCATCCTATGTACTTAGTATTTCCTTTTTAATAAAAACATGTAAATCATCCCACAAATGACTCAACAAATAGGATTATGTTCTTTACTTGATACTCTACCAATAAATTTCCATGAACTTCATGGGTTTAAAACAACATAACTTTCTTATCTAATAGTTTTGGTAGATGAGATGTCCAGAAAATTAAGACATTGCCATAGTTCAGCTTTTTCTAAAGACTTTCAGAAGAATCAATATTTTTTTGCTTCTTCTGGCTTCTAGAAACCACCTACATTCTCTGGCTCCTGCCCTTTTTGCCTTTTTGAAGGTTGGTATCAGATCATCTTAAACCCTCTCCTAGCTTCAACCACAAGGCAACATTTGTGCTTATTGTTCACCACACTATAAACTTCTTAAAAGTTAGAGTTACAGAGCAGAGTTCAAGACATACAGTGCAAACAGAGGTCATTCTGGTTGAATTTAGGTTGCAGATAATTTTGGAAAAATGGAACAGGCCAAGGGCATTCAATAAAGTAAACTGGATCATGGACAATAGAACTGTGGGAACTAGGCAAAGCCATTCACTCCCCATCCCCATTTTCCATGTCCTTATGGCAACTGGGTGAGACTGTTGTGATGACTGAAGGTGTGAGTTATAGGAGTATGCTTGGCAAATGGGAACATTTATCTCAGAGTTCCCAAAGCCTTGAAGAGCAAACATTAATTCTTTATATTTGGTAGCACTTCAAATTACATATTCAAAGAAAGTGTTCTTACACTCCATATCTCAAACTGATCATATAAATATATAAAATATATGCTATGGGATATACTGTATATGCATATATGTAATGTATATACATACACATATATATATGCATACATATACAGATATACATATGCATATGTGTACATATGCACTTATGAAGTATATTATTAAACATATATTTTATATGCATGTGCAAGTATGAAAATACAAATATGTATTCATACATTGACATACATATATATGTCACATGCATATAGAGCCATATGTATATATGTATGTATATAATCTGTTATAGAATATGTAATTGTGAGGTATCCATAATTAAAGTTCTCATTTCAATGATTTATTCTTTAATTTATTAGTTGTGTGACTTTGGGAAAAGTTCTCTCTCTCTCTCTTTTTTTTTTTTTTTTTTTTTTTGGTCTTTGGCTAGGCTTGCCTTGAACTTGGAGATTCGCCTGCCTTTGCCTTCAAAGAGCCGTGATTAAAGGCCTATGCCACCACATGTGACTGGGAAAAATTAATTGCTTTGTAACTGAGTTTCTCCATCTGTAACAATAGGTTTTGTAAGGCTTAGGTGAAGACTGGATAAATGCTGGGTATCTTAGGAGAGTGTGCAGCAGCTAACATTCGTCAAACCCTGCCCCTCATGGCTCAGAGGTCTATGCAGAAGAGGAGGTGAAAAGATCTTTAGAGCCAGAACTGATGGTTGACTCAAGGAAAAAGTATCTTCCAGAGCTGATGCGCATATGAATTCACAGAGACTGTGGCAGCAAAACCAAGATCTGCAAAGGTTCAAGCCAGAAGGAGTCCCAGGGCTGAGAAGGAGATAATTAGTGTTGATATTATCATTATAGACCCCAAACTCTAATGTTCTTAGTTTCTTCCTAAATTCTACTAACTAGTTTTGCTTCTCATTTTTCTTTCGGTATAGAAAATGAAATTCTGGCTGTGTTCTTTATACAGTTGATTTGTGACAGTTACTTCTAGGCTTGTATTTAGAAGCAGTCTGAGACTGTTAGGTATAGCAGCTATTATCCACTCATGGAGGAATCAAAACACTTATACTCTGATCTCTATAAAATCCTGGGTAAATTGAGTCCATGCCTTTTTTCTTTATGGTGGGAACCTACGTGCCATTATTCCAAAGTGCATTTGAAAACGCTGGACAGTAAGAACTACCCACTGACACCCTGGTGAGTGTCAGGTGCTCTGAAGTGTCATTCACGTGAAGAGAGAGTAAGATCATCTGTAAGTGCTTAACCTTTATACAAAGCAAGAGAAAGTCAACTAAAATGGGATTCATTGATAAGTGAAGAAAGAAATGAGCACTAAGTGAAAATTAAAAAATGACATGATCTTGCAGGGGTAAGTAGTCAGACTGGATGATCAGGAAGGACCATTGGAGTGGCACCAGTCAAGGCTAAGATTTGAAAGTAAGCATCCAGCATGCGTTAGCTGAGGACATAAAAACTTAAAATTAAAATGTTTTCATGTTTTATGTTTCCCCTTCCTTTACCTTCTCTTAGATTCTCCCCCACATTCCTACCCACTCAACTTTATTTTTTTTCTCTCTCTCTTTTAAAAAAACAAACAACTGAAAAAAATAAGCCCACAAAATAAAAACAAACCAGCAAAAGACCAGTAAGACAAAAATAATATAAAAATAAAATGAAAGAAAAGCCCATCAATGCCTCCCCCACAAAAAAAAAAAAAAGAACTGTTGAGTTCCTATTGTATTGGCCAACTATTCCTAAATAGGGGACCTATTTTGGATTGTGATTGATATATCTAGTGACACTCTATTAGACAAAACTGATTTTTATTTTTCTAGCAGGAATCAATTGCTAATTAGCTTCTTGGTTAGGGGAGAGACTCTGTGTCTCTTCTCCCTCACAGCCCTGGGCTCCTTCTGGCTTGAACCTTTGCAGATCTTGTTTTAGCTGCCACAGTCTCTGTGAATTCATATGCGCATCAGCTCTGGAAGATACTTTTTTCTTGAGTCAACCATCAGCTCTGACTCTAAAAATCTTTTCACCTCCTCTTCTGCATAGACCTCTGAGCCATGAGGGGCAGGGTTTGATGAAGACATTTGATGTAGGGCTCACTGCTCCAAGGTCCCTGACTCTCTGTACATTATCTAGTTGTGGGCCTCTGTGTTAGTTCCCAACTACTGCAAATGGAAGTTTCTCTGATTTTGGCTGAGTGAGGCATTAATCTATGGGGATAGAAATATGTCATTAGGAGTCATTGTGTTCCCTTAGCAAAAAAAAATAGTAGTAGGTTTTCCTATAGGCCTGTGACCTATCTATTTTCAGATTCTTGGCCATTTTAGCAATGTCAGGTATGGGTTATATCTTATGGAGTCAGTTTTAGACCCAATTTTTAAAAGTGGTTGGTTACACCCATAAGATTTATGCCACTATTTCACAAGTGTCTCTTGTCTCTTGCAAGCATATCACTTTTGTAGAGCACAGGGTTTGTAGCTGTATAATATTGATAATGTCTTTTTCTTCTTTGGTAGTGTGCAGAGTACCTTGCAGCACTATGATGCTAGTCAGTTGGGGTGAAGCCTCTGCTTAGGCACCAGCTCCATTTCTCCATGTTCAATAACATACATAAGCTTCTTTAGCAAGAGGCTTTACCATATGTTTTGGAGAGCAATGCATAGCATTAGAAATGGTCTGTGTTATTTAGGGGGTCGCATGGCATCCATTTGGTCAACTACTCAACAAGATGTAACCTATTCTTGGAACTGGGGGTGTTACTTGGTGGCATAAGATGTCTGGTTGGGGCATTGTCTCATCTACATTTTTTGGTGACTCCATTAATATTCTTATGTATATATATGTATATATATATGTATATACTTTAGGAAGCATCTGTAGTCATAGCATTCCATGTGTTTGTTCAGATGCCCTCAGTGTTCTTTTGTGCCTCCCTGTCTTCCTTTCTTTATCCTTTCTTCCCTCCCCCTCTTTATTTGATTATGCTATTCTAGTTTTTCCTGTATCTCTCCACAACACTATACTTGATTCCTTGTTCAATCCAATTCTCTCTGCTGTTTCCTTATATGTTATCTAATCTCTGTGATTATGCAGATTGTAACCTACAAGCTAAAAGTAAAGCTAACATTCCAATAGAAAAGAAAACATGAAATATTATCTTTGGAAGTTTGGGTTACTTCATTCAAGATGATTTTTTTCCTGCTCAACTGATTTATCTGCAAATTTTATGATTTTAATTTTTCTTAACAGTTAAATAATATTCCATTATGTAAAGTGCTACATTTCCACTATCCATTCATCAGTTTATGCTCATCTAGGTTGTTTCCTGGCTATTCTGAATAGAGCTGCAATGAGCATGAATTAGGAAATAGCTTTGTAGTAGGATTTAGAGTTATTTGCACATATGCCCACAAGTGGTATAGCTGGATCTTGAGGTACTTTGATTCGCTAGATTCCTGAAAAAGCCAACTCTTGTATTAAGACACTGAAGAAAGAAATTGAAGAAGATACTAGAATATGGAAGGATTCTACCATGCTCATGAGTCAGTAGGATCTATATTGTGAAAAGGGCCATTGTACCAGAACAGTCTATAGATTCAGTGCAGTTCTCATCAAATTTTTAACACAATTCTTCAGAGAAATTGAAAAATTAATTTTTATCTTCACATGGAAACACATGCACACACACACACACACACACACACATACACACACAGAAAGAGAGAGAGAGAGAAACAGAAACAGAGACAGAGCGAGACAGAGAGTAACAGCTAAAATGATCCAGGTTAATAAAAGAATCAGTGGAAGTATCACCATCTCAGATCTCAAGCTGTATTAAAGAGCTACAGCAATAAAATCAGCATTGTATTGGTATAAAATTAGACATGCTGTTTAGGGAATGGAATTGAACATCATAAATCCCTGTAGCTCTATAAGATACAGGTCTGAAATGGATCTCACTGTGCTCCAAAGTAGCATGTAATAGAGATTGCTTTGTTTTCTGGTGGCTCTATGAGAGAGACCTCATTCTTTGAAAGTTCCAAGAAGCCTCTCCCATCCCATAGCATGAAGTTCCTCCCTCCTTCTCTAAAGCTAAAAACGTGTCTGGCTTTCTCATATGAATCTCTGTAATTCTTCTGCATCCTTTGGTGCAGTGTGTGTGTAAGTGAGTGTGTGTGTGTGTGTGTGTGTGTGTGTGTGTGTCCACAGATGTGAATACTCATGTGTGGATGTGCACATGGACACCAGTGATTTTGCGTGACAAATGTTTCTCAGTTACTTTCCTCTTACTTTTTGAAGCAGTGTGTCTCACTGAATCTGCAGCTAGACCATTCTATAAGCCTGACTAGCCAGTAGGTCTCAGGGATCATCCTGTCTCTGCCTCCCCAGCACTAGGATTATAGGTGCTTGATGTGATGCTCAGCTGCTTTATGTGGTTCTAAATGACCAAACCCAGGTCTTCATCCTTCACAGCAAATGGTTTGACAATGAAGCTACATCTATAGCTCTCCCTGCTTCCTGTGGCTATCCCATTGATTTGTTCACACCTGCAAGGCTCTGTTACATGGTGTCATACATTCCTCAGTTCTGAGGATTGGGGCACAGATTTGTTCATGGACCATGATTCTGTTTAGCTATAGTTATGAGACTGTGGGACAGAGATCTAAGCTGCACAGGATTTTCAGAGAACCCAGGCACTCACTAGTGGTAGACCCTGACTTTATTCACAGAGTGCATAGGCCAGCCACATCCATAGCCCTGTCCTCTAATTCCTTTACTTCGCCCAGAATGTAATAAATTAAACATAGTATACGATGCAAAATGGTTACATTGAGACATATACTATTTGAAGGTTTAATTCATTTTTCTAGTGTGTAAGACACAAGGCTATTAAATTTTTAAAGCAGTGAGCTCCTAAACTCCCTTACTTTATGAAGGCTTTCTTCATAAAGATAAATGGTTTCCTTGCCAAATCAAATGCAGATTTGAAACAAATTAAGCTAATGCACAATGGTACCAGGTAGAATTGAGGGAGGGGGCTGTTTTATCTTGCATTGTAATAACTATACCAGCCTAAATCAATAGCTGTGGAAAAAAGCAATAATATCATGTAACTGCAGGAAATGAAATATAGTGATTTGGTGGTGGTGGGGAAACAGCCTGCAAAAAAGAGGGGTTTGTACTAGAATAATGACATTTCATTAAACAGGGAAGGAGTGGTATTGAAGAGAAGGACATAGTAAATTCTATTTCTTATAATAACACTTGAGAGGAGTTAAATTTGGCTGGGAATTGTGATAAAAGATAATGCTGCCATCTCTCCATGCATTGTGCTATAATTTTATGGTTAAAGATACTTGCAATATTAAAGAGACTGTTCATGTTTCTGGAACTCGTTCTCATTCTCCTAATATTTTGCTTAATTTAGTTCAAGGTCTTATAATCTGTTTGAAAGTTGGTGTTTGGTACTTGGAAAGGAAATCTGTTCTCTTGTTTTTAGTTTTGGTGGTGTTTATTTGTTTCGTTTGCACATGGTGTTTTTATTTTCTTTTTGGAGGAGGGTAGGGTAAGGACAAAGGGATCTGCAATTAAGAAAGTGGGTTTTGTCACCAACCCTACAAGTGATAGAGGACTGATCTCTAAGGTATATAAAGAGCTCAAGAATTTAGAGCCCCAAACCTTGAATAACCCAATCAAAAAATGGGGTACAGATCTAAAAAGGGAATTCTCAGCAGAGGAACTACAAATGGCTGAAAGGCAACTGAAAAAGTGCTCTTCATCTTTAGCCATCAGAGAAATGCAAATCAAAACAACTTTGAGATACCACCTAACACCTGTTAGATTGGCTAAGATAAAAGGCACAGATGACAGCCTATGTTGGAGAGGATGCGGAACAAGGGGAACACTCCTCCATTGTTGGTGGGAGTGTAAGCTTGTTCAGCCGCTTTGGAATGCAACATGGCATTTTCTCAGAAAATTGAGAATCAATCTCCCCAAGGACCCAGCAATACCACTTCTGGGTGTATACCCTAAAGAGGCACATTCACACTCCAAAGGTATTAGCTCAACTATGTTCATAGCAGCATTATTTGTAATAGCAAGAACCTGGAAACAACCTAGATGTCCCTCAAATGAAGAATGAATTAACAAACTGTGGTACATCTACACAATGGAATACTACTCAGCAGTAAGAAAAAATGATATCCTAAAATTCGCAGGCAAATGGATGGATTTGGAGAATATCCTTCTGAGCGAGGTATCACAATCTCAGAAAGATAAGCAGGGGATGTACTCACTCATTAGTGGTCTCTAAACAAACAAACAAGAAAAAAAGCCAAGCATGCCCAAGCAGCAAACCACAACCACTGAACATCTTGGGATCAGAAACATCCTGGACTGACCCTTCGGACCCCACTCCAGCTATAGGAACACCTGACTCACTCTTGAGGGAGGGTGGACAAAACTGGATTTGGCCAGGAGTGGAGACTGATCCAAGCATTATTGGGTCAGTGGGACCATAGGACTGTCTGCTCCCTGCCCAGGGAGGGGATGGGGAGTTGTGGAGAAGTAAAATGACCAGATGTGCTGGGAGGGGGAAAGGACCTTGAATAAGGATATACAGGGATGGAAAAAAAAATTCAGAGGGAAATCTGAACACAAAGTAAATATATGTGTAGCAATCTTATTTGCATTATCACCCTTGATAAGTCATGCTTATGATTTTTATCTTCTTTATAGTTATTGTTAACTTTTCAGCATTTTAAATTCATTTTACTATTTTTTTGATAAATACAAAATAAAAAAAAAAAGAAAGAAAGTGTGTTTTGTTGAAGGTACTTGAGAGGGGTTCATTCCTACAGATATTATCTTGCAGCTCACCAATCTGTCTATAGTCAATAGTGTTACTCCTACCTATGAGAAACTCCAGTAGACCTGTTATACATGTGGGGGGGCATGCCAGGGATATTTCCATCTGAAAGCTTTCAAGGTACACTGTTGACATCTCCTCAAGTTGCCCTTACAATGGACTACTCAGAATACACTTTCCTTTCCTCTAAGCAGGGCCACCAAGGAACAATTCTTGCACAAGATCAGCCTCTAGGTTCCTGAACTGGGCAAGAGACTCTGTGTCTGTTTCTTTCTGCTGGAAGAAACAAATGCATCATTGCTGTTGAGTACCTATAGCCCATGAATCTGGTCCCTCCTTTGGGAAGCTTTCCCTGGATCCCCAGTTAGATAAACTTTCAGTCTGCATTTTTAGGATAGCGTTAGAGTGGGAAGAGAGTATTTCTCATTGCACTGTATCATCCCAAGGAACCATGATTGGACTGAGGGAAAGATCATTGGAGAAAAATGCTCACACTCTAGAAAATAAGCCACTGAAGAACAAAAGTCATACTGGAGAACTCTGACATCTCCTTTACTCTAGGCAATTTCCTTTTTGTTACAAGGTATTCTCACCTTGAAAATGGTACCCACACTTCAGGGATACTGTACATCTGAAAAGAGAGGCTATATAAAAAAATAATTAGTTCAATGTCTGGATAGAAAGTAGCTTAGCAATTTTTCAAAGTTTTTTTTTCAGCGTCAAAATCTTCATTATATTTTAATCCTATTCAACTTATCTATATGCAAAGAACTTGAAATTTATCAGTGCAAAGGAAACATAACAAGTGCTCAGTAAAACTCTCTTTTGCCCCATCATCTTTCACTACAGCTCTTATGTGATTGTGATGCTGTGTGTCGGGGGGCGGAGTACTTTAATGGATAAAAAAGATCCCACTCATGGTCCTAGAGAGATAGATGACTTGGGGGTTAAGAATTATTATTGCTCATGCAGAGGACCTGAGTTTATTGGGAGATATTTGATTACACTATATAAAGATATGTCACTATGATTGGTTTAATAAAATACTAAATGACCAATAGATAAGCATGAGGTATAGGTAGGACTTCCAGACACAGAAAGCTCTGGAAAAAAGAAAGGGGAAGTCACCAGCTGGCCACAGAGGAAGCAGGACATGCATGAGGAGAGATAAAAGTTGTGAGTCACATGGTAGCATGTAGATGAACAGAAATGGATTAATGTAAGTTAAAAGAGATAATTAGGAAAAAAAAAACCCAAGCTACGGTTGAGTTATCATAATTGATAAGAAGTCTCTGTGTCATTATTTGGGAACTGTTTGGTGGGACACAGAATGACTTGGTATGTGAATTTGGTTTTTAGAATCCACATGCTGGCTAACAATTACCTGTAGCTCCAGGTCCAAAGAATATGACTTCCTCTTCTGATCTCCACAGGCACCACACTCAAATGCACACAACCTACTCACCCCCATGCAGACACATCCATATATAATTTAAAATAAAATAATTTATAAAAGAGAGGTGCGATCACAGGGTAATAGATAAAGAGGCCTATACTGAAACATGGGAAGGAGTTTCAAGATTTGTTTAATGCACGTATGTGTGTTGCTTATGCCTCAATGGTCTACAGCCCAGCTGGGTTCCCTAAGACTCAGAACATGCAAGTCTCCAGTAGTAATCACACTTGCCAAATGTTTACTTTTAAACAATCAGAAAGTTTTATACATACTTTGAAAAGAACTTATACTAGTAAAGGTGGAAATTCCAGTGTACAGCCCCATGAGGTTAGGGCTCATATCTTCCCCTACCTACCAACTCACTCCTCTTCTGAGGAATAGAGAAGCACATGGGACTCAAAAGAACTGTCGGAAGCCATGGGGATATTTGCAGGAGATATCCATTGGGTTGCCTGTCAATGGCACATGCAGAAGAGACATGTTAAGCACTGCACACAGGGCTTAACATGTCAAACATTTTCACCTGCTTTCTGAGAGACATAGACTGAGATAACCCACAAGGGGTGGGTGTATAGGTCTCAGGCACATATCTTTGAGAATGTGTAACCATGGGAAAATGCCTATCCTTGCAAATTCTGCAGTGACACATGGTTAGAGAGAGGCTTGGTATGATGTACTGACTTTAGATATAACCGTCTCTCAGTTATCTGATATAATGATTGGAGAAAAGACATTTATTTGAAGCATTGGGGCTCAGCATTGGTGTGATTAATTCTCGTTGATCCCTTGGTCTTCATGTCTGCTCTATTAAAGTTCTACCTCCATAGCCCATTTTCATCTGATGCCCTGTGCATCTAAGTCTTACAATACTGGACTCTATTCTTCAGTCTAGTTCCTATAAGAATGTCTACATCTTCCTAGATATGTGAGCTAAGAATAACTTAGTTTGTTGAGTCCTTTTTCATATCGATCAGATGGGGACCTTCAGAGTGATTATGCCAGGATAAGTTTGGGCAATTCTATTCGAAATATTTTGTCTGGTACTTAACATGTCTAATGAGTGTCTCTGCTGTTGTTAGTTTGTGATTAGCCAAAAATACAAGAGGCATTGGGAAGCCTGTGTGGACTGCGGAAGAGATACCTCTCATCATGTTCTCACATCTCTCGTAATGAAGAGATGCCCACTGTCCTCTGAAGTCCTGTGTGACAGGTGCAGAGCCTGGGGACTCGGAAGCCAGCTCCTCTGAGTTTGTCCCCTTGCTTAGTCATCTTCACCATCTGCAAAATAAAGGCAGCATCAGAATCCTCACAGTGGGTCAAGGTGAACATGGAATGAGCAGAGGTAGCAGAAGGATGAAAATGAATCTAGACCAAAAGCAGGTGCCTCAAAATAGTGATGGAAACCCACAGTGGCATGTCACACTCAACAACATTGGGTGGAATAAGACTGACTACCTCCACTTTAAGAGGCATGAGACTGAGGCTCAGAAACACACACATACACACACACACACACACACACACACACACACACACACACACAGGGCGGGGGAAACAAGTGCAGGGTGGAGTCTAAGTCAGCAGTCCACAGGTGTACTTGTATATTCAAGCTGTGCAGCATTTCACAACAGCCAAGATGAGGAATTGGCCTAGATGCCAATCTTCAGGTTAATGAATGGATGAAATGTGATAGTTGTATGCAACGAAGTCTCGTCTAGCCCTAAAGAATGAAATGGTATTATGTAGGGAAGTGGATGGAATTGGAGATCATCATGTTAAACAAACAAACAAAAAAAGCCAAGAGTAGAAAGGCAAATGTCATTTTTTTTTCTTATTTGGATTATAAATTTAAATAAGAATCATAAAAACATTTAACTGGAAAATAGAAGAAGACCATGTAAAGAGAAGAAAGGTTCTAAAAGGAAAGGAAGACAGAGAAAAAAGAGAGAGCAGTGGGCATGTATCACATGCTTTACTTCACTCAGAATCTAGATTCAAACATGTGCATATAGAGACATGTATGTATGTATGTATGTATGTATGTATGTATCTATCTATCTATCTATCTATCTATCACATAAAAGCCAAAGTATGACTATTTGAAGGAAAGAGGGGAAACTTTGGGAAGTATAAGGAGCACCAAGAAAGGTAAATACCATCAAAGGACAAAAAAATATATATGTTTATATTCATAATTAAATTAATTATAATGTATGCTAATTTAAAAAAAACAGAGATGATCAAAATGACAAAACAAGCAATGGCAACAAATGCAAATCCACAGCCACAATAACCCTCTGCTTCCCCACCCGTGAAACTAACTTTCTGTTCACGGAACCCTGGTGTCTATCCTTTAACCCATCAGCTTCACCTGCCATTTCTTACAGAAGCTTGTCTACTCTGACCCCTCTGTACTCTGGAAGAGTGGACTTGTTCTTGCTACCTGGTTGTATGGCTGTGCATCCCCCTCCCGATGTTCTGTGATATCAGAGGCTAGCCAGCCTTTAACCCTAATCTTGAATGGACTCACAACTAAGTAGGATATCAATAATATCAGCTTGATGAGAGAAAGAAGGAAAGAAAGAAAGAGAAAGAGAGAAAGAAGAAGAAAATTAAGTAGGGGTGTTATCTGTGTTTGGAGGAATTTTAAATAATGTTTTTATTTTTAAGTTTTCCTCATAAAATATTAAGGTGATCATCATCCTCATATATAAAGTAACTAGGCAATAACTATGCACAAAGTCAGGATCTAGTCTCATTTTCTGCATGATGAAATGATGAGGAGCTTCAGAAACATAAACATGGGTTTGTTTGAATCTCACTCAGCACAGCACCTGATCACTGGCACAGTGGTGTTTAAATTACTTACTCAGGGAGATGGATGTAAGAATATGGGATAAATGGCAAGGCAGGTATGCTCCATACAAATCATTCTGTAAGTGGTGATGATTACCCTTACTGTAGCAGGCATCATCATCATCATCATCATCCTCTCTCTCTCTCTCTCTCTCTCTCTCTCTCTCTCTCTCCTGAGAAACTAACTTTTCCTGTTACAAATGTTTCTGTTCTTCAAAGATCAACCAGTTCCAGCAAGTTGGCAGCTTAGCCTGACTTTCTTTTCAATAAAATGTCTTACATATATGTTTGACTATGTTCTGGATAAAACCAGATGCTAGTCTTTGCCCTTGTCACACATAGGTCCATGATAACAATGGAGACAGATAGGGGTCATACATAGTGCTTTAGTGGAAAGGACAGGGCTGACTTCACCATGCAGAGCATCTCAGTTGAGAAGGCAAGGGATGGAAGTGCCCCCAGGGACTGGCACATCTGGCTGTGTGCTGTATCAGTTGCCCATTGCTGCTGTAACACATTCACAGAAGCATACTCTCTTACCACTCAGGGATTCTCAAGGCCAATGTTAAGCTTCCCTCTTTGAAACCCAAGGCGTCAAGTGGCCTGGGTTTCTTTAGTGACTTTCCATGACTTATCCATTTCCTTGACTTTTCTCTGCTTTTATAGCCAGTTTGTATTTCTTAGCTCAGAGCCTCCTCTGTCCTTTTTAACGCTAATGATGGCTAGAGCCCCCAGACTGCATCTCTTCTGCTTTCCTTGTCAATCTAAGCTAATGTTCCCATCTCAACAGCCTCAACCTCAATCACATTTGCAAAGTCGCTCCTGACAGAAAAGACAACAACATTCACAAGGTCCAGAGAGCTGTAAGGTAGACACAGAACCTCTAGATGAGTCTTCTAAAAGGACAGAGGAACTTTCAGAAGGCTTTGGTGAGCAGAGCCATTTTGGGGAAAAGTTTCACTTGTTTTTACTCATTAAAGAACATACCTGTTTAATCAAGAGGCGACTGCAACAATGGCTACTGCTCTATTGGAAGTCTTTGTGAGTCATCATTAGCTTTTTTCATTTGTTTATTATGTGTCTGTATGTACGCATGTGGGCACACAAGGCACGATGCATGTGGAGGTCAGGATAGCTTGCAGGAGTCAGTTCTTTGCTGCTACCGTGTGAAGCCTAGGAGTACAAAGTGAAGTTGTCCAGCTTGGCAGTAAGCACCCTCACTAGCGAGGCCACCTCACTGGGCAGATCACCTATTATTTGGCAAAATGCCTTAGCACACAGCCACACTCCATCTTTATGGTTACCTGAATAACATCATCTCTATTCTGTTCTAAAACCCGTAACCCTGATAATATGTACCCAAGGATTGAACTGAGTCTGTTTGGCTGGACATCAGACTGGCCTCCGCAGGGTGTACAACTTCCTAGAAAAGAGTTCTCTTCAGTGGGCAGGGTGACTCATCAGCTCCGTCTGCTTCCCAGTCAGATGTATAGAGACACAAGGCAAGAGGCAGTTGATGGCCTTTCAGTTTGAGTCTCAGCCCAGTAGGGAGGTCTGGGCTGGCAAGAGCTCACAGTAATCTGTTCCCTTCTCTCTGCCCTTTATGCAGCCAGCTCATGAAGGGGAAAGGATTTCCCTTCTAGCCTGACATCAAAAGGTTCTGGCCAGGGGTTCCCTGGGCCAGGATACTGTTAGCAGGGGGTATTAAGCAAACACAGCTCACCCCCTTGTGTTTGTCAGGGGTGGTTGTGTCTTTGACACAGCCTCATTCCTTGGACTTAATTAAAACCCAGATCCCTCTTTTATTCAATTTATGAGGCCTAGCCTGCAGGATTAAGCGATTACAGACAAAAAGCCCCATTTGTGAAACACTCCTCAACTCAAGCTGTTACGATGCTTACTTGTACTCCATTAAATTAATAAGGAATGAATCGGCTGATCCATTATGAATTAAGCGGTGGGGAGTCTGCCTGGTTCATGCTTTCTGCTCCCTCCTTGGAGAACATTTGTGTAAAATGATTATATTCATATTCATTCCGCTGGAATTCTCTAGAAGTGGAACGCATAAATTACTCTAAAGACACAGAGTTTATCTTAAACATTAACTACGAAGGGTGAATTAATAAGACTATTATAAAACCATTAGCATTCAGTGTATTTACCTACAACTGCAGTGTACCCCAACCAACTTCAACCCACAGTTTCCATTTGTGTTGGATGTTCAAGTTTATTTTAGCTTGTAATTTATTTAAACTTCTATCACATCTTTACACATATATATATATACACACACACATATATGTGGATATATATATGTGTACATACACATATATGTGGAGATATATGTATGCATACACACACATATAATATATATGTTTTTCACTCAACCACACAACTCTGTCTATAATGAGAATGTCTAAAAGTCTCTATTTGTGACCATTAACCTCTTCAAGTTAGAAATCAAGAGGAAAGTCTTAGCCTTAACCAGGCTCCTGGGCCTGGGGCGTCAGCAGAAGGGAGTGGGGAACAAGAACAATGACACAGAGGGGACATCTGGAGACCTTCCAGCTCATCACAAGCTCAGGATGGTTTTGAGAAGGGAATATGACTTTGCACAAACCAGATGCCATTTAAAAAATTATTTTTATTTTATGCGATGCTCTTCTAGAGGACCTGGGTTCAATTCTCAACAACCACATGGCAGCTCACAACTGTCTGAAACTCCACTTCTAGATGTCATTTTTGATTCAGGGTTTTCCAACCTAGCCACCCTGTACACCCTGGACTAGATCATTCTTTGGGGTTAGGAGTGTCTTGTGCATTGTACGATGCCCTTCAGAATTTCAGATCCTCCTTATCAGATGCTGATGGCAAAACCTCTCTACTTCTTTAGCTGTGACAATCAAAATATCTAAATATAGCCCAATCTTCTGGAAATGGAGGGCAGAGCAGAGTTGACTGCAGAACATCACCTGGGTCTGTTGCCAGAAGAGAGGTCATCTAACTCCTTTGGGACTTGGCCTCTTTACTGAAAATGGTGAAAGGTAGCCTTCAAAAGTTTCCAAAGGCCACTCAAAGATGGGTCATTGCTAAGTGTCAACCTGCCTGGGGGCACATGCTTCTCTCTGCTTAGGATGGTGGGGGTGCATCAGCTGGAAGGTGAGCTAGCCTGTTCTTCAAAAGCATTACCTCAATGCCCTCATCTCTTATCCTGTATCAGAACAGTTTTCTGTTATGTCACTGAGTGGACTGGAAACCATGAGAAAGGAATGACTACTTCCTCACTCACTTTCTTTTTCCTAACAGTGGGTCTTGAAGCCAAATATACCTGCTGTTCAATTCTTCAAGATCCCATGATTGAGTACATTCAGGATGCCCTTTGGAAAAGAATGAAGAATTGCCTCCAGCACGCGTACACACCCATGCTTTCTCAACATTCACGCCTGAAGGGCCCACAACTGCCAGCTGGGTCTCAAATACTCTCCAAACAAGCAATTTCAGAAAACAGCTCTCTTCCTTCTGGAAGGCCACCATTCACTTGGCCAACAGCATGGCTTCTGATTCCCACACTTGGGCATGGCCGTCAGGTGAGGAGATCACAAGCCAAGATACCAGGTAGGTAGATTTAAAAAGGAGGGATTGTCCTCCAGCAACTTCGGTTTTCCTGCTGATGCTGGAGATAGGAGTTAAATCGCTTACCAAGGATGGCATCCTACTTTAGGGCAGGGGGTTGAGATGCAAAGGGCTGAAGCAACATGTCCAGTAACAGTTAGCTGGTGAGAGACAAGAAAGAGCACAAACCCCAGGGGCCTGACTTCCGGAGCTTGACTCTTGCGCTTCCTTCCCGATTCAGCCCTGCACAGAGGAAGACACATGTCAAGATGGCATGGCTTATTAATTAAATTTGATTCACAATCTTGTCTAGAGCCAGAGTTCTGAGATCTCACATTTCTGTTTCCCTCTTCCTTTCAAAAAGGACACTAAGTACTTCCAACCTTGTTCTTTTTATTTGTAAGTCTACTTCTTTTCCTCTCTGAGGAGCTAGCTGCTACTCTACTTGATTAGTATCAGACTCAGTCTCTCCTCTGCCCCCCCCTCGTGTGTGTGTGTGTGTGTGTGTGTGTGTGTGTGTGTGTGTGTGTGTACAGGCATATGTAGGGACATGTGGATGCACCAGGGGCAATTTGCAGGTATAGCACATTTGGACAGAAGCCAGGTCTCTCCTTGTTTTGTTCCCTGGGTCTGGTCTCCTGCTGAAGTACTCACTCACCTTGCTGTTGTAGCTCACTCCAGCTAGCCTTACAACAGAAGAGTCATCCAGGGCTGCCCAAACTCCAACATTCATGCTTGTACTCACAAGCCCTTCACTGAACCGTCTCCTCACACTGACTCTTCTCAGGGCTGTCAGGGAAAGAAAGTCAGGCAGACGAATAATCCATTGTCACTGGCTAGGTGACAAAGTCAGCCATTGTCCCTGGCTAGGTGGAAGAGGCATCTCCTGGTTGATGCTCCTTCATGAAACATGGTGCTTGCAACAGGACAGGCTAGGCCTACACCCCTGCTTAACATCTTACTAAGCTTCCCAGGATCGGGAGAATGGTTTAAAACAAATCCTCCTTTTCATTATCTGTCTAACAATTTCACAATCTGTGCCCATCAGTGCCACAATGAGTTAAAGTGAGACAGTTTGTCTAATGGTGTTTTTATTAGTTTGCTTATTTAAATGACCATCATGGACTCCTTACATACCTTTTAAACAGGACTAAAAGTCAGGGAGGCTGTCTACTCCACAAGGTCCCCCAACGCCTTATCCCCAGCCTAGTGGGAGGATTATTGAATTCTTTCTTGAAAGAACTTACATGTACATATGGAATTGGCAAAAAGTCTGGCTCTTTGGCCCAATTCCAAGCAAAACTAATCATCAGAAACTTCATGCAGATTTACGGTTACTCTTTCTATAACAGGGTTAGGCCCACGCTGCTGAGACGGAATTAAAAGGGGCCGCTGCCAGTGGTGAGGACTCAGGTCTCCATAAAGAAGTGTTTTCCAGCCTAGCACCTTGTGTGGACACCCTGGCTCCAGGTGGGTTGTAAATGAATGTCAGATGTTAAAGTAGTCTCACTCCTCTTTCATAGGATTACTGGGATGGGCTTTCTAATGGGGCTGTGAGCCCTCATGCCAGGCTAACAAAAAGGAGCCTACAGGACAATCTGAAAACACTGCATTTAACTCAAGGCTGGATTTCCCTTAAATGATAGCTGGTTTGTCTCAATAAAATTGAGTGTGTATATAGAAATATTTCTCTTTGTGAGTGGAAGGCTACCAACATTGAAGTCTGAATATTCCAAGCAAGGTCTTACCATTTTTAAGTGATAAGCCACTTCTCTTTCTGTTTTAAATGGCAGTGTGGCATCAGAACAGACCACATCAGCTTTGAGCAGTTGGTAAACACTGACTATAGTCTGCATGTTGATGTCCTTGATATGTCGTAAAACACAGGTATTGAACTAGAGGGTGACTCAGTTGGTAAAATTCTTGCTGCACCAGCTTGGGGAGCTCAGTTTGACCCTCTGAGCTCATATGAAAAAGCCAGAGCATGATAGTGTGCTTTTACAATCCTAGTGCTACACATGTACCCACTGAAACACACATACAGATATGCTGGCACACACACACACACACACACACACACACACACACACACACACACACACACACACACACACTGGTTTGGCCTCTACTATATCAGGGATATCAAGGCAACCAGACACTTTTATTTCAGGATGGCAGCACTTGGAGAGAATGATCAGTGGTTGCTGAAATTTTCCTAGTTCTGCATTGGCCTTTCAGCCATCATGAGCCCTATCATTCCCTGTTGTAAAATCTAGACTCCATGATTTATGTATATCTTTTCAGATTTCTGGGTCATAGTTTGAAATCTCTCTGTTGCCAAAACAAAGTTTCTATAGCTGGATCTGAGGGTTTTCCATCCAGCAACTAAACAGGCTGAGGCAAGAAGATCCTAAATTTAAAGCCTTGCTCAGCCTACACAATAAGTAAAAGGTCAGTTTAGCTAAATTACTGAGACTCTGCCTAAAAAGTACAAAGTAAAAACAAAAAAGCAAAAAGTTATGATAATATATATATATTAAAGCACTTACCGAGCATCATAATGTCCTAGGAAGAATCCCTAGGTCTACAAAAGCACTTCCTGGAATTGTTTGGGATTGTAAGAATTAATGTGCTTAGAGTGTAATGTTAGTACACCCCTGCAATTTCAGTACTTAAGAGGTGGAGGCAGGATAATCAGGAATTCAAGGTCAATCTTGGACACATAGTGAATTTGATGTTGTCTGTCTGGGTTATATGAAACCTTGTGTCAAAAAACCAAAAATGATCCATAATAATTCAAGCAAAATTACCTTGCTTGGTATATCTCTTTAGGAACCAACTATGTTGTTCACCTCTTAGCAAATTTAAACCCTTAATTTCATTTTTTGAGGGTACTCCCCTGTGTGTGGAGAGTACCTCCTGGAGGAAGCATGATGGGCAGTGGTGAGCATAAACTTGAAAGAAGAATTAAAATAAACAAGAGAATAAGAGCCACATCTGAAACAATTCCCAGGTAACAAAGACTACAGACTCACAAAGGAGAGCCATTTAGGAGGAAGCTATTTTAGGTTGTGGAGATCGATCTGAAAAAGGCCAGACAGATGTCAGAATGGCTAGACAACAGTGGGATGCAGGGAAGACCTACAGAGGGTAAGCTGCTAAGGAAGCAATGATGGGATCAACTGAGCTATGGAAGTCATGGTGGAGACAGCCTGGACATCCAACAGCTTTAGAAGGAAAGCAGACAGTGATGTAAATGGATGCTGGCCTTTATGAAGCCAGAGAGTTTCTGAATACGAAATAGACCTCTGCCCTCTCAAGCCCCTCCCACATCCCCGAATCACCTTCAGATCTCTTCAGATTCCCTACACAGCTGGCACTCCATGAAGCTAATAGCACCAAAGTCATCCTCTGTACGTTGTAGGGATTTTCAAGTTCTAAGAGCCAGACACTGTGCTGCATGATGTGGAATGAACATTTACAGAAGTGTGGTATCCATGGAGATCACAGATCAGAACACTGCAACATAAGGTATTTCAGGTTGTGAACTGCTTATGCATGACACCTGGGTCCAGAAAAAGAAAATGCCCAATATTCTAGGCTCATCATCTTTATCATACACTTGCTGGACACCACCACCCTTCCAGGATAATCACTAACCCAAATTCTAGCCCTACAGTTCTAACACACATTCTGGTAGTGAATTTTGGATAAATATAGGTGTGGTGTTTTACTGGCTTCTTTTGCTTGGTGTTAAGCCCAAGAGAACCATTTCTATGGTTGGCTATTGTTCTCTATTAAAGCATTTCACTTTGTGAATCTAGCATAGTGTACTATTCCTGACATAGATACATGTCTTAGTCAGGGTCCCTTGGAGGAATAGAATGGGTTGAATAAATATAAATTAGGGGCTAGATGCTGCTCTAGCCCCTTCTATTATTTGTCTCTGCTTCATGTCCACAATGATGTGAAGGATATCTATCACCCTCCATACATTCCTGTTGCCATGGTGTTCTGCTCTAGTGCTTAGAGTCAGACAACCACAGACTGAACCCTTTGAAACCAAGAGCCAACATTAATCCTTGCTTTTTTTTTAGCAGAAAAAAATGTACTAAAATTAGAATAAGAAAAACACAATAAACTAACAAAATCTGTTCCAACATTTTCTTTCAGTCAGGGAGACACCACTCTTCAACTGTACAGTCCAGGTCTCTATTTCTTTTGTACACTAGGCCAAGAATTCGTATGGAATGGACTCCAGCAGCTCAGGCTCCTTCCCGTTAGTCCTCACAGAGTGAGCTTCTCTAGGTGGGGCAGTCTTACACTTCAGCTGAACCCAGGTGCCCTTCTCCTTGGCTTCCTTTTTCTTCTGGTAGTTCTCCTTCACCCACTTCAGGAAGCTGTCCCTGCTCTTAGAGTGCTTGATTCGCACATTGATTCTCTTGGTGAGAATCTCTGCTTTTTTATGTCACTTCTGTCCTATTAAAGCCCCACTCATGGTAGGAAGATATACTATGTCTTTTTAGGACCTCACAACATGTTTTTATTTTCAAATACAGTATTTATAGACGTTATAAAAGGTCTTGGTGTAGATTTTCATGCATGAGGTGGGGCTGTCATCTCATTGGCTGGTGTCCTTAGAAGAAGATGAGATGCATGGACACTGAAGACAAGGGCCATATGAGGTTAGATATAACATTTATGGGTGTGTCCATAAACCAAGGAACACCAAGGGCATCCAGAAAGTCCCAGAAATTGGATGACGGTGCTTCCATAACATCCTCAGAATGAGACAACTCTACCAATATCTTGTCTTGGGACTTCTGGACTTCATAACTGTAAAAGAATAAATTCTCTTTTAATAAATGACTCAGTTGTGGTCACCTGTCACAGCAGATATCAAAAATTACTAGATCTCTGACTGAGTGCTTTGCAGACACTGAGCTTCCTGAGTGATCCAGTGGTGGCAAGATACTTTGTGGGTGTTTGAAAGATGATGCAAAGAGAGAATAGGACAAACTACACATGGCTATCTACGACTTTATGATCCCTCTCTCCTTGTGGAGGAGTCCTCTTTGGATCTAAGGATACCTGGTCCTCTCACCATGCTCGTAGACATAGTGCCATATACCTAAGCCATGTGTTCTTGAAATTTTGAGGTGGCTTCTAGCATCAGCACACCCTGTTGCTTTTACTTGCAAGCACGTACTACCACAGTCTCCTATCCCCCTTAGAACCATAAACACTCTAATAGCAGTAACGGGGCCGCCTCCATCATGACCAAACGTGATTACGTTCCACATAAAAATATAAAAGCTCATTTGAGCCAAGGCTCCCTCCGGGCCCATTGCCTGTACTTTTATTGAAAACCCCACATTCCTGACTCTGTGTGCACTGATGTCAGGGCCCACTGAGCTGTATCCCGCAGTCTGCTGTAAAGCGCTAGGGCAGCCCAGCGGGGTGACTCCAGGAAATCTTCATCTCTGCCATGTTCTGTGGTTTGGAGGCCCCACACTTTCCTCTCCACAGGCTGCTCTGTGCTCAGTCCTTGCCTTTTGCTTTTGCTCTACAATATAAGGCCTCCACAGTCGATCTCTTTCTCTCCTTGCCAAATGCTCAAAGCCAAGCACAGGTCAAGGCATGCACATGAGCAAGATGCAGAAGAGAATCTTCCCACTCTTTTCTATGTCTGTCTCTCTGAATTGCATCCCTGCCCCATACTTTATGTTCCCCAATCAAGTCTCACCTTTAAATCCAGGATTCAGGCTACTCTTTGTAGGTTGTCTTTCCCAAATCCTTACCCCTCTGCTGATAACACCTGTCCAGTTTCCTGTGTGCATTTCCATGCTTTCCCCGGGGGTCAACCTGTGCACAAATTTTTCCTAGGATGCTTGCTGTGACCTCTGGAATTGCTTTTCTCCCCCACATTTCAAGATTTGTTCACTTCCCTGAATTTTATTTTTTCTAGGATTTATTCATGCATATGTGTGTTTGTATATACATGTGCTCCTTGGTGTCCTCAGAGGCCAGAAGGTGTCCGATTCCCTGGAGCTGCAGTTCCAGGTGCTTGTAACTCACCTGATATGGGTCCTCTGAAAGAGCAGCAAGCAGTGACCCTCCTCTACAGCCCCTTCTCTGACATCTCTGGACTTTAAGCATCATGATGCTGGCTGTGTCGGCTCTATCCTTCTCCCCCCAAGGACCTGTCAGATGCTCTGACACGACATCCTTGATGAGTGTTAGTGAATGGTTTAGCAAATTGCTGAGATCAGAACAAGCCTTCAGAAAAATGAACACTGTAGAAAAGAGAAAGAGAAGAGACAGCCAGAATGCCCAAGCACTGAGATGGAAAAAATAACAATATGACTGCAAAGGAGCCCTTGCCCTCTTCATTCTATAATGAGTGAAGGGGAGAAAGCAAACATTCTCTTCCCCGCGTGCCCTCTTTTACACACAAAGAGAAAGGAGCTGGAGAAGTTCACAGCCATCACCAAATACAAAGCCAGTAGATCCAGACTTGTGATCTAGATTGGTTAGACTTTAGGTCCAAATTTACTGCAAGGAATATATTCATAAAAAGTACATTGTCATTCACTATGCATGTATGTGTGCATGTGGTTGTGAGTATAAATGGAGGCTCAGACAATCTTGTGCCTATGAATGTCAGAAAGAAACTTTGAGGAACCCAGGATATGAGGGTATCTTCTCATATATCCATATATGTGGTGTTAGGACACAATTATAAGGCATGATGATTTTTTTCCCCAAGAAAGTGATATCTGCAAAAGCACAGGACTAGGAGTCCAGCCTTGGGCAGCCTGGGAGAAACTCACACACTTTGAACTCAGGATCATCATCTGATGTAAAGGGGCTGGAGATATTTGGACACTCAGTCAGGTGCCTTTAATGCCAATATGGTTCCAAAAATATTCTGGAATTATGTACAATTTATGGGGAAAAACATATACTTTAAAATTCAGTGATTGAGGCAACAGCTGCTGGCATGAGATTTCTGTTCTGATCTTTAAAAATAGATTTTACAGAAATACTCTTGTGTGTGTGTGTGTGTGTGTGTGTGTGTGTGCGCATGCGTGCGCGCGCGCGCGTGCACATAGGAGCTCAGACTACAGATTGGCAACTATGACTGTGACTACTTTGAAAACCCACTCTGCCAGATTCAGTCCCCAGGCCTGGGTGGCAGTGCTGCTGCTCTGAGTCCATTCAGTGACTGACAAGGGTTTGGTCCAGGCAGTTGTGCTGGCCCATCCTGTCAGCATCTCTCTTCTGTGTCAGAAAGATTGTCAGCTCAAAATGAGAAGCCATAGATCATTGGGGTTAGGAACGATGCTGAAGGAGCCTTTGTGATAGAGCAAGAAGATGAGCAGGCACCAAGGAAGATCTGCTCATGGGTAATTTCTACTGAAGAGGGAAAAATAGTTGGTGTTAGCTGTAGAAGGTGCAATAGACATTATTTGAAAGATAGAGGCTACATAAGTGCTCAGGGAGCTGTGCTTTGTTTACACACACACACACACACACACACACACAAAACCACATTGTGTGCCTGATTGACAGTGATGATGGGGAATTCTGGATATGAGAGAATTCAAAGGTTAGTTGGAAAATGGGATTGATCAAGTAATGACCCAAAGTTGACCACATCTCAGTCCTCAACTATCTGAGAGATGTCATCTTCTTTAGCAAAAAGAACTTTGCAAAAGGCAGAATCTGTAGATGATGATAAGGATGAGGAGAGGCTCAATAGATAAGAAGGAACCACAAACCAGAAGATGCAGATGTTTCCTGAACTAAAGCTGGGAAGGGCAAAGAAACAAAGTATCCCTTTATCCTAAGGAGGAACCAACTTTGTAGACACAGGTATTTCTGACTTCCAGAGCTACAAAAGAACACATTTGTGTTACAGTAAGTTGCAACCTTTTTGGTAAAATTTAAAGCATTGCTTGGAAGTAACAGTGAGAAAACCTCCAACCAGGTGATCTGAAAGTATACTATGTGACAGCGCTCTAGAGGACTGGGAAAGGCTCAGTGTGATGTGGGGAGGTTTGTCAGAGTTCCCAGAAAGCCAACCTAAGTGTTTGTGAAGGAAGATGTTGGGACTTCGGGGTATGTATGGTGAAAAGAAAATTCTATATGATATATATTCTCTATGTGAAACATCAGAGAAGGAAGCTGGCCTGGGTTGGGAAGTGAAGGAATCCAGTGGGCCTGGTATATAGACTGAGGGATAAAACAATTTAACCCCAGCTTGGAAAATATCCAGTGTCAGGCAGAAACTTCCTCTACTCTACTAGGAATCTAAAGATAGGATTATTTTGCTTTGTGCTAAAGCACAGTGAGCTAGGTCAGGCTGTTGAGCTATATGAAGCTGTATACATCAAAATGAGTAAAAGGTCCATGATTTCAGAAATACAGATGTCTATTCACACTTGTCACAGGCCATGCTCAGAAGCCCTGTGGGCTTATGGTCCTTACATAAAATAGCACATATAAAGAATGTGCTCTGGGTGTTGGAAGGTACAGAGTGGTCCTAGGAAACATGCCTTCCTGAAGGGTTCAACATGAGATGTGGATACAGGGAAGAGATGTGAATGAGCATCTGATGGAGCATCATAAATTCAGATGAGGTGATTTGGTGGCCATTCAACCACCATGGTGCAGCGGACATGGACATAATTTGGCAGATATGAAGTCAACAGAGGAAGCCACTGTGAGGGCTTGGGTACCCTTTCTTAAGAGCCCCTCTGTGGAATGAAGGTCACAAGAAACTGTACAGACAGAATGAGCCACACAGAAAATGAACAATTCTGTTCCCACCATGACAGCAGGGTGCCCAAATGGAGCTGTTTTGTAATCAGAATGCCATGTAAGACCACACTAGGAAAGCGGGCTTGGGGGAAGTCAGAAGAAGAGCGTGCCATCCGTGTAGAGAAGATAATTGAATCCATAGGAGGTCGACTGGGGCTCATTTCACAGAGAGCCGCACAAGAGCACATGGCTCCGGCGAAGACAATACAGACTTGGGAGAACACTGTTGAAAGGAGCTTGTTTCTCCATTAAGGCATAGCTTTTTCTTAGTGAGACACACTGCTATGCCATGGCCTGGACATAGCCATAAAAGAAATGAAGTATATTTGCCTTGTTAACACAGTTTGTGTTACATATTCATAAACCATTTTCTTGAAACTGCAAGGGAAAGATTCAATTGTCTTGGAAGCTGATAATGGCCCAACGGCCATCCAGAACTCAGGCAGCATGCTGGGGAATTAGCCGCACAATGAATGAAACACAACGCCTATAATAAACTCATTCAGATATAAATTACAGTGGAGTAGATGTAATGTTTGTTAAGCAATAAAGCTTGCTACCTTACACGGGAAATTGAATGAGATTTATCATCAAATATGGTGGAGGATGCTTCAAGGGAATCTACTTTCCTAAACTGGGTTTAATCAAAACAATCCAGAGAGAGCCTGCCGGCTTCCAGGAACAGGAAGTCAGAAGAAAATGATAACACTCCGGTCAAAGGTCATGCCAACATTCTGACTCTAAATACCAGGGCTCCCCAGAAATTCCAGAGGACAATTTGCATTTTTCAAAAGGTTCTGTTTTGGCCCCCTTCCCCCCCCCCCGACAGCATACACAGACACACAGATACAGACACAGACACAGACACAGACACACACACACACACACACACACATATACACACTTCCCCTTGGGGAATTCTCAGAATGGCTTCAGCTCTGGGAATACATAATTTGACCAACAACTGGCTTCCTGGTTACAGAGGACAATAATTCAATTGAAGGACACAGAACTTGTCCCGTGACACTGGACTCTGGTTCCCTTGGAAATAATAAGTTGGTCCCCAGTGAGGGGGCTGGTACTTTGGCTGGGCTTTCTAATGTTTCACTGGGTACATGGAGGCCCTGCCTCCGCTCTGCTCTGAGGACCACCTTCAGTTTTCCACAGGAGGGCATGTGGTCTACTGTCTCCCCTAGCTGGCAGCTCCAGTTTATCTCAGTCTCGAGTTTCAGGGGAAAAATAAAATGGAACCAAATGAAATAAAATGGGAATTAACTCAGCATGATGCAGCCTTTCTGGTATTGTTACTTGAAAATAACTGCAAATATTTTACAGCTTTATGAGTTGAAGTCGATGTTTTTAGTTCACTGAGAACAATGGAAACTACCTTAGGAATGGATTAGAGTCCCAGAGTTGGATTAAGAGTGTTCAGAAGCCAAAGGGAATTTTCTGCCTGCTAATAACATTACCCTACAATCTAATGAAATAATCTCCCTAAAGCCAAATGCAGAGAGTAAGCTGGTTTCCCATTCACTGTTAAAACAAAACAACTAGTTGATCAGCTCGCTACTCAGTTTACATAGCCTTCTTCAGACAACAACACTGTACCACTTAAGGAACAGATTATGATGATTTAGAAATACAAATTGCCACACCCTTTAGGAAAGAATCCTTAGAATTTGAATAGAAACCTGCACTCCAACACTCCTGAAGAATCTTTAAATGTGACTTGGAGCTGTTAGGGATGAATTTGGCCATTAACAACAACAACAGAGATTGGAAAACTCATATAAACAACCAAATCTCTCCTTCTGTTCATCCCTAGGATAAATCAAAGGGCAAAGTACCTAATCAGGAAATCATGGTAATGTAACAGGTTATTGAAATCCAGCAGAATCCTGGAGCGTGGCTGCTGATTTCTTCTTGGTCATCATCACATTTTTTATGTGTCTTACCCATCCCTGCAAAGCAGGGATCACTGGGAACATTTCAAAGGTGAGATAATCAAGGAGGATCATATATCATTTAAAAAATTCTTTCAGGTACAGAAAATAATCACCTGATCTTAAAGTGATAAAACTATATTGTGTGTGTGTCTCTGTGTGTCTGTGTCTATGTGTGTATATGTGTGTGTGTGTGTGTATCCCTTATAACTTAGAAGTCTTATTAATCCTGCAAAATAGGACATGCAGGCTCAGTCCTAATGTACTTGTCTTGTAAGCATAAAGATCCAAGTCTGAGTCCCAGGATTCAAAATTTAAAAAATTCTGGGCATGGTGGTAATTCTTTGTAATTCCATTGCTGAGGGGAAGAAGACCAGAGGATCCCTGGGGCTCAGTGGGCTGTTACCTTGCACACTTGGGAGGGTTCTAGATCAGGGAAAGATTCTCATTCAAAGGTGGACAGGATCTAAGCAATGAAACCAAATGCTGTTACCAGTACATATGGGAACATGTACACTCCCCGGGTTTCTAGAATGGAAAAGAGTACAAGCTTCCCTAGGTCAAGAGCCAGGCCTGCAGAGTGTGCCTTTTTATATCTCCAAACCAATATTTCCCCACAGTCTTCTATAGATTTTGCTTTATTGATCCGAGTTGGTTACTTGGCCACCACTGTCTGGCCAGAGTGCAGGAACTATGTGATAGGGTCAGATGAGGCAACCATTGATGCCCACCACACTCAGACATGCTTAACTATTTATATGAGTTTGTATTGTTCACTGACTAACAGGGACCCAAGGAAACAGCCTGTAAAGCTGGTGTTCGTTCATACCTATATATGTGAATTATAACCACAATATTTCCTCTTCTCTTGGCTCAGCATTGTACCTCTCAATTATACCTTTGTTAAACCAATTTCAGAGGAAAGTAATATTATACTTGTATTAAATGTGAGTTTGCCCAATTGACACCTTTTGGATAATAGAAATTAGACTGCACTTCATATAAATTGGACAGCCTCACACACTGTAGATTTCTGAAAAAAACTGGTTTATGACTCTGAATTAGTTTAATCAATATGGATAATTTAGCGTAATTTCTGGACCATTTGGCCTTTATGGGAAGACTTAGTGGGGCAGCTGCTAGGCCTGATTTTTAGAGCCTTCTAAGTGCCAGGGGCTCATCTTCCAATTGAAAGTCCTGATGTGCTTCACAGCCCTCTGAAGTGAGCGTTTTGTGGTCCTTATTCTCTTGTACACTATCGATTCATTAACCAGTGCAGTTCTGCCATGGAACCTGGACACCAGCCATGTCTCCTCACCTTGGAGAAGGCTGAAACTCTGAGCTGGGAGCCTGGGAGTCTCAGAGACTCAGAGAAAGGAAAAGGATGAGATTTGCCTTGGAAAAGCTTTTTTTTATAACCTCCGTCTTCACTGTGGACACAGAAACATCCATAACTCATTGTAGCTATAGTCCATAGCATGGCCCAGCCCCTGCATGCAGCATACTTGTGGAAGGGAGTTGAAAAGAAACCCTACAACAAGCTACACTTAGTTACCCCACAACAAAGTCTGCTTCTAAGACAGTCTTCAGGGAAACACAGAAGCCAGTGTTATGTCCCAGCTTAGGTATCTATTCTACAGGGTCTGCATTTCAGTTATTTATTGCATAAGCAACCAAACTCCCTAAAATTGAGTCACTTGGGAAAAGCACCACACACCAGTTCTGGGTTCTGCAGTTTCATCAGTGCTGGGTGGAAGTGACTTGTGTCTGTCCTAGGTGGGTTTGCAGCAATGGCACACTCGCATGTGTATCCCACTGGGGGAAATGGAAAGGTTCTCTTGTTAGTGGAGGTTACTTGTGTTCTGTGTCTCCAAGCAAGTCTTTCACTGAGATCTCTTATCTGAATGTCTTTACATAGACAAATACAAAAATGAATAATGCAGAAGCTGATAGACTCTGGGACTAGCACATCACTGTGCTATTTTGCATAGGTTGTAGCAGGTCACAGCTGGCCCAGGTTTTAGAAGAAGCCCCTGTTCTTCATGCTGACTGTGGAATATTCTCACAGAGAGGGAAGAAGTGGTTGTGGTCTTTGCAGTTCCGCTTGTATATTGAATCCTCACCCTAGAGACTATGGACTTCTTTCAGGTGGGCTCTAATGAAGCATGGGGACAGAACAGGTTTCAGAGGAAGGGAATAGACCTGGTTTTTCTGGTTTCTGACTTGCTCTCTGTCAAATCTTGGTCATGTCATTCAATGTCTTAGGCCTTGGTGTTGCCCTCAGTTCAATGAAGGTAAGAACAACTTCCTTCTCATAGGCTGCAAGGTATCTTACAGAGTTTATCCATGGAAACTGTGAAAGGTTAATGCTTACACATGGTCAGGACTCTGCCACACTGATTCTCCCTGAGTCTTCCCCTATGCTGTGAATATTCAAGCAGATGGCTAGTGTTTTTTATCTATGGATGCTTAGGATCCTGGAAAGCATGCTATGATATACATGTTCAACAAATATAGAATGAATAAATAAATAAATGGATGGATGAAGAACTGGGCTATCATTGTATTTAACTTATATTCATTTGATAGTAATTATTTAAATTCAACTAATGAAGGATGATGGTGGTATGTTATCTGTCCCATAGGCTGTCACTCTCCATTTATTCATTCAGCAAATATTTACTAAGCATCTGTTATAGTCGAGGTATTCCATCAGGTTCTGGAAGTTATGTGGAAAAATAAGTCATGAATAGTTCCTTCCCCTATATTCTAGTGAGAGGAGTATAAAAAAAATAAACAAGTAAAAAGAAACATATTCATAATAGTAGCT
Source organism: Sigmodon hispidus (assembly GCA_004025045.1). Lineage (NCBI taxonomy): Eukaryota > Metazoa > Chordata > Mammalia > Rodentia > Cricetidae > Sigmodon > Sigmodon hispidus. Next base: position 404,859 of record PVIH01000017.1, on the reverse strand, counting down.
AGTAATTTGGAAGAAAATAGTTGTAAGTTAGGATGCGTATTGAACCATGGGGAGAATTGGAGGTAAATTTGGGCTAGTCAACTAATGTCTAAAATCTCAGATTCTCTGCAGAGATTTATCAAAGGAGAAAAGTATGTCATTGGGTGTGTGTCCTGTCCCAGGAAGAGTATAGATCAAGAAGGAAGTTTGTGGCAGAAAATTGGGTGGCAGTTTAATAACACCCAACGTGCTCTGCACTTGAGCCTTAGGGAGCAATGGACAGGAGAGATAGACAGGGTCTCAATGGTGTAGCTCCTACAATCAAAATTCTTTACTAAGTGGAGAACCATTAAAGGGGCTTCTAAGCAGAACAATGAAACATAGTTTCCTTTCTGTGGGCTTCATGCTTGTAATATACATTTGCTAACAGTTACCCAATGAAGCAGCCATCACCATGTACACATGAGGACTGGGATGTGTAAATCAGCATAAGAGTGGTAATCTGGGGCTATGGGGGATTATTTTGCCATTAACACTAACATAATGCTAATTTCCTGGAGAAAAATACAAATTGTATTTTGCAGCAAGAACAAAATAATGATAGCATCTTTCACAATCTAGGTGACATTATAGTGTTGATTTTTCACCAGAACCCAATAACTCACTAATACTCATTTCTCCGCCCCCCTCCCCAACACTGGGATTCTCAGAGGTAAAGGGCCTGGGCAAGGCAAACCAGTTGGGGGTTTTTATTTAATGTCTGCACACCCTCTCTTCAGAATATATCAGAATTCTTCTCATCTCCATCTCCTCTCTTTTGGGGAGCCTCACAGACAGCTCAGCTAGATGGAGCCTGGCCTGGATGATAAGTTAGATGATGTTCTCCAGAACTTTTGGAAATCACAGGGTGGGAGAGACTCACTGGTCTCCCAACAATGCTCCTAATGAGCAATTTAGCACCACACGCTGCACATGTGCGGGGATCCGCAGCACAGTCTGTCTATGGCACATTTGTGTCATTGTTTGGTGTCTGCGTGCAACTTGAAATTTCCAAATGCCACCAGAGGAAACAGATGAGTGGCTTCTCTGAAGATTTACAAACTCAGGGCTGAGGCATGCTGAATGTTGGCCTCAAGTCACACGACAAGCTAATGAGTGCTTCAGAGGCCCACGTGGAGAAGCTGGGAGCCACAAGTGCCGTTTATTCAAATAGTAAGGGGTTTGACCTTCTGCTGAAGTCAGCATTTTGAGAGTGTTGATTAATAGTTCAGCAATTATTTCTTTCGTGTATTAAACAAATATGGAGTACTTGATGATGACTCAGAGTCTCTGTTAGGTAAGTGTAGGCATATAGGGAGGAATATGATAGCCACAGCCCTTGATTTTTTTTTCTTTTTTTATTACGAATAAAGTCTCATTTTTTATCCATGTATTCCCTTGTTCAAACTCCCTTCCCCCTCTCACCCCTCCCAATCATTCTATCTTCTTCTAATCTCCTTATCTCCTCCCCAGACAGGGCAGAAGTTTGCAAGTCTCAAGGTGGCTTAGTTCAACACCCACTCCAGGCAAATCCACTTTCCTCATTCCAGCATCAAGACTGGGTCAGGTGTTTCTCTGGAGGGAATGGGCTCCAAGGTGCCAGTTCAACGTGCTTCAGCTCCAAAGCTGTTCAGTGGCTGTGGTTTGCAGCTTGGGTATGCTTTGCTTTTACTTTAAAGTCCACCAATGAGTGAGTACATCCCCTGCTTATCTTTCTGGATTTGTGATACCTTGCTCAGGAGGATATTCTCCAAATCCATTCATTTGCCTACAAATTTTAGGATATCATTTTTTCTTACTGCTGAGTAGTACTCCATTGTGTAGATGTACCACAGTTTGTTAATCCATTCTTCAGTTGAGGGGCAGCTAGGTTGTTTCCAGGTTCTTGCTATTATGAATAATGGTGCTTTGAACATAGTTGAGCTAATACTTTTGGAGTGCAAATGTGCATCTTTAAGGTATATGCTCAATAGTAGTATTGCTGGATCCTTGGGGAGTTTGATTCTCAGTTTTCTGAGAAACCACCATACTGCATTCTAGAGTGGCTGAACAAGCTTACACTCCCACCAACAATGGAGAAGTGTTCCCCTTGCTTCACATCCTCTCCAGCATAGGCTGTCATCTGTGCCTTTACTTTAGCCATTCTGACAGGTGTAAGGTGGTATCTCAAAGTTGTTTTGATTTGCAATTCTCTCATGCTAAAGGTTTTGAACACTTTTTCAAGTGCCTTTCAGTCATTTGTAATTCTTTTGCTGAGAATTCCCTTTTTAGTTCTGAACCCCATTTTTTGATTGGGTTATTCAAGGTTTTGGGCTCTAGTTTCTTGAGTTCTCTATGTATTTTAGAGATAGTCCTCTGTCGCTTGTATGGTTGGTGAAAATCTTTTCCCATTCTGTAGGCTGTCATTTTGTCTTATTGACTATGTCCTTGGCCTTATAGAAGCTTCTCAGTTTTAGGAGGTTCACTTAATTGATTGTTGTTCTTAGTGTCTGTGCTACTGGTGTTATATTTAGGAAGTAATCACCTGTACCAATGCATTGGAGGGTATTTCCCACTTTCTTTTCTATCAAATTTAGTGTGGCTGGATTTATGTTGAGGTCTTTGATTCACTTGAATTTGAGTTTTGTGCAGAGTGATAGGCTGGGATTTCTTTGCAGTTTCCTACACACAATCATCGAGCTACACCAACATTATTCATTAAAGACACTATCTTTTTTCCATTGAATATTTTGGGCCTCTTTGTCGAAGATCAGGTGTTCAAAGGTTTTTGGGTAATGTTGGGGTCTTCAATTTGATTCCATTAATCCAAAATTCTGTTTTTATGCCAGTACTAGACTGTTTTTAATGCTGTAGCTCTATAGTATAACTTGAAGTCAGGGATGATGATACCTCCTGAAGTTCTTTTGTTAAGCAAAATTGTTTTGGCAATCCTGGCTTTCCTGTTATTCCAAATGAAATCGAGTATTGTTCTTTCAAGGTCTGTAAAAAATTGTGTTGGGATTTTGATGGGCAGTGCATTGAATCTACATATTGCTTTTGGTAGAATTGCCATTTTTACTATGTTAATCCTACCTATCCAGGAACATGAGAGATCTTTCCATTTTCTGATATCCTCTTCAATTTCTTTCTTCACTAATTTAAAGTTTTTATCAAATAAATCTGTTACTTCCTTGGTTATAGTTACTCCAAGGTATTTAATGCTATTTGCAGCTATTATAAAAGGTGATGTTTCCCTTCTTTCTTTTTTCAGCCCTTTTATCTTTTGTGTATAGAAGGGCTACTGATTTCTTTGAGTTAATCTTGTATCCTGCTACATTGCTGAAGATGTTTATCAGCTGTAGATGTTTCCTGGTAGAATTTGGTGGTTCACTTATGTAAAACAATCATATCATCTGCAAATAGAGATAGTTTCACTTCTTCTTTTCAAATTTGTATCCCCTTAATCTCCTTTCATTCTCTTATTTCTTTAGTTAAAACTTTGAGAACTATATTGAATAGATAAGGGGAGAGAGGTCATCCTTGTGTAGCTCCTGATTTTAGTGGAATTGCTTTGAGTTTGTCTCCATTAAGTTTGATGGTGGCTGTTGGCTTCTTATAAACTGCCTTTATTATATTTAGATATTTTTCCTGTATTCCTGATCTCTCCAGGACTTTTATCATAAAGAAGTGTTGGATTTTGTCAAAGGCTTTTTCAGCACCTAAGGATATACTCATGTGATTTTTTTCTTCAGTTTATTTATATGATGAATGACAATTATTGTTTTTCATATGTTGAACCATCCTTGCAGTTCTAGAATGAAGCCTACTTGATTGTGGTGATTTTTATATATATATATATATATTGTTGTATACAGTTTGCCAGAGTTTTGTGAGAATTTTTGCATCAATATTCATGAGGGAAATTGGTCTGTAATTCTCTTTATTTGTTGTGTCTCTGAGTGGCTTGGGTATTAAGGTAATTGTGGCCTCATAACGAGAGTTTGGCAACATTCCTTCAGTTTCTACTGTATAAATCAGTTTGAGGAATATGGGTAGTAGCTCTTCTTTTAATGTCTGGTAGAATTCTGCAATGAAACCATCTGGACCTGGGCTTTCTTTACTTGGAGAGCTTTTAATGACAGCTTCAATTTCCTTTAGGATTAGGTCTGTTTAGGTATCTAATCTGATCTTCATTTAATTTTGGTAAATAGTACCTGTCCAAAAAGCTGTCCATTTCTTCTAGGTTTTCCATTTTTGTGGAGTATAGATTTTCAAAGTATGACCTGATAATTCTCTGGATTTCCTGGGGGTCTGTTGTTATGTCCCCCTTCTCATTTCTGATTTTGTTGATTTGGATACTCTCTGATTTTTTATTAGTTTGGATAAGGGTTTATCTATCTTGTTGACTTTCTCAAAGAACCAACTCTTTGATTCATTGATTCTTTGTATTGTTCTTTTTGTTTCAATTGTATTGACTTCAGCTCTAAGTTTGATTATTTCCTGCCATCTACTCTTTCTAGGTGAGCTTTCTTCTAATTGTTCTAAGGTTTTCAGCTATGCTGTTAGTTCTCTAGTGTGGGATTTCTCTAGGTTTTTCATATAGGCACCTAGTGCTATGGATTTTCCTCTTAAGACTGTTTTCATTGTGTCCCATAAGTTAGAGTATGTTGTGGATTTATTTTCATTAAATTCTAGGAAGACTTTGATTTCTTTCTTAATTTCTTCCTTGATCCAGAGGTGGTTCAGCTGAGTGATGTTTAGTTTCCATGAGTTGGTAGGTTTTCTGTGATTTTTGATGTTGTTGAACTCTAACTTTAGGCCCTGATGGTCTGGTATTGATACAAGGGATTATTTTCATTTTTTTCTATCTATTGATATTTGCTTTATGACCAATTATGTGGTCAATTTTAGAAAAGATTCCAGCCATGCTCTTTTAGTGTCTGTATAACTTCTGACAAGGACTTTCTTGCTTTCATTGTTTCCATTGAATAGTCAGGTGTTATTCTGATGGGTCTGCCTTTATAGGTAAGTTGACTCTTTTCTTTTTCAGCTCTTAATTTATTTTCTTTGTTTTGTATATTTTGTGTCTTGATTATTATGTGGTGAGTGGACTTTTTTGGGGGGTCAAATCTATTTGGTGTTCTGTAAGCTTCTTGTATCTTTATAGGAATTTCCTTCTTTAGGTTGGGAACATTGTCTTCTGTGATTTTATTGAATATATTATCTGTGCCTTTGAGCTGGTATTCTCCTCCTTCTTCTATTCCTATTGTTTTCAGGTTAGGTCTTATCATGGTTCCCCAAATTTCCTGAACGTTTTGTGTTATGGCTTTTTTGGTTTTAGTGTTTCCTTGACTGATGTATCTATTTCTGCTATTGAGTCTTCCACTCCAGAGATTCTCTTTTCCATCTCTTGGATTCTGTTGGTTATACTTGTTATCTGTAGTTACAGCTCTTTTCTTCAGATTTTCTATTTCCACCTTTGCCTCATTTTGTGGTTTTTTTTTTTTTTTTATTGCTTCTATTTCAAGTTTTAGTTCCTGGAATGCTTCTTACTTTTCTTGGTTTTCTTGATTTTCTTTCAAAGATTTGTTCATCTCTTTCAATTTTTTGTTTGTATTTTTTTCTATTTCTTTAAAGGATTTTTTAATATCCTCTTTTAAGGCTTCTATAATCTTTATAAAGGTGTTTTTTCTGGTGTTTCCTTCTATTTCCTCTTCATTGCTCTGGTCAGGTCTTGGTGTAAAACCACCAGTTTCTTCTGGTGTTGCCTTGTTGTTCTTTCTATTGTTAGATGTATTGTTACACTGGTGTCTGCCCATTGCTTCAGTGGTTCATACTTAGTCAGCTCCTAGTCAGTTGTGGCTAGAGGGCTTGTGTGTCTCCTGCCTGCTCTGATCAAAGGGTCTGCATAATCTCTGACTTCGCTCTGGACACAGTTCTACATTTCTAAGGCGCCCGATTGTCTATGATAATGCAGCTTACCCTGGAGGCAGGACCTGGCTGTGGGAAGTCCCTTCTGTTAGGGATAACTGGGGAGGGCCCCTTCCAGCTAAAGTCTAGTGTCTGTCTGCTAGTAAGAGTGTGAGATCAGACCCTTGGGTGTGACCCCAGCCCCAGAAAAGGACTTTCCAGATGGGCAGCTCAGGACATGGAATCTGCTCACTCCTGATTCCACTCTGGACACAGGTCTGATCCCTTCTGTTAGGGGTCCCTGGAGGAGGCCCCTCAGAGCTAAAGCCTAGGGCCTGTCTGCTAGCAAGAGTCTGATATCAGACCCTTGGATGTGACCCCAGCCCCAGAGAGGGATTCTCCAGATGAGTGGCCCAGAAGCTGAACTCTGCTCACCTCTGATTCCACTCTGGACGTGGGTCTGAGTTTCAAAAATGCCACAGGCCTTGTAAAAGTGTTCTTATTGCCACTTGACCATTGTCCTCCTTCCTTTTTTCCTTTCAACTTCCAACCCTTATGTAATCTACCTGGTTTGAATATAGGTCAGTATGACCTCAGACTAGAGTGCCACATTGTACATAATGTGCATAAATGGGAGAATTATTGTGCAAATGAAATACAATTAGCACCCAATTTTTGTGGGTTTTTTATGATAAACTATACTCATGATGCTCAATTATGATTTTCCCAAGCCTCCTATCCAGGAAATTTTGATCCAGAGGTTGTGGGCCTAGAGATCTTGTTGTTTCCAATGTTCCAGGTGATAGTTTATAGGTAAAACAAGAAATATGGACATTCCTCACAGTGAGAGACTCAGGGAGTTGTAAGATGCAGAGTCTGGGTTGCAATCAGATGCTGTGTTTAAGAGTGGAGTCAGACCATGATGTGTATAGGCTCTCCCATGTTTCTGTATGGACAGGCTGATCTCTAGTGCTAAGCACAGTGCCTGGACCAAAGTAACCTGCACTCCACTGTCATTGTAGAACCTTCCACCATCCCACTCGCATTTAAAAAGAATGACAGAGCACTCAGAATTATTCAACCCATTTTGCATTTAGAATTTCTAACCTTTAAACTTTTTTTCTATGTTACATTTATTTTTATTTGTGGGATCGCGGGCCTCTCATGGCACATGTGTGGATCAGAAAACAACTTGGAGTAGATTTTCCCCTTCTTAACAAGTGGGTGCAATGGATCAAATTCAGCTTGTCAGCCTTGGTAGCAAATATTTTGATTCATTGGGCCATCTATCCAGCCCATCTTTTTCCCTCTCAACTGAAGCTCAGCAAAACATGTTTCTTGTTTTCCTTTGCTGTACTCGCTCAGAGATATACCTAATTGTGTATACAGTGGGTATCGACAGAGCTGTTTTGGCACAACCACACAGTGCACAGCACTTAAACTGTAGGCACTGTGGAACTTTTTAACATAACAGATTAAAAAAAACCAACAACACAGCAGTCACAGACAGAACTGGTCATGGTAGCAAGGAGAAAGAACGTTTGGAAATATGAGGGGATGTTCAAGTTCACAGTGGAAGAAAGGGTTGAGTTTTATCCCAGTGACTGAGAGATGGCATTTCTGGGATAATTTGCTTGGATGAATTCAGAGAAGATCCTACTAAGTGCAGAAGGGAAATATGAGCAAAGATTTGGATGGAGCCTAGCAAGGAGGAGACAGAAGGGAGGTGAGAGTTGGCAATGGATGTTTCCTAGTGGATTATAGTAGCCCCTTCTTAGTGGCAGCAGAGACACTGGCCCATGGCTTGTGTGAGTTTGGGAGGTAGCTCAGGTAACTCCTCATCATCTTCCTGTGCCTCCCACAGTCATTTTCATGCAGATGTCTGAGAGACCATTCCTCTGAAGAATGATCATTCTGGTGGTTGGGAGAGCAACGTTTGCAGAGTGTGTGAAACTAGATATCATGAGAAGGGCTCTTGCCAAAGCCCTTCCTTCTTAAACAGGGGACTGACGTACAGGCTTACCACAGACAAACAGCCAGTCCTGAGGTCAGGACACAAAGTACATAAATACACGCCATGCCTTCTAGTCCTCTGGAAAGAGGCAAGCCACAAATTTGCATCTGGGTGTTCTGGAAGCCTGGTCACAGAAGGGCACATGATCCACGGTGGTTATGAAAGGAAAACAGAATGGATGGCTACTCTGGAGATGCCAAACTTATACCGTGACTGAGCCATAAGGATAAAAATGTGGTTCTGCAAGTAAGAGAGCCTGCCCAAGGCTGGATGGCACTCTAAGCAGTGAAGACCACATGGTTGATGGGCCTGCTCTGCAAATGAGCATTAACACAGGAGGTCAAATCAGTGGGTACCATGCCATACTTTTCTTTCTGAATTTGTACTCTAGATTTTAATATTTGGAAGCATTTGCTTCTGTTGTCAAGTAGTGTATCACTCTCGGTTCCTGGAAGCAAGGGCAGCCTTATTAAAGGAGGTGGGAGGGCCAGTTCCTGAAACATTTCATTTTCTTCCTGGTGCTGTAAACGTAGGGCCGGGGTTTTAAATATGCATCTCACAATTTGTTGTCCTCCTTTAAGCATTTATAATAAAATGCCAATAACTGCCACAGTTGATTAGACAGATTCTTGCTAATGACATATTAAACGGGACGGTAGCATCCCAGTGTTTCTCCCTTGAAGATTTTATACTGCTTTAAAGATTCACTATGTACTCTTGGTGTTGAGTCAAGAAGCCTCCTGTTTGAAGTTGCCAGTGCTTATCTGGCTATGGAACCTTTTCTTCTTCCCATGAGATGCTGAAAACACAGCTTCAGTGGGTTGTGTTGTAGGAGAGTGATTTCAGAGAAACGAAAATGTAAGTTGGGGTAAGAAATGGGATTAAGCATCAGCCTCTGTTAGGTGCTTCGTGTTAATCGACTCAGCATGCCAACATATTCATGGCAAGCATTAGTTTGCCAACCAGGAAGGGAGAGAAAGTGAGGTGATAGAAGTTTTCACAAATAAATCCTCACTGAATAAAAACCTAGTAGCAAAATGCAGATGGTGGAGCATTCACGAGGTAAAGGCATGTGCACCAAGCCTGAAGCCCCAAGTTTGATCCCTGAGGCTTATGATGTGGAATGAGAGAATGGGATGTTGAAATTTGTCCTCTGATCCCCACAGGCATACCTTGACTTGTGCACCCCAAATTTATATATAATTTTCTAAATTAGCAATGATTGTCATAGCTTAGAGTGGTTCTTTTTCTTTTTTTTTCAGATAGGATTTTTTCTATGTAACCCATGCTGGCCTTGGACACTGAGAGATCCAGCTACCATTGCCTCCCAAATGCTAGGATTAAAGACATGAGCCACCATGCCCTACATTAAGAATATTTTTAATCTCAGCATTTTAATTTCAATTCCTTTGTTATAAAATAAATGGACCAGGCATTTTTGTTCCAGCACCCAGGAAGCTAAGGCAGGATAATTATAATTCTGAGGTCAGCAATATGTGAGACTCTCTCTTGAGGCCAATGTGATAATATCAATGTCATAATAATATTATAATAAAATGATAAGTAATCAAAGTATTCATGTGGAAACATTCAAATATTTAAATGTTTTAAGAAGCTGGTCCAATGTGCAGGGTTTGACCATTATGACACAAAAATGTTTCCTGTTACTAAATTATGTGTTTATTACAATTTCTATCACCATCTACTACAGTCTCTTATACCTCAACTTTCTCAGTGTTATGTGATATTACTTACCATGAATATCTTGTTTCCTGACTTCTAAACTTTTCTACCAATCATGGATGGGCTTAGATTTAGTCCCAGGGCAGACATTAGGAACAGAAATGAAGCACATGTAAAACTGCAATGGAAAAAGGGTGATCTGAGTGAGAAACATTCCCCACAGGCTCAGGTGTTTTAGTTGTGATGTCCAGTTGGTGGGGCTGTTTGCAGTAGTTGTGGACCCTTTAAGAAGTGGAGCCTTGCTGGAGGAAGCATTCCACTGCAGGTGAGGACTAGGAGTTTATACCCTCACCTGATTCCCTGTTCACTGGCCCTGCTTCTTGGGTACAGTTGAGATGTGATCACTAGGCTCCTTACTCCTGATGCTTGCTGCCTCCCTCCATGATGGACTCTAACCCTCTAGAACCCTGAGCTACAATAACCTCTTCTATAAGTTGTTTGGTCATTGTGTTCTAGCACATTAACAAAAAGTAACTAATACAGAAAGCAGAGTGCTTCATTCTGATGCTCTACTTCCTCAAGCATTCTCTGTACATTCTAAGTTGACCCTCACTTCATATATCCAGTGACATTGAGTCCCCATGAATCTGATTTTGTTTTAGCTGTAGCTGCCATATTTTGATAGCCTCTTTTCTTTTAGTATGAGGTAATTCTGGACTGACCCGCTGATGACACCTTGGTGAATACTCCCTATCAGTCAGCAAATTGTCCCATGGATAGGTCATCTGCTCATTTAAAGCAAAGCCTGGGACCAGACTCAAGTATTGAGCATCGTCCGTCCCATTTCCTGTCTTGCATATCTGTATTCTGTAGTTTTCCCTCTTAGCTCAACCCTAGATGGTATCTCTTTGCAGCCACTAACTCAACCATATGTTAATCACATTAGTTAGTCAACCATCAAGGGTGAACAATGATAGATTAGTGACTGGAATAGTGGAGCTGAGATGGTATCGCAGAAGGGGTGGTTGTAATGGTTCTGTGATTGTAACTGGATTGGATTGAATACCTGGTGTTTGGTCCACTGAACAGACATTGACCTTTCATGTCAAATTATTTCTGTAGTGGAAACTAGACTCAGCTCTCATTTTTAGGCACTGCCTTTGTCTTACTTTATTCTGTATTGATGTAATAGAGACCATTTGACTAAAAGCAGCTTGAAGAGGAAAACATTTATTTCAGCCTGCTGTTGTAGTTCACCATGAAAGAAAGCCAGGACAACAACTCAAGGCAGGGTCATGAATGAATACAGCTTACAGGCTTGTTCTCTATGGCTTGCTCAGCCTGCTTTCTTATACCCTGGACCACTAGCCCATGGGATACCACTGCCCACAGTGCACTGATTCCTCTCACATCAATCATTAATCAAGAAAATGCACCAAAAGCTAGCCTACAGATAAACCTGATAGAAGCTCCTCATCAATTGAGATGGTTTATTCCTAGGTGTGTCTAGGTTTGTAAAACCAACAGTTGTGGCTTTTCTTAAGAGAATCATAGTATGCCTTTTGCAATCTTTGTTATGACTGGTGTCTTGATTTACATGTCCTATAATAGCCAGTATGGTTTCACAGAAAGGATGATTATGTGCCAATGTGTGCAAAGCCTTGTTTTCCAGTCACCCAAATTCCTGTAGTACTCACGCTATTGCTTTGCACTTTGTGCAAAGTCACACTGTCACCAATTACTTATTCCTTTCTTTCTTTTCACCAGAACAAAAGTCTAGATAGCACAGGCACTCAGTACTGTCTGTTAAATGAATCAATGAGCAGAATATGGCGGTGAATTCCTGTAATCTGAGTTCTTGGAGGAAATGGGGACAGGAGAACTACAAGTTCAAGGTTATTCACAGATACATTGAGAATTCAAGGTCAACTTCAATTACATGATACCCTCAAGCAAAAGAAAATCAAGACAATACAAAAGAATAACAGCAACCAAAACCAAAACCACCACTCAAAGTATGAATGATCATAGAGGAGAATGAGGGTTCATGGGTACTTGAGTAGGGGATACTTATTTGGAAATGAAGAAAAATTGACACTTGTCTGCTTATAGCAAGGTAGGAAGGGTTGGCAATACCAGCACTGACATCAGGTATCTTCCAAAACTGCTTCCTTTAGAAGGCTGTAGGATCCTCCCCGAGGCAGTATATCAAAGCTGTCACTCAACAGACTCAATTCTGATTTCAGATTACAATGGGAAAGGCCATACTTATGCTGACAATATATGTGCATGTAAGGGATCAGGGTTAGGCTGTGTGCTACATATACTGTGTATATATTTGTTTCTCCAAATTCAGTTACAATTTCCTCAATCCCAGAGCCACATTTTATATGTATTATTCGTGGTTAGCTTAAGCTCAACTTAAAGATTAACCTTTACTCTTTGCATCCCCACCTCTCACACTCTGGAGCCAAGTCTCATGATACCTTGCTTTGTATCATAGTGAGGGCATTGAAGTACTTGGGCTGGCCTGATCACCCTCTCAGAGGAATTCAAACAAATGGATTGTCTCCCAGGAGCACAAATCATCAAGGCTTTCCAAAAATAACTGCTGCTTTGTCTAATGCAGATTTATAACTCAACTCCTAATAAAGCTTTATTTCCCTCACATTGTGGTGTTTAAGATTCACATGATATAACACTCTTAACTAATGTTGCCATTTATTTCTATTTGAGGCCTTGTGCGGCTGGAACTGTAGCAGAATAGCTTAGCAGGAAGGATCCGGAAAGATATTAAGTGTGAATGAAAGCAGGATGAAATAGTGATGAGCTAGATTTTCTATTCCAGCAGAGAGGAAAAGTTCCTATCAATCTTTCTCACCTTTCTATAACTTGTAACATCATGGCCAGGCCTGATGGTGCAGCCCTGTTATTCCACCTACTTGGAAGCTGAGGCAGGAGGATTGCAATTTCAAGATCTGTGTACACAGCAGAGCAAGTTTAAAGGCATCCTATGGAACTTAGTGAGACTCCATATCAACTAAAGTTTGAAGTAAATGAAAGAAAGATGTTAAAAGGAGACTAGTTCTTGCACTCTTTCCATCTCCTCTTTCAATGCCTAGGGAGTGACGGGAATGCTATGAAACTCTTCTGGACATGAATGGTATGGGGTTGTACTCACAAATTCATAGCAGCTGTGGTTTTCTGCACAAGACCTATGTAAGAACAACCCAGACAAAATCTCAGTATGGAGGGGAGGCACTCAGGAGCCCATCTCTACATCCTGTTCACTCTGACATTAATGGCTGCATATGCAATGTGACAAGCAGATCGCCAGCTTCAACTGTCATACCTTCCCTTCTATGATGGAGTCCATCTCCTAGAAGTGTGAAACAGAAGGAACCCTTACACCCCTAAATTGATTCTTGTCAGGTATTTCGTTGTAGCAACCAAAAAAGTGACTAAAACAGTAAGTCAAGTGTACCTGGCTCTCTATTATTCAACAGTTTTAGCTGGTTTCAAGCTACACTTTGTAGCTAAGCACCTTCACATGTGTGTTTACCCAGATGGCTCAAGAAAATGAAGGGACAATTCTCTGAGCCCTGGTTCCACTGTGTTAGTTGTTGAAGGCAACCTGTCTTGACTTGTCTACTCAAAGCCCATGGGAATTCGACAAAGTGAAAAGCATGAATCTGTCTCTGGGTCTATGATATTCAATAAGATAACACTATTGAAATCCGTGGTTGGGGAATATGCTATTTGACGGTTATTTTAATTTAGCTTTTGTTGTTGTTTTGTAGACCATTTTAGATTCAATATTTTTTCTTTTAGATTATGAATTGAAACATTTTGTCTTGGAGTTAAATGTGGCCCTTGCCCTGTATTTGCAAATAAAGTTTTATCATAACATAACACTGCTGCACATTTGTTTGTATACTGTTAATTGCTGTTTTTGTGCCTGAATAGCAGTTGAGTGGGTTTGGAGAGTTCTTATCTTATTCAAAGCCTAAACTCCTAAACTATGAACTTTGGTCTTTTCTATAAATTGTTTCCATAGTTTTCTATTTTTAGATTCCTTCTGGCTTCATCCACAGAAGGTCTGCTCCTCTAAATGAACAGTTTTCCTTTTTCTTCCAGCTAATCCTTTCTATACTTGCTGCACCTTGTCTTCAAATAGCGATTCATTCTTAAAGGCTTTTATGGAACCTCTTTGCCGGCTGCAAACATGTTTGTTTTGTTCTTTTCAGTATCTACAGGTGGAGATAATACCCCCCCCCGACACACACACACCACCTATTCCCTACATTCTTGCATTTCATAAATTCTGATGCATAAGTTTTTGTAGTTTTTCAAAGATATCTGTTGCTATCACTGGGTTGAGCTTTGGGAGCAGAAGCAAGAACAGTTTTGGTCCCTGGCATGCTGGGGATTCAGAAAAGATGAGGTACATTATCGTTACAAAACACCACTCAATGTCATCCTTCTAGCCTTTCTCCTCCACCCTGATGTCCTCAACATAAATACCAAACATTCTAACGTGGTACCTACTCATCTCAGTGAGCCTGACCAGAGTGACTCACCTCTGTGGTGTGCCTGACATTGCAGGATTCCCTGAAATTTTGAACTTTCAGTGGGGAAAACAGTAGAGAAATAAGAGAGTTGGGAGAAGATGGTCATGCTAAACTATCACCCTTCTCTTTCACTAGTGAGCCAGAGTTTATGTTTAACCCATCCAGGATTACCTCCCTGACTTGACCCTGCTGAGTCCCAGGAGGGTGGAGCCACTGATGATGCCTCTCCCTTTGTTATTGTTATTTCAGGTTAGAACAAAGTGATTAACAGTACCCAGGCCAATGAGTAGCAAAGGGGGCTTTCTTCTTTCAAATCTATCCTGAGACTCTGTTCCTCTCATGAGGATTTTTCTTCACAATTTAAACCAAAAGCAAAATGTTCCTCATGTTTCAGATGCAAGAGGATGAGAGGAAGGAAGCACATGGTGGTGTATGAATTACCTGGGCTCCATTGCAGACTGAACAGACCGAAGACTCCATGTGAACTTGAAACAGTGAGGCAGGAGGGTTGAGACCAACTGATGGGGAATGAGAGCTGGGAATTCAGCTCAGGTGTTGACTTCTTTGTGGGTGATGAGCTGGTTCAATTTGATGTTTTGAGAAGCTTTCAGAATGATGTGTGTAAACAGCAGTTCTCAGCCTGTCGCGATCCCATTGAGGACTGAAGGACCTTTTCACGGAAGTCAAATATCCTATATAGAAGATATTTGTATTACAACTAATAGTATCAGAATTATAGTTATAGAGTAACAACAGAAATAATTTTATGGTCGGGGGTCACCACAACACCAGGAACTATATTAAAGGAAGGCTGAGAACTAGTGGCATAGGAGGTAGCGATTCAGTTTTATAAGGGACAGAAAGGCAGACTTCTTCCTGAATTAGTGGCAGCATGACTCTTAAGTCTTGAGCCTCTATTCTAGACCTCTAAATAGAGATATTGAAGTGCCTCATTGAACTAAGTCAAAGGTGAAATGCTCATGTCTCATTCAATCAGCTTATGAATTTTCCTGGAAATACAAAAACTGTTACTGTTTTATTTTGAGACAAAATTTTGTGTTTAGAAGTCTCCATGAGGCTCCTTCACCACAGGCTGGAGAGCTTCCTATCCATCCAGCTGTTGGTTTCGGGCTCATTGTAAACAAGCTACATGCCTGCAGTCTCAGCAGGTAGAAATTTAAGGTCATCCCGAGCTACTTAGTCAGCCTGAGCTATGTGAGATCCACTGGAAATAAATAAATTAGCCAATATTTAGTTGAATCAAGAATGTTTCTTTTCTTTTTTTTTTTTAAGTTTTAGAAGGAACGGTTGCAGGTGATTTTCTCGGTGGCAAAATGCAGGCTCATTTTTCTGGGGATATTATGTCTTAGAAATGAATGAGGAAGTTAGGAGGATGTCAGACCAACTGGAGACGAGCTTGTGGATGAAACCAGCTTGCTCAGCTCCACCCAAGGGGACCTGCTTCACAGAGACTGTCTTTGTTCTTTATATATAAAGGGGCACATGGAGGCTCAGTTGTGGTCATGAAGTGTGGAAATTTCATGATTCATTCCCCCTACTTGTTTTTTCTTTTTCTTTTTCTTTTTTTTTTTTTTGCTGTTGTTGTTGGATTTTGTTGTTTTGTTTGCCTTAGTCACAGATCCCTTGAGAAGACACAGTTGTTCAAGTGAGGTTTGTATGACGTCAGAACCCTTGTCCCATTTGGCTCAGCTGTGAAGTCCTATGGTTTCCTCTTAAGCCTTTAGGCAGAAATCAGAACCACCTGCAAGATACTGGCTAGTAAATGTGTTCAGGCAGATAGCACTGCCAGAACAGTTTCACTGCGGGCAGCTGGGTCTTCCAACCCTATCTCATCTTTTTTTTCTAAGCAATAAGCAAAGCCCTGGAGGTCTTTTGACAGTTGTGGTCAGTGCCAGTGGTCATCAATATGTGTCTCCTACCATTCTTCACATGAGTCCTCATCCAGTGAAAAAATCTGGGGACATCTTTCAAGGTTAAGACTGTGTGTGTTTAGATAGTCTTAAGGACCAGATGGTAGATCTATCCTGAGCCCTGAATGGGGAAGTATTTTTGGTCAGAGACAATAAAGTGTGGGCATGAGAAAGTTGAACTCTGCTAAGACCCATCATGACTTCAAGGGAAGGACATTGCACACATTTCTTGAGCCTTAGATGGTGACATTGGTGCCTTCAGAGTCTCTGACCTGAGGTTAATCCTCTGTTGCAATCTTGAAACTCTCTATAAGTTGTGAACAAGGGACTGTATGAGCCATAGAGTCCTAAATGAAGGGGAAGTTAATTTCTTTCAAACTCAGTATTTCTAGATGATTTGTTCAAAAAGAAAACCAAGAGTAAACACACTGATGGAGAAAGATTACCATCCCAGCAGCTCATTCAATATTTCTTATTTACTGAACACTTTCTGAACATCTGCTTCGAAACAGACATTTTGTGGAACACTAAAGAGATAAACTTGTCTACTGCTAGACATGTGGCTTTGCCACAGTATCCACTGGATGAATTTCAATCCATATAATTAATCCACATCTCTCTATATATTTTATAGCACAGAAAACTGGGGCTCAGATGTACCAAATATCTATCAAAAGTAAAATAAAAAATCAACAACTTACAATTAGTGGACCCAGAATGTCAAACCTGGCAGACCTTGCTCTTAGTCTAAAACACGACCTATTTGTCTTCTAAAGTTTGCGTGTTCACTTTTTGTGCCATTGTCTGTTAGTTTTTTATTGTTATAGCAAAATTCCTGATATAAACAACTTATAGGAGTAAGAGTTTTAATAGGCTCATGGTTTCTGAGATTTCCTCCATAATACTTGGCTCTACCTATTTCGGGGCTCATAGTAAAGTGAGGTCACTGTAATGAGAAGATGAGGAAGAGGAGGCTCACTTAGTGGTGGACAGGAGAGAGAGGGATAGATAGATACATACATACACATATACATGAGTGCGTGTACACACACATACACACACACACACAAAAGTGGAGAGAGGGATGAGATACGCTCTTCAAAGATTTAACTTCAGTGACCTACTTTCTCCAGCTGGGTCCCATCCTCTAAAGTTTTAGGAACCTTCCAGTATAGCACCAGTAGCTAATAAAGCATTCAATGTCTATGGTGGGCATTTTCTATTCCTGCCATAATATATTCTTCAAATGTTACAGTAATGGTTATTGTCTAATGCCAAAAACCTTGGAGTGATCAGTGTATCTGCTAAGAAGCCAGGATCTTACATTGTTGTGTGAATACTGTGAAAGAAAATGCAGTTTCTGTGCAGTTGACTCTTGTCCCCTGTGAGGCCAGATCACTATGCCTATCAGTGACAATCTTGAAAGAATTGTCAAAACCCCAGCCTAGGTCACCTTTCCTAATCCTTATGAATGACTTACAGCTATGGCAATGCTTTGAGTATCTAAAGGAATTCCACAGGTCATTAACTTCTCTCAGGAACAGATCCTGGAAATCTCCACCTCTGGTGCTTAGAAGGATACCATCTTTAAAAGGACCATTCAGACAACATTGCTACAACGGATGTAAAATCTAGATAGATTTTCAGATTTCTGACATGGAAACTTGCTGTCAGGGACAGTCTCCACATTTCCAGTCTCTTTTCTATGGGAACAGCAGACTCCTTAGCCCAACTGGACAACATGCTGATTGTTTTGTTAGAGGCTAGATTATAGCAAAGATTTTAACAGTCACACTCCCCTAATGGGAAACATCATGGAGACAAGACTTGCCGAATGCAGGAACCTGGCCTTACTGGTAACACCCTTGTAAAAGGGCCTGATAAATAAATAAGCATGCTTTCCAGGCTGTCTTCTCCTCTACAAATGAGATGAACCAGCTGGCCTCAGAAAGTAGCCCTGTGTTTTGTTAACTGGAAACAGATTATCAAACTCAGTCAATGGACCATGGCCTTGTAATGTATGAAAAAGAGAATTTGGAGTGAGAATTTGTTCAACAAAGGCCAGGCAGCAGATGTCCCAAGCTTGGCATGAACGTGTTCTGATGGGTAAAAATAATTAAAAAGAAATCTGGAAGTCTCATTTTTAACCTTCCTTATGGGTCTTTGACAAAAATTTCAGGGAATTCTATGGAGAGTGTATTGTCAGTATTTAATCATCTTCAGCTGTCAAAACTCTTGTAACCCGCCTCTTCCATTTAAACTATATCTTCTAGGCATAAAATAATTAAAGGCATAGGGCCATACAGTAGCCCAGAACCCTTTACAATGTGGCAGAACTATATGGATAAAAGGTATTATTTCAGGAAGTTTTAAATATAAATTTTGTTTTGTCACATGGCTGCAGGGCACACATTTTCTATACTGTCAATCTTGATAGTAACAATATTTATATTTCAAATAAAAAGATTAAATTGCAGTCTTACGTGTTTCTGGTTTTTGTCAGATTTTTTTTAAACCAGTTTATCATGTATCCTGGTATGTCACCATACTTTATTTTTGCTGACAATACTTTTGTTTTATTGAATGGTTGTATCTTTCACTGTCAGTCTTGGGGTTGGGATAATGAAGGCAGACAGCTCAGACACTTGGGCTTGGTGGTTTTTACAAACACACCACTTGTTTCTGCACCTTGTTGGAGGTTCTGTGTAAGAAATGCAGCACAAGGAAATCAACCAGGGAGATAAACAGTGCAGACCATGTTCTGTGCACTGTCTGGATCGGCTTGGAGCTTTTCACCTGGAGTCATGTGTGTACTTTTTCATTTCAGCACACACAAACTCGCAAGGGCCAGACCAGGTCAGCGGAGCTCCAGGAAGAGAGCTGTGTTGGTGATTGTGCTGGCTCCCTGGTGTCAGAGCTGGTTAGCTGCTAAGATGCCCATCACTCCAAAGGGCTGAGGCAGTCAAGGGAATTCTCTAAGCCACAGGAGCTGATGATTCTCAGGGCTAGGGGGCTGGCTCAGTGTCAGCTCTTTGCTGTCTCACTCTACATAGAGCATGAAGGGGTGAAGACAAGACAATGATGTTGCCATCTGTGGGAGCAAAGCCTAACTGTGGCAGCTCTGGACACGCACACTGTAAAATGAAGAGTCCTGCTCTTCAGAATCAAAGTGTGAGCTCTTTTCCCACTCAATAAATTTCACAGGGAGTCCCCTTCATATCTAGATGGCAGATCTAGGGGCAGCAATACACTTCTCTATATCCTGGTAGACATTACCAATCAATCTGAGCACTTTTACACTGAGCCCGGTCCCTCTCTAGAATCCTTTTCAACAGAGTTCTTCTTGTAGCCAAACCAACCAACCAGAGTTGATACTCTCTTTTTTGTCTTGCCAGGTCCCTCAGCTGAGAGAAAGACAAATGGTCAGGCTCATGGATCCCCAGCAAACACTCAACTCAAGAGATACTTGGTTTTATACCATATTTCACTGTCCCCCAATACATTACTGCTTAACCATGCTTTTGTTCACTAAATCTTTCCAATCTTAACCTTCCCATGTTCATATTCATTTTCAAGAGGGAAAAGCAAGACTTAAGCTCTATATCTTAGAGAACATCAGAGCATATCAAAGGGCAAATTGTCACAAACCATACAGATTCAGTTGAACCTGGGTCTTTAAAGTTACTATCCCACACACAAGATGCTAAGTATTATTAATATTAATACAGAAAGAAAAGGGGACTGAAGAGATGGCTCAATTAGTAAAGTATTTGCTATGCAAACAGAAGAAATCAAGTTTGGTTCCAAGCATCTTTGCAAAATGCTGAGCCTGATAGCATCCACTTGTTTTCCCAGCATTGGGAGGTAGAGACAGGAGGATCCCTGGAGTTCACTGGCCAGATGGCCTAGCCTATGCAATGAACACTAGGCCAGTGATAGACACTATCTCAAAAAACAAAATGGTTGGTGTTTGAGAACTAGCAAATAAGAATAGTCTCTGTACTCAAGAACATGTGCACCAATATCTGGAGATATATATATATATATATGTAGAGAGAGAGAGAGAGAGGCGGGAGAAAGAGATGCTAAAATAATAGAATACTGAATTCGTGGTTCTTAAAGGAATCTTTCCTTACTAGCTATCTGAAAACCTATTGATAAAGCACTCTATGTGAACGCATATGGATACAGCATATAGCATTTGCAAACCCTGTCTACAGCATGCTTCTCCTGCATGCTGCACATGGCAAGGGCAAGAAATGCACTGGCTGCATCTGAGTTCTTCCTCAACTTGTCACACTAGATCCATGTTTCTTTTTATCTGAATGTCTTAAGGTTTTTAGTGGTAAAGGACAATTTACATCAAAGAGAAATGGAAACAAAATAGAAGGATAAGAGGGACAGGTCTTGCAAAAAATTAAAAGTGAGAATATTGTCAGTGAAATCAAGCAAGCCCCTTCCCTGGAGTTAGAGCCGTCTTTGTGCGTTTTGTCCAGTTCTTCAGTCTCCCCTTTCTCTCACCACTTCATTTTACCCTTTATGACCCAAGCATGATTACACTATGGAGAACCTTACATTCTCAATGCTTACACACAAGGTCTCACGTGTACACGTCTCCAGTCTCTATTTCCAGCAGGGTAGACATGATTAGTTAGGCCAGCTGTCAAATCCATCATTCTGGGTAAAGGGTACAGATGATCACAACTGTTGTGAAAAGGGACAGGGACTGCACTTGACATTATATGGCTTGGAGACCCTCCATGCCTGCTGTGGGGAGCCATTCTCAGATAAAAAGTTGAGGGATGGATGAACAGAGATCTCAAACAATGTAACTAAATATAATTATTATTCAGTAGATATGACAATGAGATTCAGGGGCTTTTGCTATTTGATACAGGATTTCATGTGGCCCAGGCTGACCTCAAAGTCATTATATAGCTGGGGATGACCTTGAACTTTTGATCAATCCTTCTTATAACTTTCCAGGGATCAATTTATAAAATTATGGAGATGGAACCTAGGTCTTGACACTTGCTAGGCAAAGACTCTACTAACCAGACCACATCTCCAGACCAGAGACTCCTTTTAAAGAAATAGCCTCTTGAATGAACTTTACATTTAGCATGAAGTCGATCCTGTGAGGCCACACCCCACATCTACATCAATACAATTGCACAGTCTTATTATTTCTAAATGCAGTTTTGTTTTGTTTTATTTTTGCTTATTTCAAAGGAGACTGTCATCATGGCAGAGTCCACAGCTCACTGCAGTGTTGACAGATCAGGGTATGTCTGGTGTGCAACATAAAAGAAGAAAGGCTCCCTAAAACTCCTGGAGGGGACATTGTTAAACCCTAGTTTCATAACCAGAAACTCATAAGGATAGCAGCCATTAGCACAGTCTTCTAATAGGTGATTAATAATCCTGAAATTACCTGTAAAGGAGGGTTTAACTACCGAGAAGGAAAAAAAAAGTCATTTATAACTCTAAGTAGTAACATGTCCCCGGGCAGTGTGCAAAGTTTTCCTCCATTTAGACAGGTATGACAGAGCCCATTAAGTCCACTTCCACCCGTCAAATGATGCTCAGGGCTTTCCTGGGAAGCTTGGTAACCTGTGTTGTGAAAAACAAAGAGAAAGGCAAAATAGGAGACAGAGGATGCATTGTAATTGGATAAAATAATAGACTAGATTTGTAGTGTGGGTATGTTCCAGTTTCCAAGAACACAACAGGAACACAGGAAAAAATGAGGGTCCTCAACAAACACAGAAAAGACAGGAGCATTCAGGACCTATAGCCAAATCATCTGAAAGGAACAGGAACGTAGACACCACTATAGCAGGGCCCTAGAAACAAGTGAAGGTAGGCAAACTCTGGTCAACTGCCCATAGGAAACCTGGTCTGAGTGCTTACCTAATCACAGGCCCTTTCTGCCCCAAAATGATGATATTCTGAATGAGATACTTTCTGAGCAGAGAAACCCTGTCTTGAAAAACCACACACACACACACACACACACACACACACACACACACACACACACCAACATAACTAAAAAAAGAGAATTAAAGTCATGCTTAAGGGAAAAATGTATCTTTCTATTAAGACCCTTAGTTGTAGAAAGAATAGTGCCTACAATGTAAAAAATTAGCATAGAAAATGAAGATTCAGGCTTTTGGCAGTGGTGGTTGGGGGAGGGGTAAAAGAATCAACAGAAAAGATTAGAGTGGGGGACAATATGCAGAAACTCAACTCTGTCATGAACTGTTACTGACAGTAGCAGCAAGTTAATCAACAAGCTTGCTGGTTTGATGATAAGGAAGCTGTCACTCTCCCTGCTGAGATTGGCATGCCTCATGCCATGGGTATAATTGATGTCTATTCCATGATACCCAGATCCATCCCAGAATCTGGGTGAGAACAGCTGATAGATGCATCAAACATAGACATGAAATGCTAGAGAGCAAAGGATGCAGATGGTCACAGATGTTCTTAGATAAAATAAGATTTTTTTTTAATTATTAAAAGCTGTTTAACAGATGCCACATTTAACAAAGGAATGGTTCAGTGTGCTTGTGTTGGTTTCAGAGGAATATCAGAGCTAGGCTGAGCTTTGAGCAAGGGCTCTCAACAACCTAAGAAGTATCTGACATAATCTTGATATAATTTCATATAAGGACACTATGGCTTCCTTCAGAGAAAGCCTGTCTTTCTTTCGGAACA
The DNA here is from genome assembly GCA_004025045.1 of Sigmodon hispidus. Classification (NCBI taxonomy): domain Eukaryota; kingdom Metazoa; phylum Chordata; class Mammalia; order Rodentia; family Cricetidae; genus Sigmodon; species Sigmodon hispidus. Next base: position 382,030 of record PVIH01000017.1, on the reverse strand, counting down.
AACTATAAATGTTTGTTCAGAATGAATCACTTCTCTTTTAACCTATACATCTATTATCAGCTCAACGAAGATGGTGTATTCCAAGGGTCAGATCTTTGCCCATAATGAATTTTGTAGGATCTTGATCTCTGATCTAACAGCAAAGATAAAAATGGGAGTTGAAACCATGTCAAACAGCACCAATGGGCTATGAGATTGTCAAAGGAAGTCACAGGTGGCATATTAGGCCAGGAAACTACTCAGAAGGCTCACTTGGTATAGAGATAGAGGCCATACACTGAAGGTCATGGACCAAATCTGATCGGCCACCCATCTTTGTAAATAAAGTTTTATTGACATGCAGCCAAAACCTTCTTTTATGTATTGCTTATGGCTGTGTTTGTTAGCAACAGCAAAGATGAATCACTAGACAGAGACTACAAAGCCCACAGAGTTAAAATCTATACTCTCTGCCTCTTTGCAGAAAACAGCAAATTGATGAGGAATGCTTTGTGTCTCCCTCTCAGGGCTATTCTCTGTTAGGAAGAAGACCTTCCTCCTTCCCAAGAGAACAACTTGAATATGATTCATCCATGGCTCCATTTACTCTCTCTTCTTTCAGCAAGTATTTATTAAGCAACCCCCCTCCACCAAACAAGTTTTTTGCCTTCTTGTAGATACTTGAAAAGTCTACAGCTTTTGTAACCATCCAGCCTAGTATCCAGGCTGGAAATGTGACTCAGCAGTTAAAACACATAAAGTGCTCCTTCCAGTGGACTCAAAACCTTCTATAATCCCAGCAATGAGGGATCCAACATCACTTTCATAGACTATTGCACTGCTGTGCACACACTCCCCTATGGACATACATGCATATCCACAGTGAAAAATAAAAGTACATCTTCAGAACATGCTTCATTTATAAGAGTACTAGATCTTATTGCCATTGTTCTCAAGATGTCTGGGATGAATATTTCTGCTGAAAAGTAGCTTACATTTGGCAAGCTCTTTCTGCATATGGTAAATTTAGTGACCGCCCTTTGGCTTGCAGTAGGAATAGGCACCATTTTCATCTGACAGAGGAGAACACTGGTGCTTATAGACATTGTAATAATTGCCCAAGCTCATAATCAGAAAGTGATGGGTTTTACTTGATGAAACCTAGATTTTGGGGGAAGCAAAGTTCATGCTCTTAGAATGTTTCAGTGCCATTCCATACGTTTGTCTATACCTGATCTTTTCTGACTTGGTGAGCAGAGGGGAGGGCATAGGATGAGCAGCCACTTCTGAGGACTCTAAACACAGTCCTGCCTGGCCTTGGGCTGAGGCTGGCTGTGTCTAATGTCCATCTTGTGAGTAACTAGTCTTCCTCCTAGTGCTGCTGGAAAAACCACCTCACGCTTGGCCACTACACTCCCCACGTTTATTTTTCTTTTATGTGAACAAGGAACAAAAGAGATTGGGTGTCATAGTTCTCCATTAAATGGCAGAGCCCAGTTACCGGCTGTCCCTGCTCTTACTGCCCTTCCTTAGGAGCTACCTTCTAGAAAGCTCTCACTGGGTACTCGAGTTTGCATGCTTTCTGGCTGCCTCTTATGACTCAGACTCCTGACACATTCTATCCTCTCTGGCTCGACTTTCCATTCTGATTCTTTCCAAAGTTGAGGACACGGGCGTTGTTTAGACAGCAGATAAAGTTTATTTGACAAAGCAATTTTAAGCCCAAAAAGGCCCAATCAGCCCCCTGAGGCAAGTGCCTTCCCGATCAATCTGCATGGAGCTGGAGGGCCGGGTCTGTTACATCTCAGTCAGCGTTCTTAGCTACACAGAGGAGAACTTTCCTCCTCTTCCTAAACCTCCAGGATCTCTTCTTTCAAAGGAAAAAAAAATCCCAAGTTAGGGAGAAAGCACGCCCCCAACTCAAGAGTTAATGAAGCTCCCCAAGAGGGGGATAAACTTTTCATAGATGCGCTGGTATTCATTGTGCTCACTTCCAACAGAAAACTCACTGCATAAAGTATCTTTATTATAATTATTATCATTATTACTTTTATTTATGTAGAACCAGGAGGCATCACAGTGTGTGTGTGGAGGTACGAGGACAGCTAGGGAAGAACATGGGCGCCATGTATTAATATGTATGTTTTATGTACCTCCTCTTTAAATAGCTTATTCTCATTTGGGGAAATCACTCTGATCACAACATTAGATGCGAGTTTGATAGTCCAAAAGAGATTTCCTCCATGACTGGTCATCATCATCAGACTCTTGTTTTTCTTCCTGAACAGCTTTTACTATGTAAGTCCTGGCATTTGCTATATTGATGACGTTAGCCTTAAAGTCAAAGAGATCCACCTGCTTCTGCCTCTCAAGTGCTGCAGTTAAAGTTGTGTTCCGACAGGTCTGGTATGAGTAGACTTTAAAAAAAAAGGCTGTAATAATCCAAGATGACTATGATTTTTGTTGGGAAGCTTGTTGAAACTACAGAGCTTCCAGCCTGCCTGTGGTTCTTCTTTGACCATGAATCTACTACCAGTATTTCAGGTTGGCAGTTTCGATAGGATGTACACCCTTAGGGAAGGCAGTGGTGAATTGATGTGAGGTCTAGGACAGACACATGAATAGAGTTGTGTCATCTTAGCTGAAGATATCTTGATTCAGAATGTTAAGATGGGGTCAGGGAGTGTAGATCACATTGTTATGATTGTGCCTCTTGGTTTGGGACCTAATGGGATCTATATTCAACTCCCAGTCATAGTTGAGCTTTGTAGGTTCTTTCATTAGCTTCTAGAACTCTTAACTCTAACATGTATCATAAGTTTATCCTGAGAAAGAGCCTTGAAAATACCTAAGGACAGAACCACAGTTATGAGGCAGCACTCACTTTTTAGAAAGGCAGCCAAGCATCACAGTGGGACTTAGTACCCAGCATCACTAGAAGGTTGGCAAAGTTTGATATGTGTCTGCTCACGTTTTCTCTCAACTCCGCAATGCTTCTTCCCTCTCATGGCTTGAGGTTCTCAATGTTTGAAATGTACACATAGGAATTTTTAAACATCAACCATTCATTTGCATTTTATTTGTGGTCTTTACTATACAATCATGTTAATATTTTTTTAATAATTTTTTTCAACGACTTGCTTAGTTTATTATTCCTTTGTCTTATTCTAAGCATTGACAGCTGAATTAAACATATGTCCAGATACATAACAATGTTAAACAGAAAGTTAGTGCACCATTTAAACCATCCTTGGTGCCAATTGATCTTTTGATCCCCTCAATAGGAATGAGGATGCTGCAGGACTGATTCTTGACCATCCATTTTGTCTCGAGAATTCCATGACATGGTGCAAATGTCTCTGCACTGTCTAAATAGCATCTTCTAGTCACACACAGCTGTTAGAACCTAAAATGCTTCAGTCATAGGTTTAAAATGAAATCTTATTTTTCACTAATATAAACTTATATTTAAACAAGAAGATGGAGTGTTTGCTTTTATGTGGCTCTGGCAAAACTCCTGAAGAAACAAATTAAGGGAGAGTGGATTTGTCTTTTCTCATGGTTTCAGAGTATATAGTTCATCGTGGTAGGGACTGAATGGTGGGTGGAGTGAGAGGCAGCTGGTTGTATCACATTAGCACTAAGTCTGGAAGCAGAGAACTTGGGTGGGGCTGTAATCCATAAAAGGCCTGCCTCGCCAGCCAGTTTCCCACTACTTCAGCCTGGCACTACTCCTAATGTTCCTACCATCCTCCAAAGCTGTGCTGCCAGCTGTGGACCAAGTATTCAATAATGAGCCAGGATGGGACTGGGGACATTTCATATTTTCATAATGCATCCTCCGATGGGAGATAAACCTATCAGTCTACACAGCTCTAGTAGAAATCTGAGCCTTGGGCCTGACACTGTGAGAGTGCTTTATCATTTTATATGTTGTTTTCCCTAGTCTTTCCTAAGACCCCAAAAGGCACAGGTTGAGGAGGAGGTGATTTCCTATTATGTATTTAAATATAGAAATGAGACCATCCTGTTTTACTTTATTATTTACAGCAAGAGAGATGATAGACTGATGGAGAGAGAGAGAGGCAGAGAGAGAGAGAGAGAGAGAGAGAGAGAGAGAGAGAGAGAGAGAGAGATGCTAGTGAGCAAACTGTCACCCATGCCCAGCTACATTCAAGATTTAAAAGGTTGACATATCTGATTTTTTTTTTACTTCCTCCTTTTCAAACACCCAGGCCTCCTCATTAACCAGATATCTTTATTCTCTAAATATTTACCACCCAAACGAAATTTACAGTTTAATTTGCTGTATAAAATCATTTATTGACTGATAAACCTCATTACTAAACCCCGGCACAGCCCCTGGTACTCCGACAGTTTTAATTCGTGTAGCAGCAGGCTACTTGGAGAGAAAAACAATCCTGTCAAATTAACGGCGGGGGTCTAAATTATTCAAATACACTAAATCCATGCAGAACCGTTCCCCTGCTCATAATTTTTCCGTCGGAGCCAACAATTAACGGGCAATATTCTCACTTAAACAATGACAGCCATTCTAAAAAGAATTCTGGGAACAGGGTAGATGCCACCTTCCCATGTTCCCCTGCGTCTTTCTGCTGCCGGGAGCATCCAAAGGCTGAACTCAGAGAGATCTCAGAGAGGCTTTCTGTGCTAACACCTCTCACCTCTACTGAACTCACAGTCCTTTTAGGCTTCTTTTCTGTCCCCAGGTCAGAAGCTATAGCTTGGACATGAAGGTGTGTGGCTGTGTCCCTAGTGTCTAAAGCAGGTGTATGCTAGGCTGCAATTAGTTAATTGCATGTGACTCCCTCTGCTTGTGGGAGAAAGGGGGGCCTCCAGTTACTTCTCTGCAACAGCTACCAAACTAATTACAAAGTTGCTGATTTGGAAGACAGGCCCACCTAATTCACCCTGGGAGACAGAAAATACACAGGAAAAAAAAAAAAAAGAATCCTGAGAAAGTGAGCTTAGCTTCTAATAACACATTGTGAGTGTGTGTGGGGGGGATCATGGCCTATACACTGAATGGCCATAGCTGTGGGCAGTCCCTATGTGTTCCTTTAATTTCCTATAGTCTGTGAGCATTACCACTCATGAGTTTCTGGGTATGACACTCAGAGCACATGAGTTTGATATCCAGGAATCATTGTTACAAATTAATCTTCCCCAAGTATGGCATCTGTAATACCAGGTGGAAAAACGAAGATTCCTAGGATTCTTTCCAACTGGTGATCTTCAGGTTCGTAGAGAGACCCTGTTTCAAAAACTAAAATGAAGAGTGATTGATGAACACAATCAACACACACACACACACACACACACACACACACACGTTCATATATGTACTCATTTTTTAAAAGAAATTGAATACTGACTGTCAATTACCTGCCAAACATTTGGTACCCAAGAAACATCAAGGCATTAAATGCATGAAGAGATGTTAGATAAGGGGTGGCACAGCAAAAATAAATAAATAAAAAAAAATATGGTCATCCCTGAAGGTTGGGGTTGGTCAGAATGTCTGAGCAGGTGTAATAAAAGTGTCAGTGCTATAGTACAGAGAAAACACCAACAAATTATTAGGGAAAGTTATTCTTGGTGGCACACACAGGGCCCCTATTCAAGGTAGTACAGGACTGAAGACAAGGTAGTCTTGGGTGAGTCTGCCTGCTGGCAATAGCTCCAAGGCTCTTCTCTGTTCTCATTGGTGGTGGACTAATCCATGGTGTTCATGGGGCCATTTTCCCCATTTTTATAATGTTGTTTGTTCTACTCAATGCTTTATTTTACAGTATTTTTAAATCTATGGGAATTTTGTAAAGATAAATGATAGTGATGTTCAACTCATGTTCTCCTTTTGAAATTAGTCTGTCATGAGATGTGTTATATACCATCAGGGCAAGTCTTCTTGCCTCAGTGAACCCAACTTGGAAACTCTGACACAGATTTGTCATCTTTGGGGTTTGTCTCTTCACTGATCCTAGATTCTGTCATGTTGACAATATTAACTGTCACAACTACTGTGATACATTCATGACACTTAAGGAATCTCTATATTTACTGTGATTTCCTTAGTTTTTATGGTCAAATCCTTATTCTATCAACAATGACAATTTACATTTACTATATCTATATTATTTAATATTCTCATAAAATAGATCATATATTATATGACATATACTATGTATCATAGTATATATAACATAGTTTTATTATATTCTTATAATATAATATACAAAATACTAAAATTTATAGTATTTATTTTATTATATAATATTATATATTATTAATATATACTTGCTTACTCCCACCTGTGACTATTTATATCTACTATATGAATCTATGCATGAATCCATATCACTGCCTCCAGAGACAACCCATAACCTCATGGATTACCCTTTTGACTATCTGTCACCTTCTACCACAATAGTAAGAAGCCTAGCCTCCAACATCTGCGATCACTTATTTATTAGTTTGACCTTGGTGTTTAAACATCTATCTATCCATCCATCCATCTGTACATCATCTATCTATATCTATATGTCTAACATCAATTAATGGTTTCATAATTAACCTGTACTTTGATGCATGTAGTTTCATTTTGATGTTATGTCTTTTTAGAATCCCTCTGACCTCAGGCACATGTTGGGCACAAGCTTGCAGGAACTTCTTCACATTAGAGATGGAGTTAAATGCCCTAGGCACTGTCCTCTTCTATTGGACCTGTCCTTTTATATAACACATCATCATGCATTGACAGCAATCTCAGAGTTTTCCCTAAATCTGTGTCAGTTGCCGTTTGCAATCTGGGCTGAAGTAGAACATTGATATTCATTCACAAATAATCCATTCACAGGCCTCTGCTAAGAACAGGATTGCAGGGATGAAGAGTGACCTAAGTCACTCTGTAATGAGCCAAAAGGGAAGGCTGGGTTCTTGTTCCATCTGTTATTGTCACTTCTCTGTGAGCCATCAAATGAGGTAACACGAGATGCTGCAATGTTTCAGAGGATAGACTGGTACTGGTGGCACAGCTCCTCAAAACAGTGATCATTCAGTTGTGTTCTGACACATCTATAGAATATTTAAGTATAGGCTGGGTGCTGAAAATTTAAAAAAATAGTGGGAAAGACAAGGTTGCTGGTCTCCTGGAGATCCCAGCAAAGCTAGGGAGTCAGACATTTAATAGCATAAGTGACCATTAATCAGGTGGGGATAAGATGTGAGTGTTAGGACAGAGATTATGCCTTCAAGAACTTCCTTTATTTCTCACTCTGTCTCTCCCAAGTTCCTGTGGGAAGATCTCTGGGAATATTTCAAAGTCCTCAGCTTACTTGGAGCTCTGTGCCTAATGCATGTGCATCAATCAGGGGGGGAGGGGAGGGACCAGTGGGACCACATGCATTTGATCCTTTTTTATATGTAAATGCGACTTTAAATAATATTTTGTAATGACCTGCATTCCTGTTAGGGGATATCTCTTGATGATTAAGCTTTCTCACTGCAATTACTACAGCCTAGTGATCTTGTTAATTAATGCCAAAGAGGGTTTTTTGGGCACCTCATTAAAGGTTTTCCCTTTTCAGGACACCCAATGCTCTGGTGCTCAGTCAGGAGCAGAGAAAGCCATTTGCCTGTGGGTGGAAGCTCATCCTTTGATCCTCTCCTTCTTTCTCTTTTCATCTCATTTTGATGGTATTCCCCCCTTGTTTCATGCCCTTCTTATTTTCTCTCTTCTTGAGCTCTATTCTCTTTTTATCACTTTATTCCAAAATATAGTTGCTTCTGGTTCTAAAATATTTTGACTATACTAATCAATGTTTTTTTTTTTTAACCCCTGTAGAATAGTTTTACATTTTATTTACTTTTTGTATTATTTATTTAATTTATTTATTTGGATGAACCTTTTGCATTTTATTTACTTTTGTACTATTGATTTTACTACTCTGTGTGCATGTGCATAGTGTGTCTCTTTTTGTGTGTGTGTATGTGTGTGCACATGTATGTGGAGGTCAGAGTGGACATATAATGGCTTTTTTTTAATTGCTCTTCATCTTATTTTTTGAGACACGGTCTCTCATTGAACTCAAAGTTTAGACTAATCTGTCCATGCAGTTTTAGACTAGATCTTTATCTCTGTCCCCCAAGTGCTGTGGTTACAAACGTGCTGTTGAGTCTGGCCTCTACATATGAGTGCTGGAGATCGGGACCCTGGGCCTTGTGTTTACAAGACCAGTCATCTACCAGCTAAGTCTTTTCTTGGGTCACATTTTTTGCATTTATTTCAATACCTTCTATTGGATTCATTATGGCTGAGATTCTTCATTATTTCAAGCTCTTTTCTAGACACAAGTAAATGGTTACCAAAGTAACATCTTTGTTTCATCTAAAAAAAAAATCTCACATGGAATGATGGTGGAGGGGTCCTGTGGTGATATGTTACATATTTAATAAAACCTGGAATATCAAGAGATCAACCCACAGTCAAACTAGGCTGTGGTACTGCACTCTATTAGTCCCATCACTTGGGAGATTGTTCTAGATCTCAGGGAGTTCAAGGGATAACAGAGTAGTGGTAACTCACATTTTTTCCTAGCATGGGGATCCAGAGGTTCTCTGTGTGTACAAGACCAAATAACTAGGCAGTGATGGCACACCTTTAATAGGGGGGGATGGGGGTGGGGAAGAAACCCAGGAGTGGTGACCTATGCCTTTAATCACATAACTCCAGAGACAGAGATCTTTTTGTGTTTCTGAAAGTTCAAGGCTAACTACCAAATAGAGTAGCTCATGCCTTTAATCTTAACCTGGATGGAATACAGCTGGGCGAAGAAGGTATTTAAGGCAGGCTTAGGAAAACAGCAGGCATTAGAAATGACCAGGAGCGAGGCTGAGGAAACTGAAAGATAGCTGGGTGAGATTTGACTGTGGTGTTTCTCTCTTTGACATTTCAGCCTTTCCCCAATATCCGGCTCTGAGTTTCTTTTAATATAACTAGAATTCATGCTACAGGGTCCAATACATTTTGTTAATGCTGTTTACTTTATTGCAGGGCATTGACAGATGATTGGCAATCAATGTCCTAAAAACCAAACATTTTCCCTTGCTCACTTTATAGTCATCCTTAACACATTCCTCTTGGCTCCTTTGGTACTCCAATGGCTGAGCAGCTTCACTGAAGATGTTTTGTGGTCCACAAAGCCTAAAACATTCACGTTTTCTTCTTTCCAGACCAAGTTTGCTCACTCTGATAGTGTCTATCATTGGAGATTCTGATGCTCATGATGTATTCAAACTATGAAAGCAGTTGTATTTTAAATTTCTTTCATCTTTCCTACCTCCAGCGAATTTGATCTTGGAATAGTCACTCAATTCACATTTTTCCTGTAAGTTCTTAAGTGGGTGTCTTACTATGTGGCCCTGGCTGGTTTGGAACTCACTGTGTAGATCAAGCTGGTATAATTCTCACAAATCCATCTGCCTCTTTCCTTGTGCCTGGGACTAAGTATGTGCATCACAACACCTGAGTTAATTAACTTTTATAAAGTGAATTGATTTGGGAACATTTCCCTGTTAATGTACAATTTCTCTGCTTGATGTCAAACTGGTCATCTCTCTAACCCTTGCCTTTTGATTGGGTTTTATAGCAGAAACAAATATTTCCCTCTCAGGAGTTGTGATCCAGCTTCTCTCTTGACCACTGTGAAACTTTCCAACAAGAGCCTAGACATGTGGAGCCCCAAGTCCCTTCCAGTAGGGGAGACACTTGGCTGATCTCTCTATGGGTTTTTTGCCCTTGCCTCATCTGACTCAATACAAAGACAGATTACTGGGATTATGCTTCATTTTTCTGAGCCATTGTTGAAACTTACATTGAACTAGTCTCACTTTGAAAAGAAGCTAGACCTAAGGGAAGGGACAAGGGAATGCTGGCAATGTCCAGAAGTGTGGATTTCCAAGAGGGCCCAAGACCACTGAGACGCCTATGAGAATAGATGTCTCCCTTGTCCTAGAAGGTAAGGAGGTATTCTGAGTTTGGTGAATCACAGTTAGCATTTGATGAACACAACAAAGTAGAAATCGCAGGAGAGTCAATTACTACCTTGACCACTTCATTTCTTTTAATCTAGAGGCCTGAATAAAAAGGAAAGTACCACAAGGGGATGTGTAGTCAGATGTCACCTCACCAACAATGTATGGACATGGAACAATGGTCAAATGTCAGTTATAGTTTTAAAAGGACATAACTAGAAGTATCAGGTTCATGAGTGAAGTTAAGGGTCAATGAGCAAAATCCCAAGGTTAAGTATGGTACGCCTGGTTCTACTCAATTTTAAGAAAGCCTGTTTTAACACCCAAGAATATGATTGTGAAGGGTGATACACCTATGCTATAGTTGTGTTATAGTATATGACAAAATGGATTTTTCAGACTTTGTTAATTTACCTTTTTATTGCTGTAAAAAAAGGCCATGACCAAAATCAACTGGAGGGAAAAAAGTTTATTTTTATCTTACAGCTTAAAATCCATCATGGAGAGGAATTGGCAGAAACCTAAGGCTGGAGCTGAAGCAAAGAACATGAAAACATGATGCTTACTGGCTTTCTCACGTTGACTTTTTCAGCCAGACACACACATACATACACACACACACACACACACACACACACACACACACACACACACACCCCTTGGATCACGCTGCCTCCAGGTGGCTGCATCTTCCCATATCAAGCATCAGGAAAATTTCCCCCAGATTTAGATACAGACCAAAATAAAGAAAGGATGATCTCATGTGTTGTTCCCTCTTTCCAGTTGACAATGGATTGTGTCATGTCAACAATAACAATAAAATCCAAACCAAAGCAACGACAAAAAGCTCCAGCTCACCAATACGCAGATTTAATGAAAGTCCTTGATGCTCCATAGGGAAACAGGGAAAGTAGAGATTTTCTCCATTTCATGGCATGGGGGGTGGTCAGAATGCCATAACTCATAAGAAAGGATTGATGTGCTTTTGCTGGCTCTGAAAGTAGAGGAAGTCTTGTGCAAAGAGAAGAGTGATATCTCCTAAAGCTGAATGCAGCCCCTGCATACCAGTCCTTCAACCACGAGTGACTAGACCCTGGCAACAGCTTAAGGATACTGGAAGTTCCTTCTAGCTTAGCCCTTGTTAGGATACTGAGAAATTTATAAAAATCCCTCCATCCACAAAGTATCCCTGTTCCTCAGAACCGTAAGATGCCAGATGTGTTTTATTTAAACTGGTAGGTTGGGAGTCAAATAGAGGGACCCAGATGTCTCGAGTCTCTGAGTTTGAAGATCCCTGGGTGCATATTGAACATAATGTAATGGAGAGAAAATGCCGAGTCTAGGAGTGCAGGTGAGGGTGGCCTTCAAGAATCCAGGTGTGGAAATAGAAGCTGGCTTTGGGATACCTTAGAAGATACTCTTCCCAGGCCAAATTGGACAAGAGAGACCAATTTGAGCTAGTGAGACCAATTTGGAGAGGTAAATTACCTCTGTGGGTAATGAGCTTTCTTCTACGTGGTGCATTAAGTCCACCTGGGCAGAGAGAGGGTGGGGCTACACTGGGAGCTGAGGGAGGCAGATAGACCAAAGGGATGAGAAACAAGGGAACGTTTTAGGTAGGAAAACAAGACACAAAGACTAGCTTCCACCAGGACACTGTAATTAAGCCAAGACCTGAAATGTGATCCAGGGGGGACATCAGGGGCTGGAGCAGTGAGAGAGTACACAGGAAGCCCCAACACTACACAGCACTGGAAGTGAATACCAAGCAGTGGAAAGACTCAGGGTATGCAGCATCCCGCAGTCCAAGGAGACATCATCTCTGGTCACCTGCAAGCTAACCCATCAGCTGAGGCTTATCAGTCACAGGGGTTTGTCTGAGCAAATGTCTTGGCATGTCTGTCAGGAAGGCTCTGTTTATTCTTTGTGTCCTGCTTAACATATCTGTATCATTTTTCATCTATATGTCTGTCTTTGTTAGCTATGTATCTATGTATTTAACTATGAATCTATCATTTATGTATGTATGTACCATCTATCTACTATCATCGTTCTATTATCTGTCTTATCTGTCTATCTTTGTTCATACTCACACATCTCCTGATATTTACCATCTGAAAGCATTATTTTTTTAAAGCAATTTCACTTTTTCCATTCTTTTTTTGACTAAGAGATTACATTGGAAGTGATGTGAGGTTATTTTAATTAAAGCACATTTATCACTGTTCTATTGATTGATCTTAGAAATATTTTAGTAAGAGAACTGGATGGATGAGAGAATCTTTGTCTGTTTCTGAGAAGCCCAGCCAGATAAGCTTAAAAGGAAAGAAATTCAGCAATTAATTTAAACAGAAAGAAGCCAAAAGGTGGCTTTCTGCTTAGTATTTTGGTTGCCCATTTTCTCTTGCTAGTGAATTCATGAGTGAAGTTAAGGCCAGTTTTTCTGCACTGAGTTCAGGAACTATTATGGAGTTGTATGTAACAATTACCTAAAACTTTCTCATATAATATTCTCATTTAAATAGAAACCTAAGACATGTGAGTATTGTTATTATTATGACTTCCCTGTAACAGGAATGAACATAGAATTTAAATATAATTTTCTTCCTAAAACTATGTTACTTGTTCACAAAAATATTCATGGACTCCACAGGACACAAAAAGCAAGCCTGTTGTAGAGTATCTGTAGAAGTCTCTCTTACCCTGTAATTCTTCCATTGAGACAGACAGAGGGATTCAAGATCAAATTTTAACCATCTTCTCTTATACTTAATTTCTATGGCTTTGTTTCATAAAAAATATTTTTATGATGATTCCTGAGTGGCCATTGTTGAAAGAGAAAAGTCTTACCTTGAGAGAGCCTCCCCAGATAGCTTCCTCTGCCATTGATTTGTCTCTGTTTGGCCAGAAGCAATGAAGATATGTCTCCTCATGTTGGATAGTTAGTGGTTCTTTGCCAGATCTACACATAGGAACTGAGAACCAAGACAATTATGCAAATAAGTCAAGCCAAGAAGAAGAAGAGGAGGAGGAGGAGGAGGAGGAGGAGGAGGAGGAGGAGGAAGAAGAAGAAGAAGAAGAAGAAGAAGAAGAAGAAATGTACTCCAATAAGTTAGGGCTAACTGAGTTGAAAGTGGTCTTGAGGTGACTTGTGCAGATAATTACCTTAACTTCCCCATGACCATGAGCATCTCAGTGTGTGAGCTCCTCCAGAGAGTGTTCTTTCTCTTTTTTCCTCTCAAACAATGTTGCTATATTTTTAAACGAAAGGGGATCCTGATAGTCCTTAGCCAGATGCAACTGACTCTTAGATCAGATTGCAGTTTAGGGAAGTGATTTAGCAGAAGCCCAGAAAAACCATGCATGGAACACTGGAAAGTGAGACAGAAACCACCCCCTGGGCACCACAAGTTTATTCCCAGTGCAGAATTACAGGGAACTAGGCTGAGGGCACTAACTGGGATCTTATGTCTTTTTACATTTGGGTGCAGATAGCCACCCTGATATAGACAGTTCCCTTGGGCCTAAATGATGGTCCCTCTGCAAAAGGCTAGCTGACAGCTTTCAATGGGTATGCCAAGGAGAAGTCAGTGGGTTACCACTTCTACTTCTGGACTTCCTTAAATCCAAAGACTTCAATGTCTGTGATTGCTCAGTTCTCAGTCAAGCTTACTTTCATTGGTTTTGCTTTGCTCAATTGAAGGGCCTGTCCCTGAAGGACGGGGTCAGCTATGTTTTGCATTTTATCTAGCACCTTCCTTAAGATTCTAGATGATCCAGTGTTTGGTACTTCCAAGATAAGTGGGACAATAGCATTGGCCTCTAAGTTGGCTTTGCATCCTTTATTAGTCTAAGTTCAGAGACCCATTCCCTCTGAGTTCAGGGGCCTACTTCCTCTAACGTCTATAATTATAGAGATCTTTCTTTGTTCTCTGCATTGCTGACATATCTTCCCCTCTAAGATGACATTATTAAAAGACTGATCAACTGAAATCCATCTCAATGCATCTCTCTACCCAAACTGGAAAGAATTTTAATATTTAAAATAGGTAGGTGTCATGTAGCCCATAACTGAGAATGACACTTGGCCTTCTGATCAGTTCTCCTGCCTCAGTCTACCACGTGCTGGGATTTCAAATATGAGCCACCAAACCCAGTTTAAAACTGTCCAGTGTCTTAGAGCAAAGCTAAGCATTTGGATACTAAGCTGAAGAGTGTGTATCTTCTCCTTATGGAGAGGGAGGCTTCTAAGCAGGTTTGTATCTAACTTCCCAGTGTCTTTACAAACTTAGTTACTTAAGTCAGAACAGTTTTTTTAAAACAAAAACAAAAACAAAAAACACTTAAGTGATGGACTGTATTTGGCTCTAGCCTCTTTAAAACTCTAATTCTGAAATGCTGTGAATTTTCATATATTTTTCTGTTTTAATTTTAAAACAGATATCGCTGTATCTGGTCTTAATTTTTCAGCCTTTCTGAAGCCTTTGTCACAAGGCAATACCATTCTGCCCAGAAGTTTTGCTTTGAGCCGATACAAACATATGCAGGCCAAGCCAAATTAGCAAGTGTTTGTTTAATAAGTATCATGATTACATAAGGTAAACACTTCTAAACCACACACTAGGCTATTTGCTTAAGATACAAAGAAAACCTTACCTGTGGTATTACCAAAAATAAGAAAATGTCCTGAGAACTCCAAGTGGGTCTGTGGGGTAGAAAGCACAATTGCTTCATATTTTGGTTCATGTAACATTCAGAGAAGACCTGAGCCCACAGCACTTAGGGATTGTCATTTGAAAAATGAAAGACTTCTTTGAGAAAATCAACAAAATAGTCAAACCTTTATCCGATCTAACCAAAGAGCTGAGAGAGAGAGTATCCAAATTAACAAAATCAGAAATGGAAAGTGGGTCATAACAACAGACACCAAGGAAACCCAGAGAATCATTAGGCCATATTTCTTTCTTTTTTTGGAATTTTTATTTAAAAAGTTTTTTTTTCATATCTACCTCTGCTTCTTCTTCCTTCCCTCCTCCCATTCCCTCTCAGTCCTCACTCAAACTCCCACAGCCCATCCCCCCACCCATTCCCCAAGGAGGGCAAGGAGTCCCAAGGTAAGTCAGTTAAGTCTGCATATCCAGTTGAGGTAGGTTCCTTTCACTCCCCCCAGGATCTAGGCTGAGTAAGGTGTTCCTCTACAGGGAACGTGTCCAAGAAGCCAATTCATGCAGCAAGAATAAACTCTGGTCCAACTGCAAGAGACTCCACATCATTCTACTGTCATCTACGTTTAGAAGGTTTAGTTTCTTTCCATGAAGGTTCCTCAGCTGTCATTGCAGAGTCAGTGAGCTCCGAATAGCTTATGTCAGCCATCTCTGTGGGTCCCCTCCTCATGATCCTGATCTCTTTGCTCATATAATCAATCTTTCCTCCCTCTTTTCAGCTGGATGAAGTGCTTAGCCAAAGATGTCTGCTTCTGCCTCCATCAGTTGCTGGATAAAGGTTCTATAATAACAACTAGAATGGTCATTCATTTTATTATAGGAGAATATTTAGCACCCTCTCCAATATTTCTTTGAGTCCTAGCCAGGGACATCTTGTGGGTTCTTGGATATTTCCCTAGCACCAGGTTTCTCTCTAGCCCCACAATGGTTCTCTCTATCAAGATATCCCTCTCTGTTGCCCCCCTCACTCAGCCAACAATAGAGGAGTGCTCCCCTCGTTCCACATACCCTCTAACATAGCTTGTCATCTGATCTTTGCTATTCTGACAGGTGTAAGATGACGTCTCAGAATTGTTTTAATTTGTATTTCCCATTTTTCAGGCTGCCATTTTGTCTTATTGGCCATGTTCTTTGATTTACAGAAGCTTCTCACTTTTAGGAGGTCCCATTTGTTAATGGTTGTTCTTAGTGTCTGTGCTACTGGTCTTACATTTAGAAAGTAGCCACCTTTACCAGTGCATTCAAGGGAATGCAAACTTGGACATCCACTTTGGAAATCAGTATGGTGGTGTTATATAATTTTTTTGGCCCAACCTAGTCCCAAGATCTGGAGCTGCCTGCTGTTGCTCAATCCCCAAAATGACTCAGACACTTACATTAATTACATGCTGTTCGGCCTATGGCTCAGACATAATGCTTTGCTAGCTCTTACAGTTTAATCCATTTCTATTAATCTATCTTGCCACTTGGCCTGTGGCTCACCTGTACTTTTACATCTTGCTTCCTGGGCAACTGGATTATGTCTCTCTTGACTCCACTCTCCTTCCCCTTTATCTATGCTTAGATTTTCTGCCTGCTTCTAAGACAATTCCTTTATTAACCAACAATATTCACAACATACAGAAAGATATCCCACATTACTTCCCCTTTTCTGTCTAATCATAAAGGAAGATTTCAATTTTAACATAACAAAATTACATATAACAAAACAGCTATAAGCAAGAATTACAATTGTAATAGTTAGTCTATAGAAAAATTAAAGAAAATATTTTATCATCTACCTTAACCTTGTGAGTCTAAAGTTTCATATAATATACTTTTTATAATAACTAAAAAGAACTATACTTATAACTATTTAATCTTCAACTACATCAAATACCACAGAAGGGTATAATATTACCCAAGTAAACAATATAAGCAACTTCTAAAATCTAGAAATGACATCTGGCTGCTTGGACAATCACCCAATGTTCCTTTGTAACATTCGAGGGCCATCTATATTCACCCTATAGGCCTAGAGTCTCTGGCATACCTTTCAGTGAAGCAGGAAATTTGAAGGATTGCTCTGCTCATTCTGGCATAGCTCATCAGTCACTTCTCCTTGTGTCCTGATGAATGTCTGGCAGTTTTCTCTGCAAAGTAAGAACCTGAAGAATAATATCAGCTTGTTCTGCCAAAGTTCAGAGGTCACTTTCCTATGGGTCCTGCATATCTAATTTATTCAGCATACTGTCAGTCAATACAAAAACAGTTTCTTGTCTAATGTCTAACTTTTGCCACAAAGAAAGTAAATTCCATACGGAGTTTCTTCAATGTCCATTATTCTCCTGAAGTAGTTTTATGCAGCCAGGAACAGACCTGCCTCACTGTCCAGAAAAGTCTAAGTTTTCACAATGTTTTTAGTGTCATATTCTGTAGGTCTTTGAAGTGTTTGAAGATTATCTATCTAATTGAAATATACTTTGTATACCTGCAACAACTTAAATAACATGACTATAAGTTTGGTCTTCACTAATGACTATTAATCTATATTTCTTAATTATATATTACAATTTTAAATGAATTATATAAACATAATAACTTAAACAAGAGTAGAAATCTACATACAGTATAAGAAAGTTGACCTTAAATTTGTATCAATAAAGCAAAATCTATACCAATGTAAAATATTTTGAGATTAACATTTATTTTTGGATTAAAGTAGATTCAATAATCTATCTTTTAAAATCATTCCTATATTATAATCTCCCTTTTTCCTTAGAAAGAGATTGACTATGACCATTAATCATTTATAATAAAAACAAACATTGATAAACAATATTTTAGGAATTTGGGCATAGCTTTCCATTACTACTTCCTACTGACTGGAGTGGGGCTGGCATTTTTATGGTGGTCCTGAGGCTGATCATTTTAGTTGGAAGTCTTTAAATTGATGTGTTCATTTCTTCCCATTGGAGATTGTTTTCCATGGGAGATCTTCCTTGATCAAACCAAATTAGCCTGGAAGCAATCCACAGTTTCTCATCTTTTGTGAAAACAAAAGCACAAAGTTCTTTTCCAAAGCAACATATCCTTAGATCCAAATTCCAAAGTCATGATACCTTGAAATTTGCAGGGAAATGAATGAATGGAGAGTATCACCCTGTGTGTGGTAACACAGACTAAGAAAGATAGACATGGTATGTACTTACTCATAAGTAGATTTTAGATGTAAAGCAAAGAATAACCAGGCTATAATCCACATACCCAACCCATCCTCCACCCCTGTGTAGCCTGGTAACAGGAGTAAGTTAAGAGAGACATTCGCAGATCCCCTGGGAAGGGAAAGAAAGAGATCTCCTGAGCAAATTGGGGTTATATAGGGGGAGGGAGCAAGGAGAGGTGATAAGAGAACATGAGATAATGGGATGGTTGAGTGATGGGGGCAAAACCATTGTGCGGTTAGAGAAAAACTTTGTGCTTGGCAAACACCCAAGAATCCACAAAATGTCTCAGGCTAGGACTCCAAGCAATAGTGGAGAGGGCACCTAAACTAGCCTTTTCCTGTTTTTATATGAATGACCATCCTAATTCCCATTATAGAACCTTAATCCAGCTGCTGATGGAGGCCGATGCAGAGATCCAAGCTAAACACAGGGTCAAGCTACTGGTCAAGTTGAAGAGAGGGAGGAGAGACTGCATGAGCGGAGGGATTGGGATCATGATGGGGAGACTCATGGAGCAGGCTGTCTCATGCTATTGGGAGCTCACTGACTCTCAAATAACAGGTGAGGAACCTTCATGGAAAGGAACTAAACCCTCTGAATATAGATGACAATTGAAAGGCCCAGGCATTGTGTGGAGCCTCTGGCAGTCAGACCAGAGTTTATTCCTAGGGTATGAACTGGCTTCTTGGTTCCCATGCCCTCCGGGGTCGGGGGGGGGGGGCGACACCTTTCTCAGCCTTGATACTTGGAGGAAGGACTTCGTCTTATCTCAACTGGATATGTCTGGGTGAATTGTCTCACCTTGGGATTCCTTGGCCTCTCTGGGGAGTGACTAGGAAGCTGGGATGGGGAGAGGCTGGGAGAAGGGACAGGAGGAAGAACAGTGGTGAGTATAGAACTGTTTTGTAATAAAAAGAGAAGGAAAAAGAGAAATGAAAGACTATTTCTTTTTCACTGACTCAGAAACAATCGCTGAGGAACCGCTAGGGAAAGGAACTAAGCCCTCCAAAGGTAGATGACTGGCAAATGGTGTGGGCAGTTTGTTGAGCCTTTTGCAATAGGATCAGACTATGTTCCTGGAGCATAAACTGACACCTTGGAGCCCATTCCTTACAGAGGAACACCTAATTCAGCCTTAATACTGGGATGAGTGACTCGGTCCTACCTCAACTGGATATGCCAGACTGAACTGACCCACCTTGGAGACACAGGGATGGATGGGATGAGGCCTAGAGAGGACTGGGAGGGACTGGGAGGGACTGGGAGGGCCTGGGAGGGAGGAGGGAAGGGAGTAGGGGCAGAGGTAGAAATAGAAAAAAATTTAAATAAAAAAGATATATAGACAAAAAAGAATATTTGAGAATGTTTGTTCAAATGTAAGGTGTACAGAAATTTATGGTGCTTGTTTGAGATTTACATGTACAGATACTCAGGAAATAGCTTTGAAGGGAGTAGTGTAAGCTTGTTCCTTTTACTGGGCAGATTATTTAATTCTACTTTTAATTGCTTTCTATATTCTGAGAGCCTTGGCCAGCTCTCTAGCACGTTGAGTCTCTGAGCTCTGGGCATTTTCTATTGTATTCATCTATTGCACTTTCTGGATGGATATTTGTAGAGTTGTTTTCTTTGAACAGGGACAATATGGTATAGCTCATGTAAAATATATTCTCCTGCCTCTTCCACTGACTAGAATGCAATGGTTAATCATTAATGTCTGTTGGGTTTGCCTGAGTTTTCTTTATTGTAATATAGACTGTGTGAGGCAGACTATGAAGGCTAGAGAGAGGGAGAGGAAGGAAGAGAGAGAAGATGGGGAAGAGGTGAGAGGAAGAGGGAGGGAGGGAGCAGAAAAAGGAGAGGAAATAAGAAAGACATGCTGTGGTTATTTATATTTAATATCACTTTATTCAGCTGACTACAGGCAGAAAAGAAGCATAAGGATGCTGATGGAGATGCCACACTCAGTGGGTATCCACATTTGCTACCAAGCCTGAGGATCGGAGTTCAGACTCTAGAATTTACATGGTAGAAGGAGAGAATCTATTCCCTAAAGGTGGCCAGTGGCTTCTGTTAGTACACACACACACACACACACACACACAGAGAGAGAGAGAGAGAGAGAGAGAGAGAGAGAGAGAGAGAGAGAGAGAGAGAGAGAGAGAAAGAGAGAGAGAGAGAGAGAGCAAGTACCTAAATCTAATAATTCTTTAAACTTTAAATTAAACCGCATAAAGAAATACAGCAATCATTAGCAGAATTTACCATTGAAAAGGTAGAGACTGCAATGAATGTACAAAACATAAGAACCACTAAAGCAATTCTGAAACATATTATTAGATACAAAGTCTAATTTGCACATTACTTGTATTTTATATGCCAGCATCAAATAATCCAAAGAAAATACTAGAATACCTATAACATGAATAAAAGTTCACACAGTTCAAACAGTTAGGAATGAGTTAGGTTCCCAGTCCTTAGGAATTTCTCCCGTGCCTTAGGACTAAGTTGTACAAGACTGGAACATGAAAAAAAATTACAAAATATCAAACACTAACTGAATGCAACAATATGCCAATTACTACTGAACTTACCTGTATATTCAATACACTCAACCTAAAAGAAACCCTAAAATTTGTAGGAAAATTTTGAAGCATTAAAGGTAGCCAAAAATCCTCAGGAAAATATAAGAGGTGATTAACTTATATAATCAGATTCCAAGCCATGTTAGAAAGCTACAGTAAGTTAAATCATATTATGTCAGTACAAAGACAGATAAGAAAGTGACAAGGAGGAAATGGCATCAAGAAACACAAAAGCTTGTGACTTAGAGGACTTTCATTGTTAGCTTTTACTGTCAAGTTAACACAGCCTGGAGTCATCTGAGAGAAAAGCCCCAGTTGAACACTGCCTGGAACATTTTGACCTGTAGGCATCTCTGTGGGTCTATCTGGATTGTTAATTGATATAGCAGTACACAGCCCACTGTGGGCATCTGCATTCCCTAGAAAACTGGTCCTGAACTGTGTAAGAAAGCTAGCTGATTATAAAACAGCATGCTCGGTAACAAGCTACACCTCCCATGTTTCCTGCTGTATTCTTTGTGTATGAATAAGTGAGCTTCTTGGTTGGAGACAATACTATGTGAAAAAGCAAACAAGCCTGCCTTGGAATTCCTGCCTTGTGATCTGAAACTGTAAGCTAAAACAAACCTTTGTTTCTCTAAGCTGGTCAGTGGCTTTGTTGGTTGATTTGTTTTTAATTTTTGTTTTTTTTGTTTGTAATCACAACAAAGGATAGAAAACTAGAACATATACCCTAGAATGAAGTGAGGAAATTAAGGGTCTTCTCAAAAATCATTGCCAAATCTTCATGGTCACATACAGAGAAATACAGTGTGGTTTGTAACCAACACTGACCACACTTATTAAACATGTAATCTCAATGTAAGAAGGGGCCCTTGGAGGTCATCATTGAGCATTGTATCTCCCTAGGTATGGAGCTGCAGGAGGAAGTTGTGAAACATCCAATGTGGGTGTTGGAAACTGAACTCAGATACCCTGGGAGGGTATTATTGGCTCTTAATCATTCAGTCAACTCTCCAGCTCCTACATAGAAGATTCTAGGATAGGATTCTGATGAACTTAAAGAAAGGGGAGAGTTCTGAACCTACACTTACAAAACATCAAGCCTAAAGGAATACATTGATAAAATATAATAATAACCTGCAAAAAAGTAAAGAACTTGGGTGGGGATGTTGCCTCAAAAAGATAAGTGTCTGAACATTATGAGAACTTGAGTTTAGATCCCCAGGACCCCACAAAAGCTGAAATCCCAGGGCTGTTGGGGTGCAGGGCAGAGATAAGTGAATATTTATAGCTCATTGGCCAGTCAGCCTAGCAAATGAGGAATTCCAGGTTCATCAAGAGGCTCTATCTCAAAAAAAAAAAAAAAAAAAAAAAAGGTGAGGGCAGAAGAACAAAAGAGCTGAGTATGGGGAGGGATGCTGTGAGGGATGCTGTGAAGCACTAAATTCTAGACAGGGCATGGCTATTCCAGTCATGAATCATGGCAACTTAGGCTAATGGAACAAGACCTGTACAAGATCAAGCCACAGACTGGTGAGGGGCACTTCAGGACTGACCCTTACTGTGTTGGACTATAGCTTCTAGGGGAGGCAGAGTAATCCATTTTTAGTGTGTGGATGCTCCAGTATCTGGCTCTCTCCCCCAAGCACATACTGAAAGCATTAACTTGACTCAGTTCTTTATCAGGAGAAGAAAATGGGGAAGAGAAGGAAGAAGAGGAAGAAGAAAAGGAAGAAGTTTGGATGATGGTATGTTGGGGCAAAGTGGGGGCACATATTGTTATATTTCATTGTAAAAATTATAAAAATTTCAAAGCCTAAAAGTATATAACTACAAAAAATAACATGGCATGTAACTGAGAAAGAGACTGTCAATTTCCAGTTTCCACATGCATGGGTAAATGTGCACACTCTCAACATGAACAGGTTAAAGGTGCACACACTCACACACACACACACACACACACACACACACACACACACAGGACTTCAGATTTCACAATGTCCATTAAAAGAATGAAGAGGAAGACTATCGAGTAGATATTTTATCTAGAAGGAAGTAGGAAATCCACAGTAGAAAAGGTATTGATGTTCCCAGCTTTTTGAAAGAAACACTCGGATCACTCAGTAATTCAGTGGGGATAATGGGATGCAATAAAATGAAGAAGTTCAACTATAAAATCACTCATTTGATTTTGGAAGACAAAATAAAAACCCAAAGAGAAAGCAGACAGGTTAAATACATCTAAAGTCATGTAAATAAACATTTTAGTGGGTCGTCAATGAATTAGAACTTAGATCCTTTCTGGGTCTATCTAATAAAGTCTAGGACTTCAAGATGGATGCCTGGAATGATGGTCCGATTCCCCACTGCCATTACTGAGAGGCACTTGCCCTGTGGCTCATTGCTTATGATATGAGGCTTACCATGAGGCCACCTTGCTGGCAGTGTTCCAGTCAGACTTACAAAAGGAGAGAGTGGTCCAGCAGTGCCAGCTCATAGTTGCTTATGTGTGTTCACTGCACATGTTTGCTTTTAACTTTTCATTGTTCAACCTCAATCCCATGATCAAGTCTCATGATCCAGGTTTAGGGAACTGATATGCCAGGAAGGTGGTGAAAACTACAAGTCAGTTCTCTCTGCCATGCCACACTGGTCAGAAAACTAACAAAATTAGACACATTGGGACTGGAGGGATGGCTTTGCAGTTTGTAGCTTGCTACTTTTGTGGAGGACTTGAGTTAGCATTCCAGTACTCCTCTCTAACTACCTGTAATTTAGATATGGGGGATTTAATGCCCTCTTCTGGCCGACATGGGTACTGCACACATAAGTACATATACATGGATACACTTAAAGTAACAAATTAAACTGTATATTTAAAGATAAAACATGTAAATACTTCATTAAAAAGTGAAGAAGATATTGTTATTACTTATAAAGATTTTTTTTTAGATTATGTCATTCTGTGTTGTTCAGGCAGGTCTTGAGTGACTCTCCTGCTTCAACCTCCTTATGGGTGCTGTGATTACAATCACTTCTCACTTTTCCATTTCAAGCAGGAAAATGTGAGTATGTACTTGGGTGTAAAGAAGAAAAATAACCCTCAATTTACAGCTATTTTAAGTTCCAATGGAGTGGAAGCCACTCACTTTAATTAAAAATAAGAATCACATTGTGTTTGGATTCAATGAAAGAGGGGGATTTTTTTTTTTAAAGAGTTTTGTTTTAGGGGTCAATAAAATTTTATTAATTTAATTAGTTCCTATCAATTTTTAAATAAGTTGTGGCTTATATTAAATGTGCTCCCTTCCTCTGGTCCCTTTCTGCTAAGCCAACTGCTTCTGAGTGTATTATTGGGTCTGGGCTCTGATTCTGTTATTGTTCTTTGTGGAACAAACATTCAAGGGAACACCTTGGATGGTTAAAAGTCAAGAGGGGATTTGGCGATGAAATTTTGAAGTGTCTTTCCCAGTGGTGTTGGGAATGGGAAATGAAATACAAAAACAGGAAAGAAGAGAAATTTGATTGATGCAGGCAGGAGAATTGCTCTGTGTGGTAACTACTGTTCTATGGTGCTTGCCCCAGGCTCTTATCCAGAAAGTGAAAGTGGGCTTTGCTAAGGTTTAGAGTCCACCTTCCGTGGGAGAAGGTGGGGCAGAAGAGAGGTGGGCTAGCTGTCCTATGTGGTCACAGCTTTTCATGAAGAGTGTTTGATGAGCACTGAAGCCTCAATCTAGAGGGTGTCGATAAAATGAAGAAACAAGCAAAATTTTGAGAAATGAGTATTCTCTCACTCACTTGGAGTACATATACTCTTCAAAAACTGACATTTACCAACAATTGGCCTTACAATTTAGTGAAATGTCTAATTCTCTCATGGACATAGCAGGCACTGATGATGTATCTATAAGCCATGTGAATATTATGTATATGTGTGTTGCTGAAGTTCCTTAGGATGGTGTGGTGTGTGTGTGTGTGTGTGTGTGTGTGTGTGTGTGTGTGTGTGTAAGTTCAAGCAAATATATACATAAGTATGGAGGCCAGAGGACAATCTTGGATACAGTTCAGCCATCATCCACCTTGTTTTTTCTGAGACAGGCTTTCTCACTAATCGTATATTGTTTGCTTTAGTTATTTTACTTAAACACACACACAAAGGTGTATTCTTAATTATGAATGCCCAGTGTTAACTTGGTTTATTTCTAGTCAGCATTTCTTAAGCTTAAAATTATCCTGTTTACCTTTTGCTTCTGGGATTTTCCTTTTCTATTCCTGTATATCTTTCTGTTTCTTACTCCATGGCTTGCAGTGTATTGGGGTGGCTGACCTCTGGAGTCCTCCTTTTTCTCTGGCTACCTCTTTTTTCCTTTCAGAGTTCTCCTTCTATATATCCTCTCTGCCTATCAGCCCACCAATCCTTTCTCCTGCCTCACTATTGGCCATTCAGCTCTTTATTAGACCATCAGCTATTTAGACAGGCAAGTAATACAGCTTCACAGTGTTAAACAAATGCAACATAAACAAAAGTAGCACACCTTAAAATAATATTTTGCAACATCCAGGAACTGGTCAAGTAGGTGAGACTTGCTGGCTAGGGATCTGCCGGTCTCTGCCAGTGTAGGTCTCCCCAGTCCTAGGATTACAAGCACAGCACTCACCACACCCAGCTGTTTAAACTAGGCCTCTGAAGATCAAATTCAGCGCCACATGATTAGAAGGAAAACACTTCTACTGAGCCACTGCTGGGCCCCAGACCACATTTTCAACACGTCTAAGACAATATTAACAGTCTATAAGACCATGAAGTAAAAATAGAGCAGTCTAGGACCTGGGTTGGAAGAAAAAATATTGCCTTAAGATTCAGATACAGATGAGATCCTTGCTCCATCTGCTACATTGTAAGTCCAGTGAGTTGGGGCAACTCAGCTCTGAGATTCAGTTTCTACCAAGTCAAAGGCATTTGTACTGAACCCATAGGAGGTAGGAAGCAAGATCTGCAGACAGGCATGGACATGTAACAGATGTTCAACAGAAGATGAGCTTGACCTTCTAGCTATGCAGAAACAGGTGTGATCCAGAACAGGCTCTGAGGAGAAAGCTCACCCATCTCAGCTGCAGGAAGAACAGAGAGAGTTCCCAGGGTTTCTCTCCAAAGCTGCCATTTTTCCACCCCATCCCCCTTCCTGCCTTTTTGGGGCAACTCCAGAGGGTGACATCACCATTCTTACCCACATTTTTCTCAAAAGAATTATGCTTGTTACTGATAGTTTGAAGTCTCAGAAAATAAAATTAGAGCAGGGAACGCAGGCTAAACACACATGCACACAAGGTTCTGAGTTTGCTAATTTCCTTTGTTTTCGTTTCTTGAGTGTAACTTGTAAGGAATGGGCTGTGCCTCCAGGAGTTCTCTCAGGTCTAAAACACTCCCAGGTGGGGCCAGCCCCAAAGCGGCCTGCTTTGGGATTAGCATCCAGCCTGTCTGTCCTCAGCTCTGTAGTCATTTCACACAGGCTCTGAACTGGCTGACTCAGGAGTACAGGACAGATTCAGATCTCCATTATGGAGTAGTTTGCATTGTGCTGTGTGCCAGGCATTGTGTTAGTTACTACGGAGACAGAGAGGAAGAAGGAAGCAGCACCCTTACTTTAATGGCTTCTGAGCTAAGGAGCTGGAGCAGATGTACGTGCTAACTGATCATTAAACGTTCCAGCAATGAATGCTGGGATAATCCATGGCGAATACTGAGAATGCTGTCTGAGCACATGATAAGATTCAATGCATCTTGATTACCAGCACGGTCAATATAATTATTATTATTAAACATCAGCGTGGGTTTGAAAGGAGGGGGCCTCATTTTGTCTGGAAGCTCAGAAAACTTTGCAGGAAAAGGTGCCATATGAGTCTTGCAGAGATAAAATGTTGTCAGTTCTGAGTGGGAGGATGGGGATTGGGGCTGGGTTCAGTTGGCTGAAGAAACACTCCCATGCTTGGTGTGACTGTTCATGGCATGGGCAGATAACTATGGTCAAGAAGGAAAGAGGGCAGATGTGTCAGTGAACCACTTTCAGGAGCTGGTTCTCTCTTCCCACTACGTGGGTCTGAAGGATGGAATCAACTCCTGCCAGATGTCACACTTGCACCGTGGCATGTGCCTTACCATGCGTGTGTGCACACACACACATAAACTAAATAAATGTTATAAAAAAAATAAAACCTTACTACTGGCTAGTTTCAATTCATAGTTGAAGTTATTTGATAGAGTCTGGTATCTTTTTCAAGCTGTGAGGGAAAATGTGGTGATATATATTTAATAAAATTAGTCTAGAATATCAGAGGGCTTAGACATCTCTCCAGCCTTTTTTTCTTTTTGTTTTTTTCTAGACTTTTTTTGTTTGTTCTTTGTTTTGTTTTTTCAGGTTTTTTGTTTGCTTTTTTTTTTTTACTAATTTGAAAATTAGTAAAATTTTCTATTGTGAAGATGTGGTGGAAATGTTCTCTGTATGCTGTAAATAAAGGAACTGTTTTGGTCTATGTGGAGTGCCATAGAAGCGGGTGGAGAATCAGAGGACAGGCAGGCAGAGGAGGGTGGAGTCAGTCAGTCTCCATCTGACCCTTGAAGAAGAGACATGTAAGAAATCCAGGTGAGCCATGGGCCAGGCCACGTGGCAAGTAGATTACTAGAAATGAGTTGAATTAAGATGAAAGAGCTAGCTAGTAATGTGCTTTAGACATAGGCCAAACAGTATGAAATTAATATAAGCATCTGATTAATTTCTTTGGAAGAAAAATTCGCTGTGGGTAAGGTCCTAACTTCTGGCCTAAACAGGTTTGGAAATGTTCTACAACATGAAGAAAGAGCACAATGGAGCAGAATAGAGCCTGTGTCTGTGGGTTCTCCAGTGTGACTCCTCAGGCTGGTATGGAAGCACATTGTTAAACAGTTGAGGAGAATACGAACACTGGAGCATCCAGTGAATAGAAGCCTAGAACAGAATGTCTATAAACAAATTTTCAACAATACTGACAAAAGTGTTGACTGCAAAGACTAGACTGCCATGTCCCAGAAGGCTAAGGCTGTCCTCTGCAGTGGGAGGAGTCATGGAGAATGATAATCTCCTCATTTGTATTACAATGAGTAGAGAAGAGGCTTTGGAACCCAAGTGGGAAGACCAAGCCCCCAGCCAGCAGACAATGATTACCACATAGGCACGTGGATTTCATCATGTCTCCCTGAGCTCAAGGACAAGGCTGTGGTACCTACAGATGGTGACTGGAAAGCTGGATTGACAAAGATGGTCAGAGTGGTAGAGGAGGTTTACCCTTGACCGTGGGCTATAAAGCGGGCCTTCAGATACACCAATGCTGTGATATACAGAAGAGAGGAGACACATTACCTGAAAACTCTCATCCAGTTCTCCAAAGAGAATTTTGTTTTTCTCTTCCTGAACATCATCATCCACTGGTGCTATATCTGTATGCTGATGTCTCTTGGAGGAATGTGAGCTGCATCCAGATAGTCATCTCTCTGGGGACATGCTTGTAATCACAGACGTGATAGTAATAACTAGTTGTTGCAGGATGTTTCCAAAGTACTTATCTACCTCGCCTCACTAATACAGAATTTGGTCATAATCTATTGTGTTTTCAGTTTGGAAAACTGAGATTGGGCAAGGTTATCTAAAGCAGTGGATCTCAATCTTCTGAATTCTGTGACCTTTGAACGCAACTCCTCATGTTGTGGTGACCCAAACCATAAAACTATTTTTGTTGCTACTTCATAACTGTAATTTTGCTACTGTAATGAGTCACAATGTAAATATCTGATATGTAGGATGGCTGATATTTGACCTCTTGTTGAGAACTACTGATAAAACCAACTAACTATATTAGTTACTTTGTTGCTGCTTTGATAAAAAGAAACCTGACGAAGCAACTTGCAGGGGAAAGGAATGATTTTGGCTTACAGAGCCAGGGGGATAAATCCATCAGGGTGGGACACATTGCATCAGGCAAGGAAGACAGGGGGAAGGAGGCCCAGGATGCCTGGTCAGATTGCATATTTACTCAGGAAGCAGAGAGCCAATAATAAGAGGGCCTATAATAACAAGGCCTGCCCTAGTGACGTATTTCCTCCAGGGACACTGTGTCTCCTAAAGATTCTCCAGTCTTCCCAATTGGCTCCACCAACTGAAACCAACTGTTCAAATAGCTTAGTCTGTGGGGACACTTCACATTCAAACAGCAACACCATTTCTAAGTGTTAATGTGGACATGAACTCTTGTAACATCTAGTTTCAGAGCCTGGGAATGTAGCCAGTAGAGGCCCTCTACCATAGAATATTCCTTTAGGACAAATGCCATGAAATCTTCCATATTTTGTCTCATTGAGCCTCATCATATCCAATGAGAGAATCACAACCTTATATGTGATTTTAGTGTATATGTGTATGGGTGTGTAGGTGTGTGTACACTCACATCTGTATTCACGCATGGACCTATGTAGGCAGAGACCAGAGGAAGGCCAGATATTCTGCTCTCTGACTCTCCACCTTGTTCCTTTGAAACAAAATCTCTCACTGAACCTAGAGCTAGGCTAGTGGCCAGCAACCCCCACCCCCAACAGTGCTGGGGTCAAAGGTGTGTGTGGTGCGATGCATGGCTTTTTATTGTTGGGATCTTAACTCAGGTTCTCATGATGCCACAGAAATCACTTGTTAAGCCATATTTCCAGTTCCATGATCTTCATTTTTCTTTCTTTTTACGTGAGAACACAGTGTTATATTGCTGTGCTAAGTGATGGAGATGCCAATGTACAGGGATGTTCATCAGCAATCTGAGTGAGAAGCTCCTGACATTCTGTGGCATGATAGGTGATAACCACATCTTAAGTCCTGGCCAGGTACCATGTCCTGTGTTCTCTGTGGCTGGTAGTATTGGAACTTTGTTCCTCAACAGAAAGATCTATCTGAGCAAGCTGTGAGCTCTCAGGCTATTTCCTAACCTTCTATGATCCTCCTTATCCAAGGACTAATTCAGTGGTTTGCAGTGTCTCTTGTGTTTAGCTTCGATCTTGCCCCCCATTTATGAGAAGTACAGCCTCTTCTAGCACAAGGAGGGAGAGATGCATCCTAATAAAGGAAACTTCAGGGAATAGGAATGTGCCAGTGGACTGCTCTGTGAGCATGCTGCCCACTGACAGGTGGAACTGGTAGGACTGACCTGAGTGAAGAGATGACAGGACAAGGTTTGGTTTCCTGTGGAGGGAGGGCTGTGTGAGAAAGAAAGCTTCTTGGGCTGTTTCATTCAAGGTCTTGATCAGGAAGGAGATACCACTGATGGATCTACTCTAGGATCTTAGGCTGGCCTACTCTCTCATGCATGTGCTTTCTCTTTTCTATGTTTGCAAAAACAAAAACAAATACTACTTTAATAAATTAATTCAAATGGTAACCCAGAAACAGGAAAGGAGGAGAGAGGAGGGGAGAGGAGAGGAGAAGGAGGAGACAGAAAGAGACTGAGAACCATAAATTAGCTGGTAATCATCCCAAATAGGCTTCTCTTCCTCTGGGCTGCAGGATCTCCCCGGGACTACAGCCTTATTTCATGTATATGCCAGAAGATCTGTACAGCTGAAACCACCCTGGCTTACCCTGCTTGTCTGGAAGAGGCATAGGAGATATTGCATTGAAGCATACTGACCAAACTGGAACCCTGGAAGAAGCACGTATTGCCAGCATTCAACAGGCGGCGCTCTTTGCTAGGTGTCAGAAGCCATGTCCTGGTGACTGCCTAATGCAGCTGAATAAACTGGATGCTAATCTGAAAACAAAAGGTTGCTCCCTTCCCTGGAGAGGGGCTGACTAATCCTGCCCCAGCTCACTGTTTGGGGCTCTCTGGGTTTTACTCTGAGAAGCTCGCGAAGATGAGCCCTTGGCCTTGATCTGCCGTGGGGGTGCACGCGCAGTTCCTCAGTCTGCCTCAGCTAGGGGATCCAGCCCATCCTGCAGGGCTCTCTTTCTTGGGGGCTGTCTTGAAAACAAGAGCGAGAGAAATTTCTGGGAACCTGGGTGAACACTCCAACTGAGAGAAGAATAATGAATATTTCATGGAGGCAGCAGGTCTTATTAAACAACATTACACGCAGAGTGTGTTGGCAGGGATCTCAGACACATTTACATGAGGAAAAATAGTGGAAAAGGAGATCCAGGGCTGGGGTAGCATCAAGGAAGCCCCAGCAGATTTTGGATGGAAGTGGCTTTCAATCTCCTTTCTGAAAGTGCCCTCACTGTACCCTCTGACCCCACCTCCAGGAACATTCCATTTCAAACTGAAGTGTAGATTGGTCAGAGCTGAGAACTGGCAATGTCCCCAGGGACCTTAATTTTCAAAATACGTAGTGTGTGTGTGTGTGTGTGTGTGTTCTGAGGCAACACTTTCCCTGGTCTTAGGGAACCTTGAGGGTTAGAAGAGACTTAGAGATCAGGCCTGCCCCAGGAGTTTGTCCTGGAGTCTCAGATGTCTGAGCCAGGGGGAGTCAACACTGCAGGGAGACTGTATGCTTTGGACCACATCGAGGTGGACACACTAGGGTTCCATGACCCCTGAGCCCACTCCGGCTGAGCTGTTCCCAGACGTTGTCTCTGATGGACAAGAATACTCAAAGGCCTCTTTGTTTCTCCTCCAGCCAAAGCACCGAGAATTTTGTCCTGGTCTCTTCTTTTGACCTTCCCTCTTACAGTGCATACTTACAGCTGACGAGGTGTTGAAAGGAACACCAGAGCACATGCCAAGTGCTCCTCGCCCTGTGCTATGCTAACTTAGCTCTCTGCCTAAGTGTGTTCTCACTTAATACACGAAGCCACCAAGGCTTATAGAGGTTAAAGACATCGCTTAAATTTACACTGCCTATCAAAGTTTGTTGAAGGGATAGTCTACATTCTAGCTCCATCTTGGCTGAAGGATAGTTCAAGTCCTCTGCATCTACAGCCCTCTGTAATTCCCAAAAGAGTCATGGGTGGTGGAAATCCACAGAAGAAAGTAAAGATGGAGGGCTCTGGAGTCAGAGAAAGCCTGGAGCATCTTTAAACTAACCCTTGGGCAAACAGGTTAACCACAATGGATGGGTCCCTGTGTTTTCTAATTCCTGTGAACATTAATTGGAGGAATGTCTGTTAAGGGTCAGGCCCATGACCCATGCTTGGGTATGCATTCTGTGCTCAATAAACATCTGAGTCTTCTCTTCTTGCTCTTACAATTTGTCTAGTGATAACATGATCCTTTTATAGGGTTGACTCTTCTTGGAGAGAAGGCAGAAGGGGAGTAGGAAACTGTGACCAGTGATTCTGAGACCGAGCTACTGTATTCTCTCTGCACCTTGAACTCCTCTTATCGAAATCCTCTGATAATAGCTGCTTTTTAATTACTCAAATGACCCTCCGTAATGGAGAATGTGGAGAGGGAGAAAACGTGTCTTTTTGGCTTACTATGAAATCCCAAAGTACTACTAGGAGCTCAATGGGTGGGGTCATGGAATAGAATGGAATAGATAGATGGATGGATGAGTGGATGGGTGGATGGGTGGATGGATGAGAAGATGGATGGATGGATGGGTGAGTGGGTGGACTTAGAAATGGATGGACTAAAGGTGAGTAAAAGGTTGGCTGGCTACACAGATGGATGGACAGGTAGACTGATGAACCATAGACAAAAGGATAATCAGCTCTGGTGTTTTTGTTTTCACCACTCTGTTTCACACACAGCATTTTTAGAAAAAGTGTCTTGTTTTAATCATCTTGGATAAACAGGAGAAATACCCACAGCTTACCCTGCCCAGGCATATAAGGGCCACTATCCATCTCCATCCCCACAAGTAATCAAACCCTTCCTGAATATCTGAGAAGGGTGGATAAAAACCTCTTGAACCACAGTGGTTGCTAAAATCAGTCCCTTACTCACAGGCTTCCCCTCTACTTCACTTGGGATGAAGGGCTGCTTTGGGTGTCTGGAACCTTGAGGGGTTTTGTTTATGGGAATTGCTTTATTTTATTTTATTTTACCTGTTTTGATGCTGATGTGAGAAAGAGGAACTGAAAACCCAGACTTCTGATTGTCTACCTCTCAGAAAACAGTCTTTTTCTGCAGTGTTTGTGGGAGGTAGGCAGTTCAAAAGACCAAATGATGTCTATTACAAGAAGCCTATGGCTTGGCAGGGTCAAGGTCCCAGCTGACAGTCCAGGGTCCAGAGAAAAAAAGGAGCAGAACAGGGACACTGGATCCTCACCAGATAATCTCAAGTCCTTGTCACTGACAAGTTTCCTCTGTAAACCAATTGTGTACCCCAACTTAGGCCTTTGAAAGCATAAAGGTGGCTTCAGTCTCTTGGACTAAAAGGAAGTAGATTATTTTTTTCTTGGAGAGAGAGAGAGAGAGAGAGAGAGAGAGAGAGAGAGAGAGAGAGAGAGAGAGAGAGAGAGAGAGAGAGATATCCTGGAGAGGTCCTTAGACCCCATAATGTCACTTTTCTATGTTCCTACATTTTCTTTTTCTTTTTTTTTTTTTTGATATTCTAGTTCTTTTCTTGAAGGTGCCATCAACCTACTCACCCCATTTTATATAAGTTCTAGGAACAGAATCAGATCAGAGTAGACAACAGAGGCCTTTGAGATGGACAAACCCAGCTGCACTAGCAGCTGACTTTTCCCTGTGATCAAAAGTACTGTGTACATTTGTAGAAATGAAGCTACTTTCATAGAGTAAAAGGTTCCCCCCAGTAAGAAGGCATGGGGTGATTGCTCAAGTAACACTGACTGAGTGCAAGAAACTCCCATAAATTAAAAGAAGCAGGAATTGTGGTTCATGCCTATGTTCTTGGCACTGGGGTTACCGGGGCAGGAAGATCTGGAATTCTAACTTGTAAGCCAGCCTGGGCTACCAGCAAGGCCTTGAGTAAAAACAAGCCAAACCAAAACAAAATAAAACAGCACTAATAATGGATGGAAGGCAGAAAGGGAGATGGAAAGTGTAAGAGGAGGCAGGCTCACCACTAGCAGCTCTGGCAACGCCTCTCAGGGCCTTTGAAGGCATCCTTCCTTATTTTTAGTGCTTTTGTGGTGACTGTTATGAAGTCCAGTCTCATATGAGTCCTGAATATCTTTTTAAAACAATCATTGCTATCATTGATTGACACATAACAACAGTACTTCTTTCTTGTGCACAGTGTGAAACTCCCATATGTGGACATGGTATGCCACAATTAGGTCAGAATAATGGTGTACTCATCAATTCTGACACACAGTATTTATTAATGTAAAAAATATCTACGCTTCTCTGCTAACTATTTTGAAATACACAGTGAGTTGCTCTCAAGCTGTGCTGTGCAGAGAGGTAGAAGGTATCCCTTCAACAGCACCCTGCTTTTCCCTCTGCTCTCAAATGTGTCCTGTAGCTGGTGGCTTGAACCTCACCACTTTTTTCAACTCAGTCTTTTCTAGGCCTTAGACCCCAGCTAGGCTGTAATTTCTTCAGGAATAATTTAGTAATTCATTTATTCATCTGATCTTTCTTTTTATATTTGTCTTCTCCCCCACGTGACTCTTAAAATCATACCATTATGTTGACATATGAGTTACCTTTTTCTCAAAAAAGCATCACTTCAGAATGTAGAGGCTGTCTTGGCTTCATACTATTCATTTCTCTACTGAGATCATTTGATAAAACTCCTCATTTATTAAATGAATGGGTGCAGTGAGGAAGGAGAGATGAAGAGAGGGGAAAAAGAGAGGGTAGAGAAATGAAAGGAAGAAACAAGAAGGTGTGGCCAACGTCTCTCCAGAAAAGGTATTTATGGGCTATTAAAAATGGATACAACAGTTAGAGGTGGTCCCAAGCCAATACGACTCCTTTATATCTCTCCTAACTGCTTAAGGCTGAGTCTTCATGGACAATGACCTCTGCTGCCGAGAGCCCCAACCAGGATGTAGACATTATTTATTGCTGGAGACCTTCTGACTTGTAAAGTTCCCCTTGCTCATCCTCTCATCACATACTTTCTGGATCAAACTGTAACTCAGCAAGACAATGGTCAGCAATCATTAACAGCCCTTCCTGGAAAATGACTGGATCACATATAGTGGAGCATTTAAAACCATTCACCCCAGCCCCTGTTCCACTTCTGTGGCCATGCATAACCCATAGCAACACCCAAGTCTCTTCGCTAAGATCAGAAAGAGAAAGAGGTATAAGAAGAAGGAAAGATCTAGAAAGCAAGACACATACTAGAAAGTTCCCAGGAAGCTTCAGGCCACTGTATCTTGGCTGGCTGCTAAGTGAATATGTAACTACTTTATATATTTCAACAAAATTAAACTTAAACCTACAGAATTAGGTTTATTAATTTCTGCCAGGGCTCAATGGGGGAATAAGAATGGCCATTCATTATGGACACACAATTACTAGAGACAAAAATGAAGCCCAGCACTATTAAGTATAATAAAAATGTTGAACACTAAGGAAATTTTCATTAAATATAATCTATTCTTTATATTACTACACTTAATCCTTGCTGTCCGCTTCTGTTTTTCTCCAACCTATTTAATTTTATTACTTAACTTTTTATAAATGTTTCTTAATATAATTATGATTAAATATTTGGGAGGAGAGAAGAAAGTTACTCTCTTAAAAAAAGAAAGGAAGAAAAGAGAATGTTTCTTTCAACCTCTATTTTCTTCATCCCTCCTACGGTGAAAAATGATGGTTTTTCTGAAAAAAATAAGTGCTAAGTGGGATTTTATTGTGAGGGCAAGGCCAGAGCAGGCAAGAGCAGACAATAAATAAGAGTGAAACACTGATCAGCAACTTCAAGCCAGCCTGTTATATTAAGCACTTAAATAAAAGTACATCGCGTTACTAAAAGTGTCCATGAGTATTTGCATGTCCCAACCACGTAATTAAAGGATGGGTCTGGCTAATGTTGCTTCTTGCACTACACAAAGACATGAGTGACTGGACATTTACTTTCCATCTAGGATGGGTGCTTGAGCTGTCTCTTAATGAGAATGTACCCATTCTGGGCAGTTTTGTTCTCTAGTGGAGATCTAAGTTCAGAGTGCTAAGCTTGGACTGCTGTAGGGAAACCCTCACTGGTGTTTTGGAGAGTAAATTGACTTTGTATGTCTGCAAGTAGACAGACAGTAGGATGCTTCATGAACAATGGGACCCATGGATTGTTCATTGACAGATTGTGTACTGTCACTGTGCCTTCAAGCTTCTTATGGCTCATAGCATATTTTTATATACTTTTAAACTTTCTATCTCTGTCTTTCTGTCTCTGTCTCTGTCTCTGTCTCTCTCTCTCTCTCTCTCTCTCTCTCTGTGTGTGTGTGTGTGTGTGTGTGTGTGTGTGTGTATGTGTGTATGTTTAAAGATCAAAGGCCAACTTTTGGTCTTGGATGCTATTCCTGGGAGCCATCATCTTGTTTTCTGAGATAGTGTCTCTCAGTTGGCTGAGGATTGCTAGGTTAACTAGGCTGGTTCATCAGCACACCTCAAGTATCCACATGGTATCCACATGTCTCTGCATCCCAGTGCTGAGCTTAATACTCCATTACATCTGGCTTTTTGGCTTATGCTTTGGGACTTGAACTCAGGTCTTTATGCTTACACAGCAGGTACTTTGCCAACTGAGCTGTCTCTTTTTGTATAATTTTTACATGGCCCCTTCAGAAAGTGGTAATCACATGTTCAAGTAGAACAATGATTCAGCATCCCAGCCATTCATGATTCCTTTAGTGACTGGGTTCAGAATATCAGTCTGGTCCCAGAATAGTTCAAGTTAACAGTCCAACCTTAAGCACCATATGTTTAGCTGCAACATTCTACTCTCTTCTAGATTGTAAAAGTATACTGAACTCTTCATTTATAGAGCATTATCCACCTAGAGCACTAATACTCTCAACATGTTGTTTTTGTAGTTTTACTCTGATAGCCATTTGACATTTCTATATAATGATTTGTGAACTATACTCATAGCCAAGATACGTATAAATGGTATGGTGACTGCTTTTCGTTTACAGATTTCTTTGGAAGCCAAGCAAGTTAGTCTCGTTAGTGTCTTTGTTGCTGTTTTTGACTGTTAGTCCTCTTTATAAAATTCTTGGCATAATTTTCTGCTGTGTGGGTAAATATTTGTAAAAACTCAGGTATGCTATCAATGCCATTGTCCTACTATTAATTCTGCTGCTGTAATAAAATACCCTAACAAAAAAAGCTTAGGGAAGAATGGGTCTCTTTTACATTACAATTATAGGTTACTGCTGTGGGATAATGCCCTTATACATTGTAAAGATTTGTTACTCAAATTGGTTGAATAAAACGTTAATTGGCCAGAGCTAGGCAGAATGTAGAGGTGGGGTAATCAGACTAGAAGAATTCTGGGAACAGAAAAGGCAGAACACAGACTCCAGCCAGACACAGAGAAAGGGAGATGAGAATGTTGCAATGACAGAAAGGTACCAAGATATATGGCAAAACATAGATAAGAATTATAGGCTAACTTAAGAGTAAGAACTAGTTAGTAATATGCTTGAGCTACTGGCCCAGCATTTATTATAATATTAAGCCTCTCAGTCAATTATTTAGGAAGCAGCTTCTGGGTATTTGAGAGTTTCTGGAGGGGGTGAAACTTCTGACTACAGGTTATGATTCATCATAGCAGAACATTTGGGTGGTAACTTCAGTTAGTCATGTCTTACTCATAGTCAAGAGCAGAGAACAATGAAATCAAGCACACTTACTACCCCACTCTATGCAGTTTAGAACCTTAGTCTAAGGAATGATGCTACAGTGGATAGGACACCTTATCTCAGTTAACATAATCAAGACAATCCTCCACAGGCCAACCTGATCTAGACAACCCCTCATTGAGTTTCTCTTTCTAGGTAATTCTAAATTGTGTCAAGTAGACAATTAAAGCAAACCATCACTGCAACCTTCTACAAAATGTATGTTGTCTTCTCTGACTTCAAATATGCTTCAGTGCATATGAGTCACTACTAGCCATGGTCTAGGGATCTACTCATTACCAACCTAGGTGACCCCATCTCTTATGGGAGTTGCTGTTTCTCAAGTTCCAAGATCTATTTTTATTATCTGTCTGTCTGTCTATCTATCTATCTATCTATCTATCTATCTATCTATCTATCTATCTATCTATTTATCTTGGAAGTTCAGTTTCTCCTTCTTCCATGTCATGGCCAGAAATCAAACTCATGTTTTCAAAAATGGCAGTAAGTACCTCAACTTTCTGAGTGAACTTGCCTACTCTACCCCACATTCTGTAGAGCATATCTTTAGTGATTTTCAGAACAGAATGCATACCTATTAAAATTTGATACTCTGTTTGAGAAACCACTGAGAAGACCTCCGCCGAGTCATTCCCTGCTGGTTTCACCCTACTTCAGTCCTCTTCAATTGAACTAAGCACCTCCCTATGTATTTATTAGCTTATTTTACTTCTTGGCTTCCCCATATGGAGGTAAGGTCATGAGTGTTGGGGACCTTGCCTGCTTCACTCACTGCTAAGCCTCTGTGCCAAGAACAATAATATCTACTAGGCACTCCATAACATTTGTCCAATAAAGAAACTGATGACTTTATTAACTTGCTTAAACATAAGAATCTAGGCAGAACAAAGATGGTAGTGGGGATGAATGATGTAACCTATCTTCAGAGGTATTTTGTTTCCTATCTGAAGAAGAACACACATCAGCCCTTAAAAATGAAATCAGTAGCAGCCTTCTGCCTAGGTTCCTGCTCTTGGCATCTTCAGGATGTAGCTCTTCTAGCCAACCACAGAAGAAGCACTGACTTTGGCATTTACCCCTTGAAAGATCTGCTGTTATTTTCCAAACAGCCTGAATGAACAATTCATCCTCAATTTATACAGCTGGAAGAAAACAAACAAATTAATAGCACTTAAAATTTAACTGTTGTGTCAAAAATTGAGCAGAAATGTGTTTTAGACAGACAGCAATGTAAATGTCAAGGATCCAGAGTTGTAGAGTACGGTTTCTTATCTGCCTCAAAATACATGTATTTATATACATGTCTAGTAGATAGAAATCATATATACGATATATCCATTTTATAAATAAATTATTTTTGTACTAGCATATTATGACTATTGTAAAGTATATAAAATTAATTATAAGAATATGAGGAATGAAAATAACTCAAATGGAAATCTTAACATTCTCTTTGTTCATTCTCCTGAATTACCATGTGTGTGACTATCTGGACAATGAGAGTTAACTTAGTAACTTAGTATCATCCAAACTTTAATGTGTAAGAAAACTGCATAGAGGGTGTCTTAGAAATGCAGGGCTGGAGAGTTTAAGGGTGCTTACTGCTCTTCCAGAGGACCTGAATTTAATTTCTAGTACACAGACTGGAAATTAAATCATAACTGTCTATAACTCCAGCTCCAGGGGATCTGACACCTTCTTCTGGTCTCTGTGGGTGCCCAGGCACATCTGGGGGACACTCGTGCATGTTCATGCACACACACACACACACACACACACACACAGAGACATAGACACACAGACACAGACACAGACACAGACACAGACACACACACACACACACACACACACACACACACACACACACACACTTAAACAACTGAACTCCTTTCCAAGTGTTAGAATGTTAGTGCCTGCATTTTCTGTACTTTAGGATACTGGCCTAAGTGCTCTGAACATGGCTGATTTGAGAAGACTCTTTCAAGACAACTCAGGGGGGTGATGCCAACTAAACTTTTCACTGGATAGCTTCATAGATACCTAAAGAAATCAGAAGCTCCCAACTTTTGGGAGGGGAGGATGTTTCCATCTTCCATTTTTGCTACTTTCTTTAAAACAAATGCACAAGACTCATGACAGTATCATTCACTGTGGATGTTGATAATCTCTTGGTTACAGATTTTTCAAATTTTATGCTAAATATTGACTCTTAAAATTTTTATTTATTTTATGTGAATGGATGCTCTGCTTGCATGTTTGCCTGCATACTATCAAAGTGCCTGTTGCCTGGTGAGGCTAGAAAGAGTGTCAGATCCCCTGTTGTGATTTGCCACTTGGGTGCTAGGACTTACAGCTGGGTCCTCTGGAAGAGCAGTCAGAGCTCTTATCCACTGAGCCATCTTTCCAGATACTAAATGGTGGCTCATAAAAATGGTAAAATTTACAAGAAGAGTCACCTGTTTTGGATCTTGAATTTTGCACCTTATTCAACACTAATGACTTTTCTTAGACTTAACTTTCCTGAGAAAGAACATTGATATTTACTCCCTAGTCACAGATGCAGAAAATGGAGATGTAGAAGCACTTCATTCAAGTTTCCTAGGAGATGTAAATTAAAACCAACAGAAACAGAAACAAACTCAGCTATACCTGGTTCCAGACTTGCAGAGCACAACATTAAATCCTATGAAGGCTGGGGATTGACTGGTACAGCAGTGCTGGGAGAGGGTGGAGCTGGTTGTCCATGTGGGCTCCTAAATCAAGTTCTCTGCTAGTCATGGCTTCTGAGTTTCTGCTGTGTGCTTGAACTGCAGTACAGAATAGAAGTCTTTAATCTGTGTCTCTTCTGCCCAGGTGGCTTCTTACTTTATGAGCTTCCTGAGATGTGGCAATATATTTTATATTTAATAAACTCATCATGGAATATCAGAGAACAGATCCAACCACAGTCAAGCCAGGAGGGTCAGAGAGTGGTAACTCATGCCTTTAATCCCAACACAGGAATGACAGTTGGTAACTCATATCTTTAATCCCAGTGTGGAAAAGACTGGGTGGTGACCTATAATCCCATAACTTTAATCCCATAACTCCAGAGACAGAGATCTTTCTGTGTTTCTGTGAGTTCAAGGCTAACTACCAAACAGTAGTAGCTCACACCTTTAATCCTAACTCTAGGATTACAATACAGAATCGAACCTGGAAGTGAAACAACTTTGAGAAGAAGATATTTAAGGCAGGTGTAGGAAGACATTGAGGGATTCTGTAGAAGTGAAAAGTCAGGCTAAGAACTTTTGAAGATAGCTTTTACCCTGAGAAGTTGGCTGGGTGAGAATTGCCTGTGATCTGTTTCCTCTCTCTAATATTCTAGATTTTTCCTGATATCTGGCTCGGAGTTTTCATTAAATACTAACTAGAGTTCATGTTTCACTGAGAAGCATTGTGACTGACACAAAGGCAGTGCAGAGCTGTCACCAAGTCACCATATCTAATACACTCAAATACAGCACAAGAGTTATGCTTGGACCGTTCAGTGTATTCTTTAATTGTATTCTGTTAATAAAATACTCTATATACTTAGCCTCTGTCCATAGTGGGCTCTTGTGTGAACAGTGTGAAGTGGGTTTCATTGCTCTGCCCATGTGTTTGGTACCAGTTAAATATAATCAAATAACTCTGCCCCACTTCAGCCTGATTTGGCCTTGCTTACCCATAGCCTCTGAGGGTGGTGCTGAAATGGGACCCAGCATTTCTACTTCTTACAGCTGTATGGCATGCCTCCATCTTTGAGCCACATCCCTAAATCTCTAGAGACTCGATTATTAACCTTGTTTAATAATATATTAATGAGGAGGGTAAAGGTTCATGAAGACAAGTTTGTCTTGCTCCTAGACTAACAACTTGTATATGTGGAAGGCTTCTTTCACTTTCTCTCCATTTCTCCCTCCCTCCCATCTCTCTTGTTCCCTTCTTTCTTTCTTTCTTTCTCTCTTCCCTTTTAAATGACAAGTTGATTGATGTAGTGGAAAGGACTCAAAGAGACAGTTAACTTGGTTCAGACCCCAGCCTATCACCTACTGTCAATGTGACTTTGGCTTGCTTCCCTGGCCTCTGGATCTACGAGTCTTCATTTTCTTGCTTGCAAAATGGTTGTTGAGGGTTGAATATAAAACATTCACCAACCATCTAGGGTCATGTGTTTGAACACTTGGCCCCCAGCTGGTGGCCTGTTCTCGAACTTTTAGGAAGTGCCACCTCATTGGAGTAAGTGTGTCATGGGGTCTTATGGCCTAGCGGCAGATCCTGTGTGTTCTCCCCTTGCTGGCTGGGGGACACTGTGACCACACTCCGGTTTCCATGCTTTCTTTACCATGATGGACTGTTTCTCTTTGAACTGTAAGCCAAAATAAGTCCTTCTCCCCTTAAACTGCTTCTTCTTGGGAATTTGGCCCCAACATTAAAATCTGCAGCATTTGAGAGAAATGACTTATACAAGTCGATTAGTTAAACCCACACCACACTGTTAGCTTGAAGCTTCAAGAAACTGTCCAGAGGTTCTAGAAGCTGCTGGTTCTTTTCACAGTTTACACCCATGTACTGAAGCTTTTGTGGATTGTCAATGATTGACCTACAAGATGTCCTTTCAGTCTGTCTGGCATGGGTTTCTGTCTGTCCTGCCTGAGACAGGAGCCACCCTGTTAGTGACAGTAGCTTGACTAACATGCGGCAGAGAAAAAAAGCCAACTATGGGGAACATAAGTAGGGGAGAGAAAAAAAAAACAAAAGTTCTAGCACCTTGCCTCCGAAATGACTGTTTTTCTAATTACCTATTAAATTCCAATATCATTGTGAGCTTCAGCAATGAAGGCATCTTTGATCATTCACAGCAACCAGGAGCAGCTGAGTGGCTAGCGCAATGTAACCATCCTTGCAAAAGTCTCAAGGGAAAGAAAAAGGGGGCGGTGCCTGGTGCCTGAGCTCTTCCTCCACTTCCCTGGTCCTCACTGAAGATCCAGCAGCCTGCTGACTTGCATCCCAGACTTCC
The DNA here is from genome assembly GCA_004025045.1 of Sigmodon hispidus. Taxonomy (NCBI): domain Eukaryota; kingdom Metazoa; phylum Chordata; class Mammalia; order Rodentia; family Cricetidae; genus Sigmodon; species Sigmodon hispidus. The sequence goes on along the minus strand of PVIH01000017.1, from coordinate 339,640 downwards.
TGCAGCAGCCTCACCTGGGGTCCCCTTAAGATGCAGATTGAAGGCTGAGGCTGGTTACCCAGAGGGCTCTGGGGTGGGCCCCCAGACTGCCTTTCCAGCTAGCTCCCTGCTGCGGCTCCACACAGCATTTGGAGATCAGGAAACAACAATGCAACAAAACTGAGAGAAAGAAGTTCTAGCAGGAGAAATTGAACTGCGAGACAGCATCCAAAGTGGGGTGCTTTCCCTTCTGGACACCCTGCATTTCCAAGGTCTGAGTTGAAACCTTCAACTCCTTTAGGAATTTAGAGAGAATTTGCAAGAATCTCTCTACATTGAGAAAGACTCTCTTCTGTAGAAATACTTGAAAGAGAAAATGCCCTAAGCTTCACACTGGCCAAACCCTCCCCGGAATTAAATGGTCCTCAGTGTGTTGAGATGCTGACTTCTTTGTTGTTGTGACCATAAACCAGCACAATCAAAGGTGGGTTGAGTTGGAAGAAAGTGACACAGATTTCTAAAGAGACAAAAATACTTTCCTTGATTCTGGGTTATCTGAGAAAGATGGATACACATACATTTCTATAGGGAATCAAGAAATACTGTTTTCATTTAGAAAAACAAAGCATTTGTTTTCCAATAGGCTTGTTCTCCTCAAACATACTCCTCAACAGAGAAGGATTTGTTCCTTGACGATTAACAGTGGGTCTGCTGCTCCCCGCTTTACATCCCATTCAGCTTCTGGTTGCTGCTGCTAAAAGCAGGCGATCTGATTAGGTAGAAACATCAAAACCCAGAGGGACAGCTGCTTGGGTGGGGAGAATTATTACCACTTCAAGTGTCACTCAGTTTGAGGCATGATTCAGGGGATCATGAGATACCTCCTGTTTAGGCAGGATGATGATGCTAAAGGGGAAATCTGTTTCTGCAGCCTGGCACACTGCATTGTGTCTTCACGGATGCCTGTCATTCCGCCAGCCGCCTTCTCCAACACACTCAGGAAGCCTGAAGCATTTTGCTTCAATAACAGACGCCACTTGTCGTTTCTGGGATGTTGACTATATTAATAACTAACTCCATTGTTTTTTTTTTTTTTTTTTTTGGAAATTTTGATTAAAGCGTAATACAGATAAATAGCATTTACCTGCCCTTCTTTCTCATTTTGTATGTCCTGAGCAGCACAGAAGCAGAAACTTCCAGAACCCTGGAATGATAAAGTCCTCTCAGGGCACTTTACAGTGTGCACAGATATTTTCATTTCATTTGTGACACTCAGTGTGTCATCACCAGCTCCCTCTGTGTTCAGGGACGAGGTGAACCCTTGGAGAGGGGCAAGTCTTATGCAAATAGCTGGTACTCCTGGAATAGGGCAGGTGGGATTGGGGGCTCACATGGTACCTCAAAACTTGTTTTGATGATAAAACAAAATACCAGATGGGATTAGTTTAAAGGAGGAGGGGCTAATTTTTACTTAGACTTGCTGAAAGATTTCATCCCATTATATAAGGAATAGCCTGGCTATTGTGGCTGGAGTATGTAGGGAAAAGCCCTCCATCATGGAAGACTAGAGAGTAGGGGACACTAGATAGAAACCAGGGCAGCTATAATCTTCAAAGGTCTACCTTTAATGATCTACTTCTTTCAGCCTGTCCCCACCTGATGCAAGGATGTAGTCTTTAAAATAGTGCTACCATGTTGGGACTGAATCTCCAAAACATGAGCCTGTTTAGGACATCTCAAAATGAATGCATAAGCCATGGGATTTAAGTATGTGACCTGGTGAAGGATTTCCTCCTGCAGAGTTGGAGTGTCCAGTTCTGACCTGATTCATTTCTGATTGACATCCAGCTGGCACAAGAGTCAATGGCTTCAAAATATTTTGAGATTTATTTTTAATATTTGTGTTCAAGTATTTCAATTGCAAGTATGTCTGTGTATCACATGTGTGCCTGATGCCTGAGGAAGCCATAAGAGGGTGTTAGATCTCCTGGTTGTGAGCCACTATGTGAGTGCTGGGAATGGAACCTAGGTCCTCTGGAAGACCAACCTACTCCAGGACCCATTAGTTTAGAACAATGGTGGCAGAGCTGTTGGTACTAACAGAGGTTCTAGGATTATACAGGGCTGAAGTTATGTCTTTGTTGTTTTAAGCACCTCAGTCCTAACAAATGGCTATGATCTTCAGCCTTCCTTAAAATGACAAGACTTGAATGAGTTTGTAGTTAGTTACCAAGAAAACAATCATGTCTCCTATTAGGTCACTTAGGGTGACCCTCAATGTTTAGATGGATGATCACATTGACACAGTTGGAACATGGTTTGGGATGCTTCCTGCTGGGTCAGCTGCAGCCTCATAGAAGTGGTGACATTTCAAAGACTTTTGGGAAATATCAGTGGTCCATTTGTATGTGTCTGTGCATGTTCACACTCATTGATTACTACTGTAGGTCTCAATACTGCTTCTTATAATAGTCCCAGAGGGCTTTCCAGCTGAGCACGTGAAGAACTCTCCTCTTCTAATCCCATGCTCAGCCAGTTCCAGCACTCTGAGTACTTAATTTGTGCACCTGTTCTCACTGATGGACTTGAACATCAACTTTGAGTTTTTGTTTCACAGAGTACTACTGTGATCACTCTGCCCCTGTTCTAAGAAGCTGTGAGTTCTCAATGGAAGAGACAGAGAGATGTACATTTTCTGAATTGGGAAGCATGTAACAATTGCTCCAGTCATCTCCAAGTAATGCATCCGTATCATTTACAATTTAATACAGGGTTATAATTCTATGTTTTTTTACACACTCTCATCAACATGTTATATTAACTAATATTATCCAACATTTTCCAGTAGGAGGTGAGGGTTTCATATGTATGTGGTCTTCCTCTGCACATTAAATGTATATCAGCCATATAGATTCCTCTAGGTTAGGGTTTAAAAGATGATTAGGAACCTACTCAGCAGATGTGTTTAGCAAGAAAATAAAGCAAAAGCAGAAAGTGCTATCAGAGGCCTGTGCTTGTGGAATCTATTGTGGATGAAATACTAGGGTGTGGATGAAATATTAAAGGAAGTAAGACGTAGTTGAAAAATAGTAGCGTCCTGCTATAGGATTGTGAACCACACAACAGGCTCTACCTTTCCCAGAAAAGATCTACCTGTCTGGCACTTTTAGTTTCTAAAGTTTCAAGGTGAAGTTGCATCTCAAAAAGCCTATTTTGACCAGTCTGCTGACTATGACAGAGATGCCAGGACCTACTTTAAAAATAGAAGGCTTATAACTTCTGAAATGTGGGATGTGCTGGACATGTCTTATGTTTTTCCTTGCTATGTAACCCAGGCTGGCCTCAAACCTACAGTCCTACTGCCTCAGACTCCTAAATGCTGGGATTGTAAGTGTGCACAATCTGGGTTAGCTGGGACTGTACTAGCATGCTCAGATCCTCAGCACTGCTTTGGTCCCATCTTCTAGGTAGATGCAGACATCACTGTGGAAGGGTGACCATCAAAGGATGGTTTAGGAACCAATAGGTTCAGCATCCAGAGGTGTCTGATTACACACAGCTCTGCCCCCAACCACTGACTCAGACTCTCAGTGGCTAGTTTCTTTCCAAGTAACCATCTGGAACACTCATATTTGACTATGAATACCTGCATTCTAGAACAGATAAGTCTGGACCCACAAGTCAAAATCCAGAGGTGGTCACTCCCTCTCCAGTGAGCCAGTAGAGTAGAATCTGTCAGTGGACTTTCTGTAGTGGAAATACAAACACCTTCCCAGTTAAACTCCAGAAGTTTCTGTGGCACTGAATGCTCCACAGGTGATTTGAATGTAGATTGGGGCATCTTGCTCAGCATTGCTAGTCCTGAGCTCTGGAGAAAGAATGGCTTTATAATCAGTGACCAGAAGTGTTTCTTCTCTGGCACAAGGGAGAATAGGACATCTTCTGCCCTCTGTGAGGTGAAGATGGGGTCAAGAAAAGCCATCTAGAGCATCCCAGTCTTGATTGCTGCTGGAGTATCTAGGTGAGCTTCTTCCAGGGGTCTGGCTTTTTAAGTCTCAGACACAGCCAGCAAATCTTCCCTGGGCAGGAAAGTCTCAAGTCCTGAAGAACCATAGCAGAGAACAAACAGTTCACATTCTTGCTCTGTTTCTAGCTCTCACTAACACATTTAGCCCCCCCATCTTTTTTCCAGAAAGAGCAAACCCTTACCAAATTAATCAGGTGCCTGTAGCCAAGGATCCAAACACTCTCTTATTAGAGGAAAAGGACCCTGGTTTCCTCTAGGGTAATCCATTACACTGTTGCTATGCCACCCCCCCTGTCTCTTGTGTGTATGTGTGTGTGTGTGTGTGTGTGTGTGTGTGTGTGTGTGTGTGTGTGTGTGTTTGAACAGCACATTGAGAAAGACTTGGGCTCTGTTATCATATAATAAGAGAAAGTGCCACTTAATGGCTTAGCATCACCACCTCCTGCCAATCCGGTCCTGGCCAACGTCTTGTTTGTTAGTTCTTTCTGGAAGCTTCTCCTGTGACTCCACACAGTTCTATTTTACAGAGACAAGTGAATCTGGGGTCTTGGGACTTGCCCATCGTTGTGAGAAGTTTAGTCACATGATTGAGAGTTGTATAGGAAAGAAGTGATACTTGATATTCTCTGTGCATCTCTGTGAGCAGTTCTGAGTGAACAGATATCTTTGGGTCTTGGTATTGGAGCAGAGACTGTGACAGGCCAAACAGCCCTGGTCCCTGTTGCCAGGAGCCACTCAACATCGGCCCAGAGACCAAATCTATTTTGTTGTTGTTTTCAGCTTACAAACTAAGAATAATGTTTATGTCTAAAGCATTAGAAAGAAGTCAAAAGAACAGAATTTGAGGTACATGCAAATATATTTAGTGATGATGAAAAATTATAAGACACTCAAATTGATAAATAACACAATGAATATAAATAAAAATTAAAAATAAATAAGTTTTATCAGAACATCAAAATGCTCAACCATGTGCGTATTATCTCTGTATACACTCAGAGTCCTACAGTGGCAGAGATGTATCTTGGAGTAACACATTTTGCTGTCTGTTTTTTTACAGAAAAGAAAAAAGCTTATAGGTCTCTTATCTACTAAGTTGGGGAAATGGGGGTTTATAGTAACCTATTCCCAAACTCTCCAATAGTTTCCCCAGGCTGGCATGGTTCTGGTGTGGCTGCATCTAAAATTATTTGGGTAATAGGTTAGTTTACAAAGAGAGTGCTCCAATTTCGGAATTGGACCTTGGGTAGGGTGTGGTGCTAGGCAGATGTCTCCCCTGAAGCTCTAAGGGCCTCACATAGGTGTGAATGAGCTTGCTTTGTGGGTGGTGGCTTTCACTTTGGGGAGAGCTGAGCAAAGCTGTTCTGGAGAGACCTTTTGTGATTGTAGGTGCTGTTCTTTTTAATTAGGATGTGGGCTGAGAGGCCAACTCCACCCCAGAGGCATTATGGGAAGGGAGTGGAATCCATCAGACATCAAACAAGTGGCATTAAGTATTAGAGCATCCTCCAGTTTGCACTCCCATAATTGAGGGGCTCACTGTGCCCAAAGGGAGCTCAGGAAAGCAAGAAGTGATATACAGTGACATTTCTAGCCTTCCCCGGAAATGGGGGGGAATATCAGATTTATTTATTAATTCCATCTTACCAACTCCCCATTTGGTGCAAACAGTTATGTTTTGCAGCCTGTTTCCACCTTGCAACCAGCAGAGTTAATTTTATGAAATGAGTACTCATGTGATGACCTGAAGGGGGAAATACATTAATCTGGAAACCATCAAAGCAGTCTGACGTGTATTATTGTAGGACTCAGAAAAAATAAACAGTTTATGGGGAAGATTAAGTGGCAGTGTGGATTTGCTTTTGACATATCTTGTCTCTGAATCTAAGTTGGGGATTTATTATCTTGAGATCGTGTCACGGCTATCTCGTTTATATGATAACACATCTGTAATGGTTTACAGCGCAGCACTACTTGTTCGGAATGGGGCTTTTTTAAGTTCTAAATTATAGTACCTGGAGAGGCATACATAATTATAGTGCGTGTTAGCAAATGAGAGGGTGCATTTTCCACCCGCACTCAGCATTAATCGTCAGCACAGCGGGTGCAATAAAATCATAATTGCTTCTTCCAAACTTCTCATCTGAGCTTGTTCAACTTGGAGGCAGTGGTTTGGTGGAGAGATGCCTGATTTGTGATGGGTGGAGTCTGTGCTCACATCTTCCAGAAGTCTCAACAGAAGTAGACTTTGAGTTCAGGCAAGATACTAGACTCCATGCAGCTATATAGTGGGGTGGGAGCTCCCCTATCTTAATGATTCACCGGTGCTAGTACAATAGAGCGCAGTGTGGAATGTGCATGGCTGGTCCTGGGTTTGGATTCTACCTATGCATTTCATTTTGGGGACCAATGATCTCATTTCTCTGAATTGCTGTTTTCTCATCTGCAAATGAAAGATGGTAGTTCTGAGCTCAAAGTGTTCTTAAGGTAATTAGCAATGTTTATAAAGCACAATGTGTGCCTGCAATAAATAGTAGACATTACTGCGGCTCTCCCTCCAAAACATTACCTAAGCCTGGGCCATCCAGCATGGCCAGTATTAGCCATGTGTCCACAGAGAACACTGGAAACCTGGCCATGTGAAGAGAATTCTATGTGCAAGAGATATTGGAGAACTGCCTCTGTTGTTAACAATTTGAAGAATCTGAGCATGGTTCCCCAACATCCACATTAGTGTTTCAAAACTGCCTATAACTCTAGTTTCAGGAGATCTGACATCCTCTTCTGCCCTTAACAGTCACTACATGCACATACACATACCTATCCTCGGACACACATGAACAATTAAAAATAACTTTCTAAAAAATATACACCAAGGCTTAATGTCTTGGTTTCAATAAATAATATAAACCATCTTTTTTTGTTTTTTCCTTTTTTAAAAAATTATGAATAAAGTCTCATTTTTTATCCATGTATCCCCTTATTCAAACTCCCTTCCCCCTTCTGCCTCTACCATCTCATCTCCTCCCCAGCAAGGGCAGGAGGTCCCAAGGTCCCAAGGTAGCTTAGTTCAGCATCCACTCCAGGCAAATCTTTAATATTTTTAATAGTGATTACATTTTGAAGCAATTACATTTTGGCAATATTGGTTTAAATATATTAAAATAAATGACACCTTTTAAATTTCTTTATTGTGGCTATTACAAAACTATAATCCCTTTAAAAATTTGTAAGCAATATACTTTTTATTGAATAGCAGTGCTCTAAACTAGTGGGAAGTGGCTACAATGTTCTGTATGTTTAAAGTGAAAGAGCATATGTTTGTCATAGTTATTTCTGCCACTGACTGAGTCTTTAGTCTACTTTGGAAAATGTTTTAGATAGTTTTCTAGAAAAAATTAGGATGAGCTAGTGATTGTCAGGAACCACCTGCTTTAACTGCACTCTTCAGTAGCTAAGGCAAAGAAAGTTTTTGAGTTATGTGGGCCTCTGTGTAAGGAGTAGGATTCATGTAAGTTTGGTGGAAAAGAAAAACTTTTTCCTGGAACTGCCTTCTCCAGGGATTGTTTCCTGGTATGATTCTGAGGCTGCACACACCTGCACCTTTCCATCCTCCCCTAGTAAGCTTCTATGAGCTCAGAATGCTCTGAGTCATAGGAACGCCACATAATAATTACACCTCCCTTCACTTATGTAAATTATCTGATCTGATCCCCAGAGCAGCCCTGTAGGATGGGCTGTCCAAGGACTATTGTTCCCTTTTCATGGATGGGAAGCACAAAGACCAGGGAGAGTGACTTGCTTAAGTTTTCATAGCCAGCCAGTAGCTAGGCCAAGGCTCCAACCCTTATTGCCCAAAGTGAGAAACTCCCTCTGGTTTTGACAGTCGTGGGAACTGTGGTGTGAAAGAAGCACACGGGATGAACTGGACAACATCTAAACCCCACTAAGAAAGATGCATACGTGTGACTAGGAAAGCCAGCACCTCCATGGATGAGATTCAGTTTAACCAGGGAGAAGAAACTCATGTTTATATAGCCATCTCATTAGTTAATTGTGACACACCCAGCTGAAAGTACTCTATGTCCAAGATTTAGAATGGTAGATACAGAATGTATTAGCTTATTTACCTTTGAGAGAAATTCTCCAGGAGTCTTAGATACATAAATCACTTACCCATGACCTGTTGCTAGTCAGATTTCCTTCTCAGAGGCCTGGGAAATTACATCCCTCCACAGGCCTCAGGTACTCCCTGGATTGTCAGTCTGAGCTCTGAGGAATGAGACTCCATTTGCTTCTCTCTTGAACTGTCTCATCCACAGATTTTCAGCCTATCAGTGAACATTTCCAGAGAGGGTTGAGACAAAAATGAAGCTTGAGAGCAGACTGAGCCGACAACCAGGGACTGATCTGGGCCCTCTGAATATATGTTACAGACATGTAGCAAGACTCCTGATGTGGAAACAGGGGCTGTCTCTGACTCTATTGTCTTCTTTTGGAACACTTTACCATTGCTGGGTAGCCTCATCCAGCCTCAATAGAAGACGAGGTGCTGGTATTGCTGCAGATTGAGCCATGGCTGGATAGTGTTTATGGGAAGCCTGCCCTTTTCTGGGGAGAAATGGAAGGTGATGATGAAAAGGGGAAGAGGGGATGTGGAACAGGAGATTGGGAGGAGAGAAAACTTAGGTCAGGATATAAAAACAAACAAAGAAATTGAAAGACAGAACAACTTAGAAGGAGAAACTCTTTACTTTGGTTCCTGGTTCCAAAAGCATTCAGTCCATCCTGTTCATCATGGCAGGCAGGAAGAGCATGGGAGGATAGGACTGTTCACAACAGCATGCATCCAGGAAATATGAAGCTATGGAAACCTGTCAGAAACAATATGCCTCAAAGGACGCACATCTGATGACATCCTTTTCCCAGTGAAGCCCCAACTCCAAATTTTCCAGAACCTTCTAACATGGTGGCATGAACTGTGAATCAAGCACCTAAAACATGAACCTATGAAGGACATTTCAGATCCAAAGCATAACACCACAGGAATCATAGTCTCTGGAAATGGAGGACTGAGACCTGTTCTTTAGCATTCCAATGACAGTCACTGTTGCCAATGAGACATGATCTAGAATCACCTAGGAGACACACTCCTGACACGTCTGTGATATAAAGTTCTCAAACTGTGGGTCGCAACTCTCTTGGCAAACCTCTGTCTCCAAAATATTTACATGATTCATAACAGTAGCAAAAATACAATCGTGAGATGATTCTCATAGCAATGGAAATAATTTTATGGTTTGTGGTCACCACAACCTGAGGAGCTGTATTAAAGGGTTCCAGCATTAGAGGGTTTGAGAAAATTATGTCATAGGTTATCTTAGCCTCTGTGCCTCTGTCATGGGTTATCTGTATTTGTTAAAAAATATTCATCTTTACTGTTGGACACATAATCCCATGGGTTTGGGTTCCTGGTATGAATATAAAAGAGAAAACAAACAGGACATCTGCTTCCTGGCTGCCATGCCATGTCACTAGACATCTCAAACTCCTCCTTGTCAACATGACTTCTCTTGTAGCCTTAAATTGTGAACCAGAGAGAAACTTCCACTGCATTGTGGTTGTTATCTTTTCGTCTTTTTCTTTTTTGACTGTCCGTTTATTTTTTTCAGTAATCACAGCAAGAGGAGGGAAGGAAAATGACAGAACCCCTGCATTTGTGAACAGTGGGATCACATGGCTCAGATACTTTCCTCCATGTAGAATCTGTCCCAGAATTCTCAGGGTTGTTTCACTGTCCAAAGCTCTCCTGCTTCTTAAAACAAAGTTCATTCCATACTTTAGCCATGCATTAATGCATTTCTGAGTTGAGTTGTTCATGAGTCACAGCATATAGGACCCTAAAGGCGGATAACAAGGTTCAACCTTCTCAGTGTGTATTTTCTAGTGGGGATCAAGTCACAGATCTTTGGTTTGTGTGAGGAAAACAAGTGGCCATTTCATTGAGTGAAAGAAATAGAGTGGGCATGAGACAGCCTCTGAAGAAAGGAGGTGAACTTCTTTCCTCAAAGGAGGAAGAAGGGACCAGTCCCCTGAAAATCAGAAAGAGTTTGTAGTAGGGGGCCCCTCCAAGTGCACAGGTGGCACCAGAGTCTGGTAGACCAAAGTTGGCAGTATGATTACTTCCTACACATGACAAGTTTTGCAAACAGCAGCAGAGAAGATAAACAGCTGGATCCATAAGTCCCACCTCCAATTAAGGCCCTTAAATACCAAGATTAAGACTGGGGACAGAAAATCTTCAGATGAATGTGAAAAGCAACATATCTATTGTTCAGACAGATACTGTGATGCCCCAGCCAAGACATGGAAACATCAGCTTTAACAGGAGATCACAGATGTGTTGACAGCCCTGCCACAGAACAAGCAGTTCAAATATCTTTAAAGTACAGCACAGCACAGCACGGGAGTTTTTGCACTCTCCAGAATACCCACACCACTTTCTTTCCTTTTGAATAAACAGCTGGCAGGCATGCCATGGATTTAATTGTAATGACTGTTCCTCATTTTTGTCTTAAATCTATACAGTTGCCGTATATTGAGATCCTGGCTGGTGCCAACTTCTCGGCCACATGTCTGTTTTTCATTTAGGCTCTGAGTTCTTTTGGGTAGCTGGCTTCAGAGGCTGGGTTTAACGCACATCCCTAATTGTGAAGTGGGATGGAGATGGTGCTGACTGCAAGGTTTTTGGTTTCAGATTTGAGGCAGTAGCTTGTAGGAGGGGAAGAAAAGCCTCTCTGGATTTCTTGTCCCTTGATATATATATATTTTAGCATTTAACTTTGTAAAATATTAGGTGCATAAAAAATTAGTTTAGATGATGTGACTGGTCCATGGCTTTAAATTCGCCTTTTCTCAATTTTGAAATGTCTCTTTCTTTTCTTTTCCTTTTCAGTCTCACATGGGCTATATTTTCCATTTTTAAATGTCCCAGTTCTATGGCCAACAAAATGACCTTATGACACAAGTTTATTTTGAGATTTTTTTTTTTTTACTTTGCAACCCAGGCTGGGTTCCCTACTTTGAGTACTGGGGTGCTTGTAGCAAAAGGAGAAGAATATTGGCTCTAAGAATATGGTGGTGGCCTTTGAACTTCTCTGGCAGAGCTAAGTTGTATAAAGTTGCTTCCCATGGCTTAGAGAATGTTCTCTTGTAGACATGCTTTGGGTCAGTATGGCTGACCACAAGCAGACAATGGTAATCACTACATATTCTCTCCTCCTCCCAAAAAGATTTAGTTTTGGTTGTAGCTGGTGCAAAATGACTTCTACCCAGGACTTATTTAAACTTGCTGTTTCTGCTGCCTCACTGATAAAATGAGGCAATGATTTTCTTGCAAAAGTTATTAAATATAGAAGGAGATCATAGCTTCAGGTCTACTCACCTTAAGCATCTCTCCTCAAAAAGGATGCTTTGATTCCCTAACACAGACAAACAAACCAAAAAACATTTGAGGCTGGAGAGATAACTCGGGAGCTAAGATTACTTGCTGCTCTTATAGAAGACCAGAATTTGTTCCCCAGCAACCATGCCGAGAAACTTATACCTGCCTATAATTCTACCTACCAGATGCCCTCATCTGGCATCTATAGGCACTGCTCTCACAAACATGTGCGTGTGCACACACACACACACACACACATACACATACACACTGGATTGAGGAGATAGAATTAAAAATAAAAGAAATCTTTAGAATATTCTAGTAATTCAATGTGAGGATAAATATTGAAGGGGGAGCTTTTGCTACAAAATTATGCTGAGTTATGAGTTTTTTCCCAAAGCCTATATTGTTTTAAGGAAAGCTGTACTGCTTGTGGGTTATCATTTAAAAGAACTTCTAGTCATAACTCTGCTATGTAAAGGATTTAATTCAATACTTTCTCATAAAATGTGTTAAGGATGCAGAGCATGATAGTGAATGTTATACCAGCATCTAGAAGACAGAGGTAAGGGGATCACTGCAAGTCTGAGTCTTGTATCTCAAAAACCAAACCAAACCAAACCAAAGAAACCCACCAAAACCCCAGAGATGTAAATGTTGCTCAGTTGTTAAAGAGTGTTTACCTAGCAGATATAGATCTTCGGGTTCAATGTTAATCATCTCATAAACTGAGACCTGTGGTACATGCTTGTTATTCTAGCACTCTGGAGGAGCAGGAGATTAATTAAGGTCATCTTTACGTATATATATGCTTGAATCTAGCCTGGGCTACATAGATCCTGTCCAAAAATCAACCATACATTTATCTAACAAAAAAAACAAAATAAATAGGTAAAACCAATCAAAAAATAAGCAACCAATCAAACAAACACAAAAATTTTAACAAGTAAAAGACACTAATTTTTTTAATTGCTAAATACCTCTTGAGAAACTAGGGGGTGGAATTTCCCAGCGTCCTGTCAGACTTCATGGAAAGGCATAAAAGAAGGCACTGGATGAGGCTGAGCAGTGGAAGAAGAAGTTGAGGTGATCAGGCTGTGTTGAGGAGGGGTTGAGGGAAGAAATCAGAACACATTCTTTTCCTTTTCTCCTATTCTTGACTCACGACCCTCAATGTTAAAATATTTGCCAAAAGGAGCTAGTCATTGGCCGTCCTCCCAGATAGTTTCTTGTACTGATCTCCCCAACCCATGTGTATCGTGTGCACTTGGTGCTTATTATGCACCTGCTGAACTGGATATGGTTGACCATGGACCATAGCAAGCCTCAACACAAACAAGTAACAGGAGAACTACATCCCTTTCCTCCTGCAGGCTTTCAGAATAAACACAAAAGGGATGTTGTAAGGAGGAATGAGTATAAAGTACTGAGAGAGATTTCATAAGGAGCAAGGGATGCTAAGAGGAGCCCTTCCCAGAGTGAAGGGATCAGGCAAGTTGATAATTGCATTGAGCAATGGTGAATGTGGGACCCAAGAGTGATGCAGCCTTGGTCTTCGTTCAGGGGCTGGCACCTTCTGTCAGGAGAGCTATTTGAAATGGCCACTCATCATTCTCTTGCCTGAACTCCAGGGATGGTTGTGAGTCACCATGTAGTTTCTGGGAATTGAACTCAGGATCTTTGGAAGAGTAGCCAGTGCTCTGAACTTCTGAGCCGTCTCTCTCCTCCCTCTATTTTTATACATATGCAAACACACATACTTTTAAATCTAGCTTCTGTATAAAAGAAAAAAAAAAACATGGGTTTTTGTTGGTTTTGTTCTGGCTTATTTCACTTAACCTGTTGTTTCTAGTTTCATCTGTTTTTCTCCAAATATCATGCATTAATTATTTAGAGCTACATGTCTCCATTGTATATAGGTGTTGCTACACAGAAAGACTCTACAAGTAAAAAAGACAAATAAGTAAATACATACAACAATAAAAAAGTAAAAACTGATCTGTAAGTAAATAAATAACCTTGAGTTTAGTTTGGACTTTCTATTTGAGAGACTGAAGGACTCACTCAAGGCTTGTGAAGAAGATGCTGCTATGGTCAGAAATGGTTCTAGGGTTGACATGGATTCGGAGGCACAGGGGGGAGAGTGGATACCATGTTAAAGTGATGAGGACTAATCATGGTCCCAAGAAGAAAATGGATAAAAGATATTGACAGGGCTAAGGAGATGGTGAGTGGATAAACCACTTGTTGGACAAGCATAATGACCCAGATTCAATCCCAGCAGCATGTAAAGCTGGATGTGACAGTATGGAGACGTCATCCCAGGTCTTCTGTGCTGACCATAGGAGGCAGAGACAGGAAGGTTTTAAGAAACTTGCAGGCAATCTATCCCAATAATGGCACTGGGGGTGAACAAGAGATCCTGCCTCTGACAAGACAAAGAGAGAAGCCAAGGACTGATGCCCAAGGTTGCCCTCTGACCTACACACACACACACAGACACACACACACACATACACACACACACACATACACACACACACATACACACACAGACACTTTGAAGGGAGGCGAAGGAGAAAGAGAGAGAGGGAGAAAATGTCAAGATGGAAGGGAAGAGTCTGCCAGGATGACCTTGTAATTCTTGCATGGACTGTGATATGGATGGTGAGCCTTAGAAGGAGGGCTCCCAGGAACAAGAAACCTGAGGACAAGAGAGGTGAATACCACCGAAGGAGCTAGATATTTTATAAGAATCAGGGTAACTGTTGTCAGGGAGATACTACCCCATGATGATTGTTGTTAATGACGTGTAATCCGCAATGTGGACGTGGACACACCACAAGGACAAATGAAAAAGCATTGCCTAAGCCACCAACCAATGGCTCATACACCGGGATAATTCCCCTTTTAATCATTTCTTCACACTTTTTTGTTTTATAGAATTCTTTTACTTTGTGTGTGTTTTATCCTCTTAGGAAAACAATCTCAAACTTGGCGGGTGGGTGGGGGGAACAAGGAAGGAAAGAGAAAAAAATTTTACTCTGATTTTCCATTCTAATCCAGGAGCAAATCTGGAGCAAGGAAAATAATTTTAGAAGATGAAAATCACCTAAAATGGGACAACTGGTGTGAAACTGGGAAGAGAGGCGAGGGCTTGGCTGCAGTTTTAACTGCAGGGTGTTCCAAAACAGTTAAGTTTTTAAAGAAGGCCTAACAAAACAGAGTGAGAGGGAGAACAGGCTTTTCAGCTCCTCTCACCCTGGACAGCTGGCCCCCTGCCAACGTCAATATTAGCCAGAGAAGCTTGGCCCCTATTCAGTCCCATCAAATGTGACTTAGGGGGATGCACGGAACCGGGCTTAGAGGGCGCACACGCGCTCTATGAGTCAGGATAATAATTACAGGCTTTAATAAACGCAAACACGGTGATAACAGCTTTACATAGTCAGGGACGCAGATGCCAAGACCCTACAGTCACCGATTTGGGATTTTAGCCATACCCAAGGAGCCCACTGGTACATTCTCTTTGTATCACGAGCCTTCCCACTCTTCCAGTACTCCATAACCTAGCAACCCCAGCCAGTCTCTTGGCTTTGGTTCCCTCCAGGACCCAGACTTGGCTCCTGGTGTACCCTACTGCCTGAGCCGGCTTTGCTCTGTATATTCTCCCTTGTAGCTTACTGTGCAAATCCCAACATTAGAGTTCAGAGTTAGGAGTGGGAGGGGCCTGTCTTCATTCCTTTCTTTCTGACAGGTCTGAACTCTTAATATTTCCAGAGTATATATACTACACACACACACACACACACACACACACACACACACACACACACCTCTTTTTGTCCCAACTCATTCAGCATTGCCCATAATGTACAGTTAGACACATATATGTCATTCAAAAGCCTGGCTCAATTCCTTAGGCTTCTGGTCCACATTTGACTCTCTTATTCACTAGTTACCTGAAGCCAAGGCGGCTTCCATCTTCTGAGTCTACAATCCTCATCTATGAAAAGGAGTGGGAATGTGAACTGCTTACTGATACTCTATGCCATGGGGCAGTAGATGTTCAACTAATCAGAGCTAGTTGTGCTGTTAATTGCCAAGCCCTGTGCATATCAATTTATGTGCAGTGCTTTTAAAATTGTTATTGTTTTTTTTGTTTTATTTTGTTTCTCCCCCCCCCCCCCCGCCCGGGAAAGCTCTTACTACTTTTACAATCTTAACCTGAGTAAACTCCAAGAGAAATATCTCAAGGTCATTCTAGGCACTCCACAAATACTTGGGAATAAATGAGCAGTTTTATCTTTTCTTCTGAAGATATTCAGCACTGCAGATACTTCATTAATCATACAGGGAAACTGAGGCAAAGGCAGTCCATGCCAGAATGTAGGGTGAAATGCAAGTGTTTCCAACAGCTCCATGCTGGAATGGGCTCTGTCCATATTCTGATGGTGGAGGACATGACCTTCATGTCCTCCACAATCTTCCTCCTTTGCCCAGTGCCAGAGCCCATGCTGTCCTTGGGGGAAATCCAGCTCAGGTCCGAGCTGTGGCTTAAGGCAGAGAACAATTTTTAGCCCATGAGGGTAAGTCCCTGCTGCATGCTATCCCAGGACGGAGCCCTTGAGCATTCAAGCCTTGGGGCAGCTGGCCAAGGAAGCTTTTGACCAGGGAATCGTTTGTGAGCAGAAGTCTTTTCTCTATCTTCCATCCCAGTGGGGCCAATGCAGGTGCAGGTTCTTGGCCAAGGGTATGTAAGAGGGGAGGAGGGGAGAAGAGAGGATGAAGGAGGGAACCTCCCTCTGATCTTGAATTGAAGGAGGGATGGATCACATGGCTGTTTAAGTTCTGGGGTGCAAATACAGCATTATGTGCAAAGAGGACCTTTGCAAGGGTTAGAGGTTCTGTCTCTGCTCTGTTTTTGCAAAGAGAATGTTGTTGCCACCCCCATCCACCCACCATGAGCTGCGTGCTGTGGAGTCCTTGCAGATATCACTAGGAAATGATGTGACCTACCAAGGAGGCAAAGAAATAGGGCCAGCTAGAAGGTCCATTAGGTAAGATGCTTGCAGTACAAGCCTGATGGAGTTAAGACCCCAAAAACCCACATAAGAGGCAGATACATCCCAGCACACTTCTACAGCGAGAAAGTAGGCTGAAACAAGACAATCCCTAGAAGCTTGTAGAAGCTAGTATGGTATACACAGCAGTAGGTGAGGACCAACAACTGAGGCTGTCCTTTGACCTCCACAGAAGCTCCACAGAGGCAATACCCCTCCCATTTACATATGCACTTAGACACATGAGAATCACCCCTAACTCCTCAGCTTTGTATTTTACATTTCTTCTCCTGGTTGCCTCTTTTATTGATGTTTATCATACACAAGCCGCCAAGCGTGCCATGTTGTTTTATACATCTCACAAGCTATCTCTTTCTACTCTCACTGTATATTTGCAAATCCTACCCATCCTTCCAAACATTTCAGACATCACCATCCCAGGATGTCTTCTTCTGTCACGATTTCTCATTTGGTACTCTTAATGCTTGCACATTGTATCTTTGCACTGCATTTATGTCTCTTACTGCTTTTGTGACTGTACTGTGACTTTGGGCTTATTCTTGCATCTGCTTTTAAACTATAGCTCAAACTAGAAAGAAACAAGCTTATCCAACATGTTTCTACCTGAAAAGACTTAGTTTTGGGTGCATCCATAAATGCTTAGTACATTCTAGAGCTGAATATTTTATATGGCTGCTATTTTGAGTCTATTGTGTCCCACTCTCTTGTATACTTAAACAGTCCTCTTTAGCTGGTGGCACTGTATTAGGAGTTAGTGGAAATTTCAGGAGCCAGGGACATAGGCTGTTCAGCGTGAGCTATTGAGGGTCGTAGTCTACCTCCGGTCTGGTCTAACTCTGCTTCCTTCTTCCACACACTTTTGCCTACATGAACACCATGGAGTCTTCTCTGACATGATGATCTTCACCTTCTCAACCTGTGAACTACAACTTGAAGTTGTCAAGTATCTTAGTCATAGCAACACAAAGAGCCACTAACACAATTACCACAGGAAAACTGTTAAAACTCGAATTTTTGATGATCTCTCTGGCTAATGATGACATAAATCTTTTTACACAAATTATTCTAGATTTTGTTCACACAGCTTTCCATCTGTCTTCCAATACCTTCTTAATCTTCCTGGGGTTCTAATTCCAAATTTTTTTCTCTGTTATTGGTAGGCAATAAAACATCAGATGTTTAATCTGTATCCCACATCCCACTGACAGATTAGCTGGCTGGAAGAGAGCAAAAGTCCCCCATACTAGCATGCCTATGGGAATGTCACCACTCTCTGTTGCCCTGTTAGATATTTTGACTTACTGGGACTGAAGTCTTGGGTTCAGTTTTCTGTTTGTAGCACCACAGACAACCTCCATCACCCAGCTTCAAGCTGCACTCACAATAACCAGCCTGGATCAAGACTTGTACTGCTCACAGGGGACAATTACAGACACAGCTGGAGATGACCTGCAGCTTGGTACCAAGACATCTGTTGGCTTATCCAAGGGTTGAACCAAAGGTTACATAGGAAGTCAAAAAACAGGAGTTCCAGAAACAGGACAGGAAATGAACTGCAAATGTGGCTAAGATCAAGGATATGAAAAACAGAATAATTCTTAGCTTTTCATTGTCTGTTGGTTCCAACTGTGAGAAAGGTCAGGTGAGGAGAAGACAGAGAGTTAGCCCACAACATAGACACCTTTCATTGTTTGTTATGGTCAGAAAGGGGACTTTCCGTCCTCCCAGACTCTGCCTGAGCTGTCTCACTATTCCTTTGCCTGCCCCTTTCAGTATTAGGCTCAGTGTGTCCCTGACAACATCAGCAATCCTCGGAGTTCTTCCAACAGGCTATGAAACAGCATTAAGAGCATTGTCCGTTACCCTAGTCTAATGAAATGTGTTCTTTGAGAGAATTATTTAAACCTATGTAAATCAATCACAAGAGAAGATAAGATTGAGTGGGGGGGGTAGCCAGAGTTGGGCTGGCTGATAAAAATAGTTTTATCTCCATTGGGCTGATTTTGAAAAGATTTGTATCTATTGCAACTGAATCCTTTTCAGAAGCCCCCCACACACACACTATTGCTCTCTGGCTCTCCAGTTGCTATGAGAACATGAATCATCTCCTTAGCACAATGCTGCCAGAGCACAGCGTTTAGGAGCGGACCCTGATTTCTCACTGTTTGTTCTTCGCTCTCAACGAGATAAGCTGTTGTTATTTCTTTCTTCTCGAACAAGTATACCATGATTGCTGAAGTGCTGAGAATAATTGGACCAAACAGTCACACGATTAATGCAAACGGAGAGAACTCATCTGTTCCCAGTACAGGCAGTGTGCTTTGCTTTGGAAGACGCGGGGAGCTTGCTTCTCTATTTATTCTTGGGCTGGAGAACAAATGTGACTGAGTTCACTGCCACAGATACTGTGTGTTTCTTCCTGGGATGGAGACCTCAAGTGAACCGAGTTCAGAGTGAAACTGGCCCTGTTCTTGGAGGAATATGGGGTGTAGGGTGAAGGTGCTGCTGCAGGCTGCCCCACTCCGGGGTGAACTCCTTCCCACCACTAGCTATCCTCAGAAAGACACCAGACCTAGTGCTTCCTCAATGGTGGAGTTCAAGTATCAGGTGATATGCACAGTTGAAAAAAAAAAAAAGCCATCAGCTCTGGGTAGCTTCTGTGAGGTGCCAAGCCCAGTGCCCTGTGCTGATGTCTCTGAGGTAGCACAGACACAGAACAGTTCCTTATCTCCATTGTCTAATTGCACAGCTAAGGAAACTGGGGTACAGATATCTCAAGTTCCCAGGGAAGGAAAGCCCCAGCATTGTGGCTGCAGCCCAGATATGACTGACAGAGCCAAAGCTCTACCTGTTTTGATCCCAGCTTGTCATGTAATAACTAGGAAACTTTGAGCCAGGCTCACAGCTTCTCACTTCTAAGGTTTCCCCATCTAACAACCTTTGATAACAGAGCACTGATTTCATAAAGCTGCTGTAAGAACTGAATAAATTCAGACACATTAGTTATCTATCTCAAAGCTCTAACAAAATACCTGACAGAGCATGTTAAGGGAAGAAAGCTCATGTTCTGGAAGTTCACCACAGCAGAGATAACAAAATAGCTGGAATTTCAGGCAGCAAAAAAGTGGGGTCTGGGATAAAACTTGTAAAGTCCCACATTTACCCTCAAACCCCTAGTGACATACTTCTGCCAGCCAGGCTCCGCCCATTAAATGTTTGGCAGCAATCAAAATAGTACCACCTGCTTGGGCTACACACTCAAAACATGAACATTTCAGGACATTTTGTATGATAAGATACTCCAGGGAGATTCACTTTGGCTCACACAGTTTTAGGTTGCCATTCATCATGTTGGGGAAAACACAGCAGCAGGAGGTTGAAGATGGTTACAGCCTATCTGCACTCAAGAAACAAGGAGTGATGATTGCCTGTGTCCAGATAATATTCTCCTTTTTATACTGTGCAGGATCCTAAGCCTAGGGAATGGTGCCTCCCATAGTGGACAAGTCTTCCCACCCTAAGTAACCTAATTAAGACTGTCCCTCTTGGTCATGGTTAGTGGCCCCTTTTCCAGGTGAATCTAGATCTCATTGAGTTGATGCTGGAGATTAACCATCACCATTTTGCTTAATTGTTTTCATCTCATAGTCACTAAACAGACAAGAGCTAAATTTCAATGAAATAAGTGAAGTACCTTGCATAGGCTATACTCAATAAAGTCTCACCCATTTTTCTAGAGGTGACTTTGCTCTTGACTGGTATTCCTATCCATGTTGGTTTTCTATTCCTAGTTATGGAAGTTTTTCTACATCCAGTTTCTACTCTGGGTTTACTAAAGAACACGAAAAGGGGAAAATAGTTAGCACAGTATGGGGGTCTCTCAAGTGCAACTACAGTGGTTGACTAGTCCCATGTGGGTTTTGGTGTTCTCATCAGAAAAGGAAAGTAAGGGAGCCTGACAGCTAGTTTTGGTTCCCACCTTCAGATTCTGCCAGTGGCTAGCTCCTGCTTCTCCACTACTCTTGTTTCTTACACATCTGTCCCTGGAAGCATCCCCTTCATGATTCTATTCCTGTTAGTTAGTCCTCTGCCTTCCTAAGCCACTATGATTGGTTTGGTGTTAGAAAATGGGATTTAAATTCCAATTGGTAGGACTGTCTTAATTATTTTTGTGTAGCTATAAATGAAATACTTGATAATTCCAGGAAGGAAAGATTTATTGTGGCTTATGGTTATAGAAAGTTTAGCCCATATTATTTGGCTTTATGGGCTGGGAAAGAATAACATATTGGAGGAAGTGTGTAACAGAGGAGGTTCACTAACCCATTTGGGACTGGGAAGACTGTGAGAGGTGAGGCCAGAAATAAGACAGCCAATGATATGACCACAGTGAGCTATTTCTTTATATGCTAGAAGTTCAAAAACATCACCACCAGCTAGAAATAGAGGCTTATGAGACTGGGAGATGTCTGCCTCTGCTAGATCTCTTGAGGATCTGTTGTAGCATGTCCACAGAGCCAACATAGAGATAGAGTTAGTTAGATAAATAACCAAATATTGACTTTTACCAAGTGTTCTTGGATGAATCCAGGCCTAAAGCTAGTCTCACAATCTCAAGACTTTCACTAACCTGGCCCACTTATTATTACATTATCATTTAAATTAGATTTTAATAAACCTCTTAGAAATAAACAAAAAATAAAACTACTTCGCATATCTAATACTTTTTTTCTAGTAGAATATTTAGTTTTAGGCATAGGTTGAGCCTTATAATCTGGCCAATTCTTCTTTGCCCAGTAGGGCAGGACTTGTCTCTCACACCTTTATTTATCTCACCTATAAATTCCTATCTGTGTCTCCCCATGATCATAATCTTCTTGTCCCAAACAGAGAAAATGGATCTAAATGGCTTTTTTATCCTATGCAGCAGCATTTCTTATGGCCATAAAAGGATGTCTCAGAGACTCCAAATAGCCATCATGCCTTTGTGTTCTAAAATGACCAATCCACAACAATTTGCTACAATAATCATCTTTGTCTTTGCAGCTAATAATCTTGCTGCAGGATATTGCTACCAAATGCCTGGTCATGTTCAATAGTGACTAATTTTTCAAGGATTATTGCTAAAATGATTAGCCATATGTTGATATCCCAGGGTACATGCTTTTGAGTTTGTCCAGTAAGAAGACAAATGCTTCTGGGATGATGCAGAAAATGGGGTAGAATCTGGAAAGGTAAGCAAATGCCAAGACATCTGCTACTTTACTTTCCCTTTATTCCCAAGAAACTAATGTTTGGTTACGTGTCTGTCTAAGCCTTAGAAGATACATAATGCTTATTAAGCTCTTCCTTACAGATCCAGACCTGGGAGACCTCTTACAGCCAATCAGATGAATCAGTTAGTCTCTGTTTAAGGAAACTATTTTATTCTTTTGTCTTATTATTAATTAAATTGGGGGGGCAGGAGAGAGGGCTCAGAAGTTAAACATACTTGAAGATTTTGTAGAGTACAAAGTTCAGTTCCCAGTACTAATAGCAGATGGATTATGAACACCACAGATTCAGGTTTAGTGGATTTTACACCGTGTTCTGGGCTCCGAGGGCACCTGCACACATATGGCATACATAAACTCAAACACAAACACACAAACAGACAGACAGACAGATACTTACCCCCTACCACAAATAAGAAATAAAATAAAGCCATAAATTTCTTATTTGACATTTGCATACATATTTAAAGTTATAAATTGTTCTCACCATACACCGTGTCATTCTTCCCCAAATCTCTTTTTGCACATTCACATTAGGTGCTTTGTGTTGCTGTGATAAAATACCATTCATAGGAACTCACAGAAAGAAGAATTTCTTTAGGTTCACATAGTTACAGAGGGTGAGCCCTTAATTGCAGGATGGTGTGCTAGCAGGCAGTGGTGACAGGAAGCTGGGAGATCACACCCCTATCCACTCAGGAAGCAGAGAGAGCCAACTGGAAGCGGAGCAAGGCTATAAACACTTAGAGCTCACCCCCAGTGATGTACTTCCTCCAGCAAGGAATGTACCTCCTACAACTTTCCCAAGCAATGCCACCAATCCTGAACTAAAGTACTCAAAGCATAAGCCTATGAAGATCATTACACACTCAAACCACCATATATGTCTTTTGTGTTGTACCCCACCGAGTTTAATGAAACTATCTGCATGACCATAGGTTTGGAAACATCTATGGGAGCTTGTTAGGCTCATCAGTAGGTATACAACTGAAGACAGTCATTCTTGAGGTCCTTGCATGTGCCAGGCTTTGGCTAAGGTATTATGTCATCTCACTGCATACATAGGGCAAAGCTCCAGCCTTCAATGTCCACAATGAACACTAGAGAGATGAACCCACTCATCACATGTCATACAGGAAATATGTGCTCTGTGTTTGAATACAGGACATTAGGAACTCTGCCTTTGTCATTCAGTTCTACCAGCTCTGGTTCCCAGTCATGCCAGGTTCAAGCTCGACAGCTTGAAATGCCTCACCCAAGGTAGAGGCATGTTAGGACAGTAGCAAGAAGAACATGGGAACCCACAGAAGCAATGATCTTACCTTGCTGTGGCTACCTCATTCACACCCAACACCAGCATGTGGGTAACAGGTCTGGGATAGTAGCCTCAGCCCTTGGAGCTAGAGAAATAAGAGAAAGGGTAGCTGAAATACACTTTTGAAGGAAATCATTGTGCAGAGTAAGTATATCCCTAGTTACTTTCTTAGAGGAGGACAGTACCTTCTTATTGCAGTTGTGAGAGTTACAGATCCAAGGAGTAGAGAGAAGTCGCAAACATACCCCTTCCTTGATCCTGCATGAACATGTAGGGGCAAACTAAGATACACTCAAACATTAGATGAGGGACACAGAGACTTTGCCTGATCTTAAAGGCTTGAGGATCTCTTGGGAAAAGACTGTTCTATGTACTACATTTAGGCTTTTTCTCCATCACCAGAAAGTAGCAGACATTCCAATGCCAATCCACATGAACCTCTCCCTATAAGAGAGCCTTTCATGACACAGAAACTGGAAAGGAGATCTTAGCTGGATTAATATACACAGCTCTCCAGCCACACCTAAAAAAATACTTCTCTAGACAGCTAACATGAAGTCCTTGGTAACTGTCAGCAGAGCCAGGTCATTGAAATTTTTTGTGGTGTGTAACTTTTGTGATAAATGCCCTGTTCACTGTTTTGAAAAGTTAAGAAAGGATAGGAACCTTTATTAATTTGGTGAAGTTTCTCTACCAAAACTCAACAGCAAATATCACCTGAAGAATACAATGGCAGAGGTACTTAGGCTGAGTGAGCTGGAGAAGTTGGACATGTAAATACTTACATTACACATTAGTAAATTGTACTTTGTAGTTTATACTATAATGTAGACAGTGGCTCAACTCCAGGGATTTGGAGAGGTTAATATGGCTCACAGAATATTGATAGAGCTAGTCACAGGGAGGCTAAAAGACAGTCTTGTGGCTCCAAAGAAGAAAAGTATACACAAAAGACAAGTATAAACAAATGACTACATTTCTGGGCCAAGGCCAGTGCTTGTTATTGTTTCCTTGCTCTACAGAAATAAGCTTGAATCCCTGTGCATCTGAAGGTTCGGCTATGAAATAGACATTTCGTTAAGTTAGAACCCCAAGTGATCATATGGAGTGGACTTGTTCTCTGGCCTGGCGTGATAAGCTTTATAAAGTTAAACTATTAAATGTTATGTTTTTGGAATACCCTAGACTCTTCTGTTTCAGATAGATGCTTATAATGTTTCTGATTTTTTTCAAAGACCCAAAACAGATAGATATGGTATATTAGTGAATCTGGAAGAGCTGCACAACAGTCTATTTTGAGACAAACAGCTTTTACAACTGCCTAAAATTTACACTTGTGTGCGTGTGTGTGTGTGTGTGTGTGTGTGTGTGTAAAACAAGTTCATGTGTATGCCTTCTGTGCTCGGTCTACCTTGTTTTGTTTGTTTGTTTTAAGAAAGGGTCATATTGGGAAGAGAGACAAGGGAATCCACTTAACCCCCAACTCTGTCTTTGGGTCCTAAAGTGAGGTCAATGTTTAGAAGGCCAAGGATATGTACATCTAAGTAGTCATGGTCAAGATGTGACCCTATTCACCACTAGGCTATGATTTCCTGAGGCTCAGTCTTATCCTGTAATATGGTCTGATAAATTGTTAGAACTGCGTGAAATCTCTTTTGGGAGAGAAGCTCTGTCTCTTCTTTTTCTTCTCCCAGCATGTGATTCCTTGGTAAATTCCTTCCCCTTTGGAGTATACTCTTGAAACAGTCTGATGGTAAGACCGAAGTAGCACTTCAGAATATCTTCATCTCTGCCGGCTTCTTACAGAAGGACTGTGAAAGGGCCCAAGCTGAGAAAGTGTTTTGTGGTTCAGATCCACAGTTCCACTGTAACCATCAAACTCTGAAAAGACCTGCACCAAATCCTCCCCTCCAGCCAAGCTGTCATGTTTTGATGCCTGGATCTACCTTGGTGTCCTGACTGGATTATTTTGAGTTACTTTTCTTCTCAAGGTGATAATGAATAAATAAAGCTAAAGCCCAGAGGCTTCCCACTGTGAGAAAGGGTGTATATTCAAGTAGACGTGTCTAGGATCAGGTGTACTGTTTTGGGTCATCTGTCTTCCATGCTTCTGCAGCCTGATAAACCACATCAATTCATATATTGACTTGTCACAGATTCTGGGGTGGTTGGGTGGCATTATATGAGTCACCCCATGGAGCTGGTGCTGCTGGAGTGAGGGTGTGAGCCTTGCTGCCTCTTCCTCACTTGGCACTTGCTCCTTCATCCTGAGCTGCCATCTGATGTGGGCTCCAGCCACAGCCAAGCTGCTTTCAGAGCCTTTCATCACCTCCCTTCCTTTGTTGGGAGTCAAAATCTTCCATCATCACCTGAGATGTGACAAAGACATCTAGGCTTGGTCTGAAAGGGTGTCTGAAGTTGGGAGGATTTGTGTGTAAATGAGAAGCCTTCTTGAATAGTGCAGATCTTGACAGGTGAATTGGTTTAGTGTGTGTCAAAGAAGATTCAGGAGGGAAGGCAAGGAAGAATTGATTCCTCAGAGATGGAGAATATTAGATTGTTTGCCTCCTATACCCCAAGAACATAACTGATCTAAGTGAGATCACTACAAATTCAGAGAAATCTCAAGGAATTATGATTAGGACAAGAAATACTTCCACCTTTTCCGTGAGTCTGAACTACTGCGATGTGACAGTCATGGTGGGTATGAGCCTGCCTATACAGAGCTACAGAACAGGTCCTGTATGTGATACTGAACAGAGTTTGCCAAAAGTCCAGCCACAGCAGTAGATGCACAGTTTCTGTTTTGATTTCTGTATTTTCAACTTCATCATTTCCCATGTTCAAAAAGAGAAGAATTAGGGATACTGTGATGGCTCAGTGGATAAAATAGGTGATCACTATCAAACTCGATGACCTAAGTTCAATCCTTGGGACTCATGAGATTGAATGAGAGAAAAAGAGTCTTATAAGTTGCCCCCTGAGCTACACACACACACACACACACACACACACACACACACAGAGAGAGAGAGAGAGAGAGAGAGAGAGAGAGAGAGAGAGAGAGAGAGAGAGAGAGAGAGAGAGAGAGAGAGAGAGAGAGAGAGAGAGAGAGAGAGAGAGAGAGATCATGTTTATATCCTGGCTCTGATACTTAGTGTCATCCTGTGACATTGACGTTGCTCCTTTTTTTCCTGGCATCTTGTGGCATTGCCTCTGTGTCCCTGGTCTTCTAACAGGACAATTAGAAGGTCAGCTGAGATAGTTGTCTGTGCGTCTGAGTGTACTCATCTGCCATACCCAGTCACTTCCTCCATATGTGTATACCACCTGTAGATCGCATGTCTAATATGAGATATGAAGAAGAACAAACTAACAGAATTGTATATGGCCCTTGATCTCATGGAGCTGACTGTGTGTTAGCAACTCCATCTCATTCAGGAGATCCAACATGCCTATGACCTTGCTCTTGATCCTCTGTAAACATGTCTGGGCCTACCCTACTCATCCCTTCCTTCATGCCCTGTCTCATTGGAAGATTCTGGGAATCCCCTATGGCTTTGCACCTTATTCATGAAAGCAGGATTTCTCAGTTGAACACAGAGATTTCGGACACAGGTAGACTGGCTATCCAGCTTGCTTTAAACAATCCATGGCTCTTGTGAGTTGGTCCTCATCCTTGTGGGCAAAGCACTTTAACTTCTAAGCATCTCTCCAGATCTTGTTTATCTTTGTCTCACATAGTGCCTTACATTCTACACAGTACATATCTATCACCCTAGTGCAGGACTTGGCACACATTCTAAATACAGTAGAAATGGAAAACAAAATAAATGGATTGCTGAATCGATGAATGTACCCTCAAACAACTCTGAAAATGGATTCTTGAAAATTTATTTATATACACAACCAATAGCTAAGCATATCTCCTAGCTGATACTTTGAGACAATTAAATATAAGAGCCATTCTTCTGTCCATTCATTCATCATTTAATCAAAATTGTGATGACATGCACAGCCTAAAGAACTTTAAAACCAGACTGGTAGACACTGTACCCAAGCACTTCTACTATCCTTTGACTTTTTCATGGTAGACATCACTAATCAATGTTGGTAGTACTCCCTGTCAATTACAGGAGCAGTATTCTGAATGCATCACTTTACATAGGCATTTCTAGTGGATTGCAGTGGGCCTGGAAGACCCTCAGAAACCATTGTTAATGCAGATAACCCCTACTCAGGATTCCTTGTTCTCAATCCACCTGCGTCCTTTGGCATTCTCTTGACCAGCATACTTCCTTGCCTTTAAGAATGCCATGTAGCTGAATTTTGATCTCCAGAGTCTGTGGCCTAGTGATGAAGTGTCTTGGATGGAAACAACACAAGGCCTTAAAATGTGTTTCTGTCTTCTTTCAATTCTAAACTTATTTGTACAAAAACTTCAGATCATCCTTGGAGTTTCTGGTTCTATCCACCCCCATCTGCCAGGCACAACACAGGACACTTTTCTTTTCCAATGTGTTTAGCCTCAGGATTTTCTGGAGATTGCTCTGTTCTATCATCTCAGCCTGCCTCCTGCAAGTAACTTCCCAGAAGACTTTCTCACCCATGATTTCATGAAACTCAAACTTTCCTGGAAGCCACCAAGCTTTATCCCTCTTCCCTCCCAAGTCCAGCTTTTCCAGTTATCTGAGTAGTGGTTTTTCAAAAGGGGTGGACGTTGCTGTCTGAGGGGTGTTTATCAATATCTGGAGATAACTTTGGTTGTCACAGTTAGGAGATACAAGATAGAGATGCTGTTATCATTTAACAGGCAAAGATCAGGGATGGCATAAAAATCTGCAATGCACATTCATATTCCATAAAGGTATAAATAATGTTCCACGCTTGCCAGACTGCCTTGCTGGAAACTATAAAAATTGGGTAACCTTAGTCCACTCTTGCCCCTGAGCAGAGCTACATACTGGGAGTCTACCTGTTGTCCTTCTACTAATCCTCATGACAATCCCCTGATTGTTATTTACACTTTTCTCCCCTGTAGGTGGGAAACCCAAGGTTCCAAAGCCTAGGTAGCTGGAAAGGAGGTAGTAGTTATCTAGTGACTAACTCAGAGCTTAAACCCCAGGCGCCTTACACCAGCTCATCATCACTAATGGAAGGGTAGTCTCAAACCCCACTGCACCTCAGAGTCCCCCAAAGGCTTTGCTGAAACTGAGCCTCATGCCAGAATTTCTGATTCAAGGGCTCAAGAATTTGCACTGTAGTACTGGGGGATGACCCAGGCTAAAAGCACTTGCCTTTTGCAAGCTTGAAAACCAAAGTTTGAATTTGCGTATTACAGACTGGCTGTAATTCCAGCACTTAGAAAGAAGAGACCATGGACCCTGAGAACAAGCTGGCTAGTCTGGCATGCTCTGGGCTCAAGGAGAGACTCTGCCTTAATATACAAGGTGGAGATGGGTGGAGAAATACAGCTGCATCAACTTCTAGCCCTACATATAAACTTCAAAGCCATGCCTAGGTCTTGCTCAAAAGTGTTTGAACCTGCTACACATTCATATATTTGCATGTGTACCGATGGGCATATAGGTCTACATATATGTGGACACACTTGCATACACATCACATACATATGCAAAAAAGGGAATTTTTGCTGTATCCACTATCCAAGTTTAAAGTTGCTGATATCTCCAGTCTAGTTTCTCTTTGAGAAACATTGTGCTAAACAGAAATGAGATATGACACTTAGGTCAGCATAACAATATAAGTAGGTCCTCAGAGGCCTAGAGGGATCAAAATTCTGGTACATGGCAGGGAGAACATATGACCTATAAATATAGTTGTTCGCACTCACAGCTCCCCTCTGGAGGTTGCAATGGGTAAAGAACATGGACCCTGGCCTTGGCTTGGAATATACCTAGAATTTTTCATTATTGGTCAACAGATGATCCATATGAAATTCAGTACCAGCTCAAATGGGCATGTTTTAGAGTGATCCTGGTGACAAATCCAACAGTATTTCTTGGGCCCATGTATGAACTCACTGGATGCTTTCCTGGAAGGCCTCTAGAGCAAGCACCATGAACTTGGAAATCAATTAAACTGATCCTTCCTTGATTCAACTTGTGTCCCTACCTACTTATCCACTCTTATTTTCCTACACCCAAAGGCTCTGCTGCATCTGTTGTTAGGGGCACAGTCTCAGTGTGAATTCTCCTTCTGTATTCAATAGGGTGAGCTAGGGTGATGGTGACAGGTGTGGTGGTTATGGGGCCTTGATGCTTTGTGCAAAAGAACCTGCTTGGCTTCTAATACAGCTCAGTGCTTTGGGCTGGATAATTAGGATGATTACGAGAAGTTTCATAACTCCTCAGTACCCTAGTTGCCTCACTTAACAAATAGAGATAACAGTTTTACTGATGTCAGAGTTGTTTGTGGGTGTTACATGACTTTTCCTCATGCAAATCTCTTAGATCTGGCACAGAGTGAGAGCTAAGTAAGTTACCACAGACCAGAGTTGCTTCTCACTTATGGATGACACTATGGAAGAGGACACTTGGGCTGCAACTTGAATGATCTGTTTTGTGATTAGTCTTTGGGATTCTATCAGTCTTATAGTTTGGATGTGAAATCTCTTCCATAAACACTTGGTCTTTAGTACTGTTTTGGGGTCCTTTGAGATATGTAGCCTAGAAGAGGATCAGGCCTTAAATGTCAGATCTGCCTCTTAGTAGAGGCTGAATTTTCTGTTTTCTGCTGTCTGATGCCACTTGAGAAATGGAGGCTGAAGCTGGGATGAGCCATGCCTGTGCCATCACAATGAACTGCGTCCTTTGAAACTGGGAGCCCAAAGAAATCTTCCCTTGTTTAAGTAGCCTCAGCCAGGTATCTTGTTACAACTAGAAGAAGAGAAACTAATACAGGAGAATGCTGTTGGTGGAAAGAATGAGATAAACAGAAGCCTGAGGATTCAGGTTAAAAGGGAGGAGTCTAGAGCAAAAGCCTGTCATTTCCCTCTTGTTCTCTTCTATCCAACTGATGCTTGGGTAGAAATTTGAGATCCTCTTAGTAGCAGATCAGCACTTTCGAGCATATCATCCCAGCTCCACTTTCCTGGGACTCCTCACCTGTGCTTTGTGTCATTTGTGCATATACTTCATAGACACTTCCTTCTATTTTAGGTCTTATCATGTCCATGAGGGGTGAGGTAGTTTTCTCCTTGGTGAACTGATTTTTCTCTATGCCCATGACAAGGCACACCTATCATTCTGTTCTGTATGCTGGGCTCATGAAGGGAGGCTCCGTACTTGTTGACTGAGTTGATAAGTAGGTAACAAATAAACCAACAAATGAAAGGACCAATGACTACAGTGTTTTCCAGCTAAGACCAATGTAATGCAAGAGTTGGGGCATTCAATGTGACAGGACATTTCTTCACTTGGAAACTCACTAGAAATGCAGAACTTCAGGCCCCACTCCAAACCTGCTGAATCAGAGCCTGCGCATTAACAAGGTCCTTGGATGACTCATGTGTACTATATAGTTAGAGAAGACTGGTTTAGCAGTTAAGAGAGAAAGCTCCTGAAATCTGGATTTAAATCCTGGAGTGTGTGTGTGTGTGTGTGTGTGTGTGTGTGTGTGTGTGTGTGTGTGTGGTATGGCTCAGCAGTGGGTTATTTCCTGTGGACTTTAGTTTCTACATCTGTCAAATGGGCATGATAGTAACAACAACTTTGTGTTCTTGTGATAATGACCGAAGTAAATGACTTAGACAGTACTTCGGAAGTAATTGGCATGCCTTTTAGACTGCCTATAAGGCCAGGAAAGAAGAAAACAAGCAAACAGACCTTTCCAGCCCTATATAGACACTGTGTCCATTTCCTCTCTATGCTTAGTAGCTGGTAGTGGGACCAAATGGCCTCTGGATGCTCCTTCCTGCATAGGTTCCATTGCTGACGTGAGTTGTGTGGCCTTTCTCTCAGCTGTCAAACTGGAGCTTCCTGAAACAGAGGACACCAGCCAGACACAGAAGCAGCACCCCCTCTTCCCCTTGGCTGAGTCATGCTATCTCCATTCAGACATGGATCTGGGCAGGTGGGAGACGCTGTAAGCTGCAGGAGATGCCTCAGGTCAGAGTTTGGGTGAGTCACATTACACAGTGAGTCATCTGTGTTACATAAGGGCAGATAAAGATTATTCAAATGCAACACAAGCCCAAAGCTGTCCCCTCAGACTGGGGAGGGGGTGTCTGGAAGACTTGCCTGGAGGCATGTCCCGGAATATATATATGTCCAAGGAAGATACTCATTAGGACCTTCATCATTATTTGATATGGTTAAAATCTGAAGCATGCAGGTAAATTGCTTTTTAGAGCAAGGAAGAGGTTGTGAGTAACTCACTAACAAAGAGAAAAAAATTAATTAGCAACCAAACAGGAGAGTTAGGAAAGTCAGTAGAAACACCTTCTAAGAGCTAAAAGGAGAAACACTGTAAAATCAGACTAAAAAGCAATTAAATCGAGGAAATATGTTTATCTAATGAACATGGGACCAAAGCTTACAGCTTTTCTGCCAATTAAGCTGACATAGTTTTTCTTTAACATAGGAATAGTTACAGATTTCAAGGCTCTGGAGGTCACCAGGAAGGAATCAATGCTGTCCTTGTGACTTCCAGTCTTCTATATTTATGCTAAATCCTACATCTGAATGCCATGAGAAACCAAAGATATTTATGAAGAAAAAATGGTAACTAAATTCTTATCATAGGGAAATAATGTAAAAAAAAAACCCTTTAAGTTCAACTTTGCAGTTTGCTTCCATCTTTAAATAGTAAAGCTACCATCCAGTCAGATATGATAGAAGATCTGAAAGTTCCCAAGGCCATAGAAAATGCCAGAAGTAAAATGTTAGGTGAAATGAAAGAGTTGGAAGCAAGCCTTGGGGTCAAGTCTACATTAACCAAAAGTAATAGGTCACTCCAGTTTGAAAGCAAAATTTCAAACTCTGAAAGTCTTCAAGGATGCCAGCAGTATGATTAGGAATCACGGAGTAAATTTTCCTTTAAGTAAACTTGAAATTTCCACAGCAAAAGTGCTTTATAGAATGAGTGTGTGTATGTATTATAAATTAATAAGCATACCTATATAAACATAAGCATGCAAGTACATATCATGTACATAGTAGAGATAAAGCATGTAGCTGAGCATAAATAGCATTCTATGTATATAATATAAACTATAAATGAAGTTGGAAGGAAGATGGCTGTGTAGTTGATAACTTATTATCCTTAAATTGTATTCATGCATGACCATAGACCAGCAAATATTAGCCAACTTGCAACTTTAGGGCAGTTGTACTTTAGAAGAACAACATATGGGTGTGGATTGTGAGCTATAATAATCCCTATGGATTAGATGTTTCTGTGTGAGGAACTCTGATTTCCTTATTACTGACATTGCCGGGCAACAGCAATTGCTGGGGGAGTCCCTAGTCTTTGACCTCATACCAGGTGAATCAGACTTCAGAGACCTGTGACCACACCCTTTCATTCTTTCTGTTCCTGTTCCAATACATGTCAGTGAGCTGACATATAATATGCACATCATATCCAAAAGAACAAAAATTTTTGATATTTCCATTTGAGAGCTCTGGAATTCTATACATCTATTTGAATGTCAATAGGGCCATGACACTATGCTCAAAAATATGAGAAAAGAAAGAGTTCTGATTATAGACAGTCTCCACAAACCCACACCAAGTAAACTGGTGATTATAATGACAAGAAAATGGGGGCAGAACTAAGTAGTGACATCCTGATAACCTGGTTAATATCCCAACTCTACTCAATAGCTGGGAATCTGAGCACACTCTCCAGCATGTGCCAGGCATGCATGAGGTTCTTTTCCAAGTGTTTGTCTACCATGAGATAAAGCACCAGGCCTATTTTATGAATAAAAAGTCTCATACTTTTCTTGTCTTATTCTAAAGCTACAATCCATGGGTCAGATAGCTGCCTGTTTTTGTTTACATGTTTGTTTTGTGGCTTTGGAGTTAAGAATGAACTTCATTTACTTGTTAACAACATGGCTTAAAATAGTTATATGATTATGAAGACTGTCTTTTGTCATTAAATTTTTCCAGTATAGTTATTCTCTGGCTCATTAAGGAAAATATCCTGATTGACCTTTATTGTTTCTATCCAGCCCCTCCCTATTCCTTCCTATCTGTAGTACTGAAGTGCTTTTTGCTGGTACCTCAACTTGAATCTGTCTCCTCTGCACCGTTATCTTCTGTACCAGCATCCACAGCACACCACAACATCTCTTTCTTTGGCTTAGAGGCGTCTAATGACTATTCAAAATAAAATCCAAAATTCCCAAAGCCTCTTCTTGTCCTTCTCTTCATCACCAATAGCGACCCCCAAGGTCGCTTGTCATTATACCTGACTGTTCCATTTATCTTACATGATAAATGGAAAATCTTGTACCTTTGAGTACATGGAAGTAGAGACTTGGTCTTGGTGACATGTTCTCTCATACATAATAGACATTGACATGTACTCATAGGATAAAAATGGATAAACCTAAATCTTTAGAGGAACACTGAAATAGAAATGCTTTGTCACTCTCTTAAAAATGGGTAAGAAGAAATTAAGGCAAGAGGAAAAAATTCAACAAGTCAATGACTGTGCTGAGAGTCAAAGTCTTTCTATGATGCCCCATATCTCAACATAGCGGCTTCTCTCTGCTACACTGCCTAGAACAATGTGTGAATGTTCAATGTGTGAACACATGACCTTTTTCTACAGTAAATATATTTACCCTTCATTCTCTGAAAGTTTGCCTGCAATCCCCAGGAATCAATGGGTGGATTTGGGCTGGACAAACTTACTTTTCCTATAGAGTGACTGATTTAGAAAAATCTGAATGCCTTTATTTTCTCTCTAACCCATTGAGAAGCATGCAACTACCCTCTGGCCAGAATTCCGAGCTTCTATTGATTTAGAAGTGTTCAGATATCTTCTTGGCTTCACCACAGTGTTTTTGATTTAGTGGTTTAGTGCAGAGACAGGGTTTCAACATGTCATTGCATCTTTGACATTTGTGTAGACTGTGGTCCTGCATTTGGTCCCCATCATCACCCGTAATGCTATCCAAGCTCAGTATTGTTATTTCTAGCTTTGCAATTGTTACTATATTAATTCTAGACCAAACATTGATGCAATTAATTTTCTTGAAATTCTTCCCCATTGCGAGTTGTCTTCTATACTAGTCTCGGCATAACAGACCAAGTTCCTTGGCAGTTCCCAGAAGGCTCAACCTTCTCTTCTTGGCTTACATCTGAGGCTATCTGTCTTCTCTTTCCTCATATGTCTGACCATGAGAATGGCTCTCTGGGACATGGTTCAGGACTTACCAGGTCTTAGGCTTGGACATTCCACATTAAACCAAATCCTCCTAATCAGCATTCCAGAGTATGGCAGCTCCCTCAGAGAGGTGATGTAACTGGTCAAGATCTCCCAAAAGGAAGCAGGAGTCTTTTTATTGCTGTTGTGTTTGCTATCCCCAGGGACCATCTCCTTACTTCAAATGGCCTTCTTCTCTCCACATTAAGAGTTCTTTAAGCCCAGCCCACCAGTTGCATGCACTCAGGGCTTTAGTCTCTTGTCTGAAACTACTCCATGGGTCACTTGTGCCTGGAGAATGCACATCAGCATCTGATGCCTGTATGGTGCAGTGTCGTTCATGTAGAGAGGATTATTGAATCAGCCAGAGAAGAAGTTTTTTTTTTCAGGGAGTCGGAGTAGGGAAGCAATGGTGTACTTCCAAATCAGCCACAAATAAAGGGTCTTGCTTATTTACTTTTTAACCTAGTGCAACCTCTTATTTATCGAGACAACAAATTCACTCTGTTCCTTTTATTTCCCTCTTGAGGCTGTCTCTTGAGGCTCGAGACTGGAAGGACTGAAGCAGTAAGCCATCAGCAAGCAAGCCTGCTATTCAGTATCTTTTCTTATACAACAGTTATTTGTAAACTAATCAATAAACTTTTCTTATTTTGTGTGCTCCTTTAGAAGTCTGAGCGGCTGCCTACTGGACCACAAAGAAACTTAATATAGCCATGATCCCCCTTCCATGCTGCTGCTGCTTCCCCCATAGAATGGTGAGCCTATCTGAAGTGTTTATGCCTCGACCCAGGTGAAGCTAATCTGTATGGAAATAAAGGATGGAAATATTCAGATTGAGTTTTACTAAGTGAACCTGAGGTTCTTCTGTTTGACAAAATAGGCCAGGAAAATGCACTTCTGATACAGAATAAATCACAGGCTTGAGGACTCCCATATCCCTTTTGCTGTTTTGCTTAGAGGGAAGAATTCATTGACAAGCAGGGGTCCTTCTCTGGGAAGTAAGTGACGAGAAAGACTCATGGTACTGTTATGATGGGAGAGTTCTGTGATCCTAGCCTGAGCTTAGAGGTCCTCTCATAAGCCAAGAAAGACAGAGAAAATGGACAGAGGGATGCTGGTGGACATTTTCCAGAATGACTTCAACTCCTCCACAAAGGACAATGTCTCCCACTTCGATGAACAGCAGAATGAGGCAGCATTGTATCTTTAAATTATAAGACCCTACCATAGTATCCCCGGAGAGCATAGGAGAGGCTTACCCAGCAACATGGATCAGGCACCCTTTCTGAAGCACTTGTCCCCAAACTAGGTCATTTCATTCATTCAATTGTTAGGTCAACTGGTATCAGTGGAATGCAGGTACCACTTTGGGAGAATAGCAGTGAACAGAGAGACAAGCTCCCTTCGCTCAGGAAGCACAGTTTTACTTATCTCAAAGCACAAGCTTGAGGTGTGGATAAAAGGAATAAGAAGGGAAGGGAAAGTTTTTCTATTGCAAACAATGTCAGGGACAAACACATGGACATACAAAGTAACCCATGTCTTCTGTAGACTGCTGGAATCCCTTGGCCACTGTAATCCTGAGGCTGAGAATGGGAAGATGTGATGGAGAAATACCAGATCTGATTGAAATAGCAGGAAGCATAGAAAATTCCTTTTACTGTTTCTTTAAATAAATTTATATTAATTTTTATATTTATTATGCCTATGTGTATATGCATGTAAGTGCAGAGCCTGAAGAGGCCAGAAGATGGCACTAACTGTTGTAAATAGTTTCTGGGCCAGATTTTCTAGTCTAGCCCAGAGGTTTAGACCCACTCAGAGCCCCACTTGGCCTCAAATAATCACACACAGGTTTATATTATTTTTATGCTGATTGACCTAGGGCCCAGGCATATAGCTTGCTAACTCCTTCATCTGAATGCAACCCATCTTGTTCAGCCATGTGGCTCAGTACCTTTTCTCAGAGCAGCATTTCAGTTTCTTGCCTCAGCGTCTACTGTTGGTTCCTTGTTGTATCTCTGTCACATCCTTGTGGCATCTGTCTGGAGGCTCTGCCTGGCATCTTTCTCTGCTCTGAGATGTTCCTGAGTTTATTTAACCCAGTAGCCCCGTCCACACTCCCTGTCTGCCTTTGTCCAATCAGCTTGTTATTCAACCCCTAGGTGGGACTAATACTCAAACATTACCATAATCCCACTACAACTAACTTCCCCTGCAGCTTGAATTGTGTATGGTTGTGAGCATCCTGATGCCAGTGCTGGGATCCAGACAGGCTTCTGAAAGTACAACATACAACCTTAATCTCTCAGCAATGTCTCCAATGCCTTTTAAGCATAAAAAGTTAGTATCTTTAGGGTAAATTCTGTAGGCAGTGCTCACTTCTGTATGGCCCATGTGCTTCAGTACATCTAAGGGTATCATTAATATTATGGAGCAAAGGTAAAGGAAAGGAAGCATAGACCAAGGCTTGCCCAATTATCAGGTGGTTTATGGATTCAGAGATAGAGCTTATACCTGAATAATGCATACATTTAGCAGAGTTAGAACATCAGCCTGAAAGGGAAGCATCAGCGTTCTATAAGCTCATGGAAGGACAGGTGACAGCAATGAGGAGATGTGACAAAGCTGTGGAAATCCATCCAGGAGGGAAAATGATTCTGATTAGCTGCCACTTATATATAGGACCATATAAAATGACCCAAAGTTAAACATGCTTGCTTCTTAAAGATGTCATTAAGCCCTTGGCTCTGATGGGTCAGGTTTGTGGTGCCATTGTTCCTATTTTGAATTTCTGTGGCTTCCAGCAATTATCCAGGCACAGCAGTAACTCTTTATGTCTATCTTTTCATGGAGTCTCAGGCCACCTATTTGAGGTATCCAGTGTTAAGTTCCTCATTCCTTAGCTGAGGACACCAAGGGTCAATAAGTTGACACCAGTTGTTCAAAGCTGCAGACCAGAGAAATGAGAGGTCAGACATAACTCTGCTGAGTATTCTAAGCTAGTCATAAGATGGGGGCTCTATTCTCCCTAAATAGTAGACCTTGGGAGTCACTGGAAGTCCCATGGTCTGTGTGAGACCACTTTTTCTGTGTCCTAAAGTGAATGTGGACATGTGTGTCTAGGTACCCTAATTGGCTGGAACTTATGAACTAGACAAAGATAGAGACATTGTGTTCACAATTTGGCTAATGATGAACACAAAGGCTGTGCAGAATTCTGGGATCCCTAGGAAGTAACCCATCTCTACAAAAGTTGGGTGTGGACTGTCTCAAAAAAAAATGCTTCCCAACTCCTAGTGGCTATTTTCTTAACTTAGTCTTCTGGTACTTCTATCTCTCTGTCTCCCCCCTCCTCCCCCCTCCTCTCCTCCCCCCTCCTCTCCTCTCGTCTTCTCTTCTCTCCTCCTCCTTACATCTTCTACATTCCTCTCCCCCTTCATCTTCCTCCATCTCTTCCTCTTTTTCTCCTCTCCTTCCATCCATCTGCCTTCTTCTCTCTCTTTCTTCCTGCTTCTGCTCCATTTCCAGCAGTGGTAAATAAGAAGTTCTCTGTTCATTAGAGTCATACAAATTCCCTGTTGAAGGAGGGTTCCTTTGAGCTTGTGGCTTTTCAGTCTTCATGGCATAAATCAAAATTGTACTCTGGTTTCTAAATCTTCCACCAAAAAAGGGAAACATGATTTTAGGTCGTGTGTCATTGTCTGAAGAAAGTCACAAGGCTATAGTTACTTTCAAAGGGGATTGGAAAACAAAATCTTATCAAGAGTACAGAAGCAAAGCACAAATGTTTGAGGGATGCATCAATGACCTTCATAACTGGTTAGTAGGAGGAATGTGTATTCATCCTTGGCCACTGAGCATAGCTCACAGCAGTAGAGAATCAGTAGGACTAGAATATAAACTTAATAAAGTGAAGCAGTCAAAGAAAAACCCATCAAAATACCATTCTGGAATCCTGCTATGAGTTATACAAGCCTGAACAACACTCTGAAATATTGTTCGGAAAGTCATAAGTTACTAACTTGAGTTGTATGCTACAAATTAATGACAAATAAATCTATTTATGACTCTCTCTCTCACTCTGTGTGTGTGTGTGTGTGTGTGTGTGTGTGTGTGTGTATTGTATTATATACAGTGAAGGGCATACAGTTTACTATTTTTTGCTAGGCTGACCAACAACTAGCTCTTATTATCTATCTATTTCTGTCTTCCAATTTCCAATGATGGATGAAGTTACAGGCAAGCAGAGACATACCTGGCTTTTTATGTGCCTGTGTGAAGACTGGAACTCAGATCCTCATACTTACAAAGCAAGCACTATTAGCCACTAAGCAATCTGCCCAGTCCCAGATTTCGGTGTCTATGTAATAGAAAGCACCAAAGGTTTTTCCTCCCCAAATTCTGATATTTCCATCCTAAATACAGATAGCTTATGGATAACGCTGAAGAATTTTTTTTTAAAAAAAGTAGAATTAATTTGCTGTTCATATCTAATGTGATGTTGCATATCTCTAACTTTCCATTTATTTAAGCATCATTTAAATCTGGGAAAAGGTGTAAGTAGTGGCAAGAGAAGGTAAACAAAAATATCTATGTCCACACAAACTAATTTCTACTGTATCTTCTCTAGTAACAAGAGCACATCTAATTGAAATTAAAAAAGAACATTCTTGCTATGGACAAGTAATTTACTATTTATCAGCAATGTCAGTCATTTCCCCAAAATGTTTATTTAGTGCCTGTGGCTTTTGGATAATGAACAGTAAAGAATAGAGACAATCTAGTCTTTGATTTGATGGGAACTATTTTCTAGTGGGAAATGGAGAGTGAGTGACTAGACAGACAGGCTGTCAGGATTTGGTGGAGTGAAAAGT
The DNA here is from genome assembly GCA_004025045.1 of Sigmodon hispidus. Taxonomy (NCBI): domain Eukaryota; kingdom Metazoa; phylum Chordata; class Mammalia; order Rodentia; family Cricetidae; genus Sigmodon; species Sigmodon hispidus. Next base: position 300,235 of record PVIH01000017.1, on the reverse strand, counting down.
CTTTAAAGAGAAACAAATTAGGGAATGGGAAGGTGAGTGACATCTGGCTGCAGGGAGGACAACCCAGGGATGCCTCTACAGGGAGGTAATATTTGGATTAAGATGTGAACAAAGTGAATGAATCATCAGAGGGTTTTTGGAGAGAGTCTTGAGAGAAAGAGGCACACATGCAGGGGCTCGGTGGAATGGGTGTGGTGTGTCTGTGAGCAAGAAGAGCAGTGTGGGGAGGTAGAGGGAGGCAGATTGAGGCAGAGGATAGGTACGAAGGGACGTACAAAAGTGTGCAGGGCAGATTAGAAAAATGGGGATTGCATCCCACAGGTGACACAGACTATCAGGATAATGTGAAGTGACAGTGACATGATCTAACTGTATACATGTATGCATCACACACATGCACACACACACACAGATACACACATGAGCACAGATACACAGAAACTATAGATATACATATACATATAGGAATACAAAGATATACTATGATAGTACATATACTCATCACAGACACATAAAAATACAGGTGTAAACACCAACACATATAGACATATGCATGCACATGTGAACATAAACTCACATATAGTTATACACACAAACACACTCTGGATACAAGGCTTGGACTGGAGTTGGAGTCTCTGCAGTGGGTGGATAGATGGGAGGAAGTGAGGAAGTGATTCAGCCCTGCTCAGGAACCCAGGCTTGATGCAGACAATTGTTGATGGCATTCAGTGCTGGATGGTGTCTTAGAAGAGGGTATTTGCTGTGCTCTAGACACTAGAAATTTGTGGGTTAATATCTAACAACAAAACATGCCTCACTTTTCAGTGACTACTAAAAAATAGATAACACCTGGGAATATATTTCTACTTTGAACTTTACAACCTAGCCTAATGAGACCCATCCAGGGGAGTTGACCCTCCTCTGAGTGTGTTTTGTTAGCTGTTCTTGGGCTTCTTCATGCTTCTTGCTCCTAACAGTGATGGGCTGATATCTGACATAATGCCTTTGTTAGTTGTGTTAAGAAAAACAGACTTGAGGTTAATCACTATAATAATCATAGTTTCTGGCTCTCATTGCTGTTTATTCTCCAATGTGGGGGTGGATGGGGATTTAGAATACAGTGGGAAATCCTTCACAAGTGCCAGATTCTCTGCACAGCAAAGGGAGATGTCATGGGTGACCTTGGGCTGAGGTACCATTAATCTGTTGAGGTTACAAATTTTTGTGGTACTTTGTAATTCTTCTACAGTCAGAGGATGTTCATGAACATCTGGACACCTTTATCCTTGCCTGCTAGTCATGTGGGTGGAATCCAACATGAATGTTTATGGAAAAAGAAGAGGAAAGAATGTTGTAGACTGTTCCCCAGAAGATAGTGTAGGCCCTTGTGATGAAATGGCCCCAGTCAGTCACTTCCCTGGGTACAAGTACCTTTGCTATGTGACTTATATTTGATTTCTTTATGCTCTGACTCTGAAGTGAACTTTGAGACTTGCTTTGACCAACATACCATTATAGAAGGAACACGTCATGGGTTTTGAATCTAGGCCTTGAGGCCATGTGTGTCTATTTTTGGTCTTTTTTCATGCCTGATCTAGGCTGGTCTTTTGGAAGATAGTGAGAATCCTAGAGGGAAGCCCACACAGGCATCTAGACGTGTAAATAAACAAGCTTGGAAGAGTCAGTTCCTATATGATAGCCTATATGACATCATTGGAGACCACCAGAAGGAATACTCAGCTGAGCTCAGCCCATATTCCTACAGTAGGATAGTGGGCATATGAGCAACAGTTGGCTTAAGCCATTATGTTTTGGAGTGATTTATTATCCAACTGTAAGTGGCGAGAAAAATAGAATTATTGACAAGAGAGGCAGGAAGAGGGAGTGGTAAGTTTTTTACTGTTGTTATTGTCCCTCTGTTGAGCTGCCTGGAGTATATTCTCTTGACTTTTTGTAACCACACCCCTCTGTGCACCTGTCATTTTCCCCACAGGTAGTAAATCTGAGATCACAGAGGTTCAATCATTGGTTTGGAGTTTCCTATCTAACTAGTAATGGAGCTAAGATTAAGACTCAGAATCTGTCTACATACCCCAATCCCTGTCTTTAAACACATCCCCGACTTCAACCTTTCTAACACACCTTCTGACTTGGAAGCTCTTTAACCTGCCTACACTATTATTTAGTTTATAATAAATTGTCAAACTTGGCTCACCTGAATAAATCATTTAGCAAATACATAAAAAAAGCCAGTCTTATCATTGGAACCAGTTACCCTGTCTAAATATTTATTAAATACCTTCCCTATGGTGAGCCCCTAATGGCTTTAAATGAATAAATTCATTTAATCTTTACAACAACTCTGTAATCATTGTCATACTCAATTTTGTGAATGGTAAAAATGAGGCTCAGAAAATTAATAGTTGCTCAATATCTCCAAAAAAGACCTTTCTCTCAGGACATGAGGGCTCACCCTGGGCCAGTTTGTTTGGGACACATTTAGCAACATTTGGTAATATTTGTGACTTACATAACAGGGGGACATGATATTGACATATAATCAACAAAGATTAGGAATACCACTAAAAGTTGTAATGTGAGTAGATAAGTGTCTATCATGAGGAATAATTGTGCTGGATCTTCTTTGTCAACGCTACACAGAGACATCTGGAAGGAGAGCACTTCAGCTGAGGAATCACCTCCATTGGCCATGTCTGTGGAGAATTTCCCTTTTTGGGTGGTACAAGAAAAAGCAAATCTAGGAAGCCATCAATACCATCATTTCCCTGACCTCAAAACTGTTCCATTTCCAACCTGCAAGTAAGAATACTGGACACTGAGGCCCAAGATTAAGATGAAATGTCTCCCTTTACATCAAACTCAGGATTTGAATTCAGCACCTTTAGATACTGAACCTAGTCCTGTTTGTAAACAACAGATATAACAAAAACAAAACAAAGTGGAAGAGGTTAAAAGACCTTTAGATCCCCAGAGAATACTCCCCAGTGGACTGCCTTAGATGACCAGCCAGGACCCCCTGAGCAGGCCCAAGCAGACCTCTTCCTCTTACAGGGCAGCTTGTCTGTGCTCCTTTCAAGACTTGCTGTGACCTTCTAATCAGATTAGCTGCTGACATGCCAGGTGCCATCTGGAGCCTGAAAAGCTATTAGATCTCCAGTTTGCACAGCTTCCTCCAGGGGTTCTGTGGGTTATTCCGCCATTTTTCTGGGAGTGCTTCTATTTTTTTATTTATTTATTTGAGCCACTAAATTATCTAATTAGTGACATATATTGTTGACACATGGGCCACTATGAATATTTACTGCTCACTCGTCCATGCATTTATCTAAATAGGTGGCATGCCAGAGCCATGTAATAAGGAATAATGATTCTTCCGAAGAAGAGTTAAAGGGAATTAGAGAAGAGGGGGAAAGTTTTGTACCATGGACCTCAGCTTTCAACCACATCTATCAATTTTTTCTGAGATAGAACAATTTCATAGTAATGACAAAAAATTTATAGTAATGAATGAATCAATACCCAGCTCTGCTGCAGTTTCAGATGTTACTTTTATGGGCCCTCCTGTGTCTATTATATATCCCTTAGTGCTGAAACTGAGCAAGTGTGGTGAATGCTAACAGCCACAGGGAGGAGGCAAGGCTCTGGGCTCCTGAGAAGATGCTCATCCATCACCGTCTCCTCTCCAGCAGCTCCATTTATATCTCTGAGGCCTGAGAAGGAGTGGCTTACAGGGATCAAGAACCCAACCAACAAATGTTTGTTTTTAAGAATGGACCTTCTGTTTCCTATAGAGCAGAGGAGAAATGTATGATCCAACAAACACATTCAACTGGGTAGGCCACACCATGAAATCTCTTTATAGAACTAGCCTAGAGATAATCTAAATTCTCTCTCTCTCTCTCTCTCTCTCTCTCTGTGTGTGTGTGTGTGTGTGTATGTAAATTGTTATGTTAGTTATTTTTTCTCACTATTGACAAATTACCAGACTTGAAAAATTTACTTTGGCTCATTGTTTGGAGAGATACAGTTCACCTTGATGGGGGAAACAGATAGAAGGGAGCATCTCAGTCCATAGTAGTAGGAGCCAGAAGTAGCTGCTTGTTCACAGCTCAGCAGATAGAAATCAGAGAGCTCTGACAGAGTCAGAGTGATTAGCACAACCTCCCCAAACAGTGCCACCTGCAGGTGACACTCATGACATGTGAACCTGTGGGGGACATTGAGTGTGACAGAAGGAAGCAAGCAGAAAAGCTTGCTTGATTTTAGAGAATCAAGTATTTTAAAACTACTGTTTATTGGACATTGCTGCTATATACAAGACAAAATCTTCTTTTAGTTTTGACTAGAATCCAAATAGGAGTATCAAAGATTTTATATTTTGTTTTGTCTCCAGTTGGAGAAACTGAGGCTTAGATATCCAGTGTAACTTGCTTAAGACCACAGATTCAATAAGTTCACAGATTTAATAAGCCAGATTCTGGAACCATACTTTCCTCTTTCTGTCTCCATCTTCCACATGCCTTCCATGCTGCTAATCACATGATAGGTTTTCTTGAGAATTTGGGCTGGGAAAATGGCTCAGTGGGTAAGAAAACTTTCTGAAGTGGTACCTATGTAAAGATCTGGACACAGCTACATGTGCCTTTAACCTCAGCATTTGGGAATAAACAGACATGTGACTAGAGATTTCTGGCTAGACAAAATAACAAGCTTTCTGTTCAATGAGAAACCATATTTCAAGGCAATAAGGTAGAGAACATTAGACTCTTCCACCCAATGTCCTCTTCCAGCTTGGGCACGCATGTATACAGGTTTGTATACTACACATTCACAGAATCTATGAAGGGAAGGGCACATATCAAGATACAGTTTTATTTTTTAAGAAATGAAAAATTTAAATGTTTAGCTATCTGGATGACATGACAATATTGACCAAACTCACGGAGTAAACCTCTTGCCTGTATGAGCAAATCAGTCTTGTTTACATAAATGCACTTAGCCCTAGCTTGGTCAGTTTGATTTTGGGTTTTTGTGGTGATCTCATCAAGCTGGATTTGGACAAACATACTTAGATCTGCTGCCTTTGAAACTGATCAGCTCCTAATTCCAAAGTCAGATCATGCCCTATTAAAACTGTAGATTGTTAAAATGGGAAAATGATAAAGTCAGACATTAAAGCATGTGTCTCCTAGGCATGCCTGAACTTGCCTGGGCCTCATGCAGCACATTAACATAGAGAATCCTAAACATGGCCATGAAGCAATCATATAAAAAGCACATTCACTCACATCAGCCCTGGGGCCAGCCATATTATCTGATCAAGGTACTACCTTTCAAGTTCAGGTTTATCTAGTCATAAACAAGAACATGCATTAATTATTGAGCAGATACTTAAGTGGTCCTTGCTAAGTGTCAATGGCAATGAAAGATACTAGAATTTAGGAATGATACAATTGTACTTGCTCATAGAAGTTGCTTGCTCATGGAAGCACTTGCCCTAAGTGGGATCCCCTAGTGTAATTGTGGAATGCTAAAAACAGAGGCATCTAAAAGTGCTGGTAAGATGTGAGCATAAGAGTGGATGTCTGGCAGGGCAACAACATGTCGGCACCTTTCTAAGGCTGTTCTGATGGAAAGACCTATTTGTTAATATCTTCTGTTATTGATTTGTACCTGCACAAAAACCTCTTTGGGTTCTATGTCATTGTATTATTATTGCAAATTTATATCTTTTTATTGATGGCTGGAGTTCTGGGCTAGTCTGTTTCCTGAATTTTGTCTCTTAGCCAAATCTTCCCAACTGTCATTTTGGTTGTATACACTGCATGGACTTGAATCAGGGTTCCTCTTTATTTCTTCTTCCCATCTTTCTTGGGTTCTGCCCTGTACCCAACATGACCACAGGACTAAAATTCTGCACAGTGGAAGACACTAATTCATGAGAGGCTGGTGGGTGGATGGAGCAATGGGTAACCATACTGTTCATCCTCACTCTTCCAATATCAACAGCAGAGCCTAGCTCATAATAGGTGACTATAAATGAAATGAGTAGGTGGTTAGGTGACTAAGTAAGACATTGGGTGACTGAGAGCAGAAATGATAGATGAGTGAGTAGGTTAAGAATAGATAGATATATCTGTAGTTGAATAAAAGGATAAATTACTGGCAAGGTTACTAGATAGTGAGTGGTAAACGCTGGATCTGATAAGTAGATGAATGATTAAAAGAGAGTTTATGGGTGGATTCCTACCTCAGCAAATAAATGAGTGGGTCAATGGATGAATAAAGGAGTGGGTGGATGAATACATGGATGCTTAGCTGCCTGGACAGATCCTCGGATATACAAAGACAAGTGAGTCAAATGGATGGTAAATGGTGGGAGCTAGAAGGTGGGGAGGGACTCTGGGGGCCTGATCTCATTTCCAAGGGCTCTCCATACAATTATTCACTGGGAGAAAGAGAGATAATTTCTTCAATGATATATATCCACTGTTAAGGAAAGCTTGTTCCTATAGATGATCCTTCATCCATGTATGCAAGCAACCCTAAAGAAATTCATGGAACCACCAGGAACAAGAGGACAAAAGTAGAAGGGGAATATTTGGCAAGAGGAAGGGTATCAGGGTGCAAACGGGGTAGGGGGGAGGACAACAGAGAATAATGCAGTAAATAGGGTCAAAATCCCATTTATACCTGCATGATAAGGTCATAATGATCCATTATTCTATTAAATGAATATATGTTATTAAAACACAAACAAGAAAGTAGATGATGAGAGTTGGAAATGTGGTTTTTAAGCCTGTTGGGCACCAGAGGACAGGCTGAGACCTTATTCAAAGTAAACAGTCCTTTTGGTTGAGGGTGATGATGCTGATGCTGACTTTAGGAAGATTAAGGCATCACACATAAGGCTATGGAAAGTCTGACTGGCTGGCCAGAAGAGTGATAATGACCTGTGGTTTTCAAGCACTGTTTATAAAATCACCAAGAGGCAATCAGTGTGTTTCTTGGGTTCCTTGAGGCTACAATGAGGAGAGCTATAACATCATCTGAGACAGTCTCATGGCTAACCAGCCCAAGTGTTCAAGCTGCCTTGAGGTTACATCCCTGCCATAGACCAGATGGACTTGGTTATTTTGGGATTGTCTTTCCTCTCTCTCTCCATCCCTCTCTGCCTTCCTTTCTCAAGTTTAGTTGTTCAGATGACTTCCTTAGTCAGAATCTGATATATATGTGCTCTGATGGACTGAAAGGAACCCTGTGACAGAGGACCACACACAGGGCTTGGAACCAAACAGGTATTACAGTGTGATAACCATAGGGAATTTCCTATGCTCCCAAATTCTGCTCTATGAGTTAAAATTAATGGGGGTATTAGACAAAATTAAAAAAAAAATCCATAACACCTATAGTCATGCTAAGGACAAAAGAGTGATTCTGTGAAAAATTCTTTTCCTGTTTAGAACATAGTGGACGTCATATGAAAGTTAGTTTCTCTGAGTAAAGTTAGTTTCTCTGAGTAAGTTGGTTACATTTTGAGTAAAGAGGCAACCAACTCACCTGGCATTTGTCTGGCCAGTTGAAGATTTTACCCAGGAACTTGAGAATGTGGAGTCTCTGTATACTCAGCCATGGGAGCAGACAGCCCAGCTAGTGAATCCCAGCACACATGTGATCCTCCTCCTGTGTATGTTGGCTTCTGAAGAGGGAAGGGAGGTGTCTCACTTTCTTCTCCCATTGCTGTGAGTAACACTATGTCCAAAGTGGCCTATTGGAGGAAAGATTTATTCTGGCTCATAATTCTAGGCTCCAGTGCATCATAGTGAGAAATCAGGGTGGTAGGGGCTTGGAGAAGCCAGTGAGGACCAGAAAAGAGGGGAAGATAGATTAATATACATTTCTGTACAGGTTGATTCCTCCATTTTAGCATCCCCTGCCTACAGAACAGAACGTCATCCACCATAACTAAGATGGACCTTCTCACATGGCTTATTAGAACGAAGATGACCCCCACAGCCAAAAACAGAGGTTCAGCTGCAAAACGATTCTACAGCCTGTCAAGTGATATCACTACCGTTACAGGAGTGCTGTGCTCAGTATTAGTCACATTTCCCATGTTGCTATGGTAATTATTAGTTCACCATTATCCCAGAGAGCTAACTATCTGTTTACTCTTTCTTTTTCCTTCCTTCCTTCTTCCTTCCTCCCCCTTTCTTCCTCCCTCCCTCCCTCCATTCTTGCTCTCTCTCTCTCTCTCTCTCTCTCTCTCTCTCTGTATTTATCTCTCAGGTAATCTGAGTGCATTTGGGGTAAGGTCCCTCATCTTCTGAGGTAAGGTAATCCTGGCCAAATGAGCTGCAAACGAACTCTTTGCTTTCTCTCTTATTTGCATATGCTGTAAATGGCTTTATTTCTACATTGTCTTTCTCTATACTGTGAACTTGTCTGCTCCTGGGTAACTGTAGCACATACCACATGGACATCTAATAAATAATAATAAATATTTATTAGAAAATGTATAGTTAAACATTGATCTTATTCAAAGTACCTGTAGAGTTTTTGTTCACCACAGAACATCTCTATGTTAGTACAACATTTTGGGGGGGGGTTAGTGAGAGATTTTTAAATTTAGTCAACAGAACCTGGATCTCCAGAACTTATGCTTAAAACTGGGATGTGTCACAGGGTGGCAGGACCATAGGGAATGGTTGGGACATGATAAGAGCCAAGAACCTACAAGCAGCCTCCTGGCACTTGGCACTTGCTACCTTCCTGGTGGGTGGTTATACTGTTAAAGTCTAAAGTGTGTTTATCTAAGTTCTTGGAGGGCTCTTAGGAAATGGATTCTGAACAAAGATGTTCCCAGTGAACAGAAAGAAAAGTGAATGTTGAGACATTCCCACCTCCCCCTTAAGTGGTGGGATTGTTGTTCCAAAGCCTTAAAAAGCATCTACTTGAGTTTCTTCACTGCTTCCAAATTAACCTCACAAAAGTGCCTGCAAGGCTTCAGAACACAGTCAGGATGCGTCTGGCCCGAATATAAGATGCTATACGTGGAAAATCTTGCTCTCCGCGGCAATCCTGTTACAATCCATAGAGCACTGGAACATCTATTATGGGTACTCTAAGGACAAAGCTTCAGACTTTTCCCTGGCTTTTGTCAGCTTAAGACTCTTAAGGTAGTTTACACAAAGATTTGTGTGTCTGAATTTTTCCCTGGCAGGTTCTCATTATAGCCTAGATAACACAAACCCTAAATATTTGTGGTTTAGGAACAGTGAGGTATTTTCGAGTTGTCTGACTTCTTCTACCCACATAGGTTACCACTTAGGATCAATATGCAGCTTGAAGACAAAGGGAGAGGGAAGGATGCTGGGAAATTTTTCAATGGTTTCTGCATGTCTGGATTTAACCTCTTTCTCCAACACCTTTCTACTGCTTGAATTATTGTCTGTCTGTCTCTCTTTCTGTATGTCTTGGTCTGCCTCTCTCTCTCTCTCTCTCTCTCTCTCTCTCTCTCTCTCTCTCCATCTCTATGTCTCTATCTCTAAGTACTCTTTCTGACTCTCTCTCTCTCTGTTTCTTCCTTTATTTTTCTATCACACACACACACACACACACACACACACACACACACACACTACAACATTTTGCCCACCGTTAGTCTCCGTTCAAAGCCAAGGAAAGGAAAACACTGACATCTCACATCAGAGCCTTATAATGTAACAAAGGTGTCACCCAAAGCACCATCTCTAGGTTATGGGTCATACCCTTTAGACCTTTTGTCTCCCTGACAGCCTGAGCCAGCTTTCAGGTCTTCCCAGTTCAGCAGCAGGGCTAAGCCACTTTTGGTAAACACAAGACTGTTTACATAAAAAACAGAGATTCCCTTTAAGCACTCTGCCTGAGCCGTTACTAAGTCATATTTACATTATTATTGTTTATGCTCCAAGAAGCTGGCAGAGGAACAGCCTCTCTGCAGTTTTTGTGGTTTTGTGATTCACACTTGAGGAGGCAGCTATTCCACACAGGGAGGATGTACAGTCAGAAACACACAAAGCACATTGCAGCTCCTTGGCTTGTGGGATCCACAGCCTTAACTTCACTGTGCAGGCCAGGACCTGGAGATTTCTGAGTCAGTTTTCACATTCCCAGACCTGTTTTCAGTTTTGAGTTTCCAAACTCACCCACAATAACAGCCCCCTTTCCCCTAGCATACTTGATGCTAGCTGTGTTTGGGAGAAACTGAGGCAGAGGTGGACTTGGCCACTTCATCGCTGTCTTAGAGGGTATCCATAGTGGCCTACTCCTGTAGTCCTGCTGTCAGCTGCCACCTCAGCAACTGGCTTATGCATATGGCATGCATTCAGAAGTGTCCCAGGCTCAGATGGCATTTGTGGGCAATGTGGGCAATCCTATATCCGGGGCCAGGCCAGAGTGTCCCTAGCCTTACCAGTTAGTGAACTATAGCCACAAGTCATGCTCTGGGTATACCCAGCTCTTAAACTGGTAGACATAAAAATATTTTTATCATATGTGCTGACTCATCTTATATAACTTGACACATAAACTAGAGTTATCTAGAAGGAGGGAACCTCTAATTTAAAAAATACCTCCGTATAATCTGGCTGGGGGCATTTTCTTAGTGACTGATGGGGGAAGGGCCCAGCCCATTGTGGGTGGTACCATACCTGAGCTGGTGGTACTGGGTTCTTTTTATAAGAATACAGACAAAATGACAGCATATAGAATGGGAAAAAATCTTCACCAACCCTACATCTGACAGAGGACTATCTATAAAATATAGAGAGAATTCAAGAAACTAGAGCCCCAAAACCCAAACAACCAAATTAAAAAATGAAGTTTAGAGCTAAAAAGGGAAATCTAAACAGAAGAACTGCAAATGGCTGAAAGACACTTAAAAAATTGCTCAACATCTTTAGCCATCAGAGAAATGCAAATCAAAACAACTTTGAGATACAACTTGCACCTGTCAGAATGACTAAGATCAAAAACACAGATGACAGCCTATTCTGGAGAGAATTCAGAGCAAGGAGAACACTCCTCCATTGTTGGTGGGAGTGTAAGCTTGTTCAGCCACTTTGAAATGCAATATGGCAGTTTCTCAGAAAACTGAGAATCAATCTTCCCAAGAACCCAGCATTACCACTTTGGGATATACACAAAGAATGCACATTTGTACCCCAAAAGCATTAACTCAACTATGTTTATAGCAGCATTATTCTTAATAGCAAGAACCTAGAAACAACCTAGATGTCCCTCAACTGAAGAATGGATTAACAAACTGTGGTGCATCTACACAATGGAGTACTACTCAGCAGGAAAAAAAAAAAAAAGAATGACATCCTAAAATTTGCAGGCAAGTGGATGAATTTGGAGAATATCCTCCTGAGCGAGATATCACAAGCCCAGAAAGACAGGCATAGGATGTACTCACTCATAAGTGGATTTTAGACAAAAAAACAAAAACAAAAACAAAAACAAAAACAAAGAATACCCAAGCTGCAAACCACCACCCCTGAACAGTTTGGGATCAGAAGGAACTCAAGAGAGACGTCCAGGGATTCCCTAGCAAATTATAAGAGAAGAGATAGTTAGTGAGAGCAGCAACAAAGAGGAAGAAAAAAGAGATGGATGATAGAGGAGGGCAATGAGGGGTTGGAAAGAAGCCCTGGTGCTAAAAAATCCTCCAAAAACTCACAGGCTAGGTCTCAAATAGTGGAGAGGGTACCTAAACAGGACTTTCCCTATAATCAAGTGAATAGCTACCCTAAGTGTCATCACAGAACCACTTCTAACAGTGAGTAGAGGTCGAGGCAGACCTGGCTGACCACTGGACCTAGCTCTTGGTCCAGTAGAGAGTAGGGAAGGAGAGTCTGTATGATCAAGGGGAGAAATTCCACAGAGATGGCTGGCTGGAGCTCTGGGGAGCTCAATGAATCAAGAACAGCCACTGAGGAACCATCGAGAAAAGGAGCTAGGCCCTCCAAGGGTAGGCAACTGTTGATTGGTATGGGCAGCATGTGAAGCACTGTGCTTTTGTGCGTGGACTGGCACCTTGGAGCCCATTCCCTGTGGAGGAGTACCTAACCCTTGATATTGGGATGAGGAAATAGGACTTGCCTAGAGTGGATGTGCCATGCTGAGCTGATCCACCTTGAGACTTCTTGCCCTTTTGCGGGAGGAGATCAGGGAAGGCTGAAGGCAGACTGGGAGGAGGGAATGGAGGAGGAGCAGGGGGATACATGGGAAAAATGACTTTTTTATAAATAACAAAGAATGCAGAGTAAGTAAGCCATGAGGAGCTAGCCAGTCAGCAGCTCCTTCCTCCAGATTCCTGTCCTGTTTGAGTTCCTGTCCCAACTTTCTTTGATGATAAAAAGTGATATGGAGGTATAAGCCAAATAAATCTTGTCCTTTACAATTTACTTTTTGATTATGGTGCTTTGTCTCAGCAATAGAAACCAGAAAATTATATAACCGGGAAGAGCTAGGAGCATTGGAGACGGAAGGAAAGTTAAGGAGATGCTTAGAGGGCAGAGAGGTGTTAGCATGTGCTGGTAAGCCCTTTCATAGGCATGCTGGGTAGATAAAGGAGACTCACAAATGAACATACTGGAGGAATTAGAAATTCAAAAAGACAGGGCTCACCCTCCGTTAGTGTGATTGTCCACTTAGGGATTCTTGCCCTCTGAGACTTCGTATAACCACCCTTTACCAGTTTTCTCATGCACCCCAGGCCTTATGCACTTGACACTACTCTTTCAACCTCTAATAAAGTATCTAGTCATATACAGTCACAGGGTCTTTCTCAAAGTTTGTTTCTTAGACAACCAGATCTCATCTTTGAAGCCTACTCACTCGTTCAAATTCCTTTCTTTAACAAATATCTGTGAGTACCTACTATGTGCCAGGCTCTGTGCCCAGTGTAGTACATATTGTGATGAATAAAATAAGTGAACATTTATTAATATTGACCTTGACGTATGAACCAAGTGATTATATAATTATTTAAATAATATTTGCACAAATTATTAAAAGTACTATGAAAAAAAGTGTAAGATTTTATGAGACTCTAAATGAGAGTATCTGAGAATTTGGGATGAGGGCTCTCAGAAAAACAATTGAGTTGAAGAATGAGAAAAAGTACAGAATGGACTGCAGGGTAGGACTAAGAGCCGTGTAGTGTGTTTTGGATACCTTCTGCCATTTAACAGATCAGCCTTAAAACCAGTTGTTTGAAATGAGTCAGTGATGGCATTATATATTTCTATGATGGACTAGACTTGACTGGATCAATTTGGTTTGTACTTTTGCTCCATTTTTTTTTTTTATTTTGACTGAGTATAAGATGTCTTGTAATTGACTGGACCAGACAAGCACAATGGCTCCTTTTCACTACTGGAAGCCTAGAATGGCAGTGGGCTGAGCTCAGTGGAGTGCCTGTGTTTGGCTTCTTCCTGAAGCATGAGCTCCTCAGAGCATGGTCACTCATGGAACATCCAGAGGCAAAAGTGACAGTTCTAGGTCTTTTCGGATCTCCCCTTATTAATCTCAGAATGATGCTTCCTCCCCCTTCTTTTAATCATGAGAGTGGCTGTGCCACGCTAACAAACAGTCATGTCTACTCAGGTCGAAGATTATATATATTTTGAACCAGGTTTTTAAATACACATACAATATTTTTGCTCTTATGTAGACATAAGGGTTTAATTACAGAAAGCAAAGACTTTTAATATCTTCCTGTCCTCATTCCTCAGTGTGTATTTGTGTCAGATTGCTATATCTTTGGGCTGGATTGTGTTAGATGTTTGATTTTTTTAAAAATAGGCTGTTTGGTTTACTGGCATTGGTTTCATTAAAAAAAATTCTTTCATAAGAATTTTGGCTTGGGATTAGCCCAAAATTTCCAGCAATTTCTGTAATGTCCCTAAACATACTTCTGTGTTTTTCTGCTACATACTTATCCAAAGAGGTGTTAGTAACTTTGTAAATTATAAAATGAAGATACTGAACAACCTTGAGAAATGTCAGTGATGAACTATTCCTCACAGCATCAAATATTCAGCCAAAACTTTCTTCTTTCTATGGGGTGATATATTTTACACTTAATATAATCAGCCTGATATATCAGAGAACAGATTAACCAGAATCAAGCCATGAGGGTCAGAGAGTGATAACTCTCATCTTTAATCGCAGCTCAGGAATGATGGAGTGGTGACCTATGACTTTAATCCCATAACTCCAGAGACAGAGATCTTTCTGTGTATCTGTGCGTTTAAGGCCCAACTACCAAACTGTAGTAACTCACACCTTTAATCCTAATTCTAGGATTATGATGCAGAGTTTAACGAGAAGTGAAACAACTGGGCAAAGAAGATATTTAAGATAGACATAGGTGACATTGTGATATTCTGTAGAAGCGAAGAGCCAGGCTGAAGACTTATGAAGATAGCTTTTACCCTGAGAAGTTGGCTGGGTGAGAACTGACTGTGGTCTGTTTCCTCTCTCTGATATTCTAGCTTTCCCCCAATATCTGGATCTGAGATTTACTAATTGCCAACCAGAATCTGTGTTTTATTTCTACCCCTTTGGTGGTGCTAGTAACACAACTCAGGGCTCTGCATTTCCTAGGCAAGTACACTCACCTCTGAACAAAACTCCCTGCTAGGATCCAAGTCTTCGTGTGAAAACAAACAAACAAAAAGCATATTCCCCATTAAAGTGCACATTTTTTATCTTTAGTAAGTCTTAAATCACATATAGACCAAAGAATTATCTCATAATAAATTTGTGTCAGTAAATTTCCAATTTGTTTATCTACTGCATGGTCCAAATAGGCTCATTCCATAGATTAAAAAATGCACCATGGATTTGATCTACTTTCTTATTTAAATAATAACCAAAACAACTACAAAACCACCCACAGCTTAGTGATGGACTGCCCTAGCAGAACAGGGGACATATTTCCCCTTTTCCATATACAATACCATTCATTCTATTTCTTTCTTAACAATATCTCTGTGGAGTGATATCTGTGTTAACCTACTTTTCATTAATATAATGAAAAGTAGAAATTTCATTACGATAATACCTGAGGTGGCTAGCTTATAGTTTTAAAAAAATGTTTATATTGGTTCTTGGTTCTAGAAGATTCCATTTAAGATCAATGACTTCATTGCTTTGGCTCCCTAGCAAGAGTGCTGCATCATGGCAGGAGGCAGGAGGGATCCAGCCACATACATGATGAAAGGATCAAAGACAGTCAAGACAAACCAGAGTGCCATGAACCTCTTAAGCAGCTAATACCCCAGGGAGTGAATGGAGAAGTCTGCCACTAAAGGTCCAATCTTCTCATGACAGTTCCACAAGGGGAACCAAACCTTTATTACGCTGGATTTCAGGGTCCATTTATTATGAAGGTTTAATCTCTCTCTCTCTCTCTCTCTCTCTCTCTCTCTCTCTCTCTCTCTCTCTCTCTGTGTGTGTGTGTGTGTGTGTGTGTGTTCCTCAGTCTCCATCTTACTTTTTAAGATAAGGTCTCGCAACCTAAAGCTCACATATTTGGCTAATACTCTCCACAAATGCTCTTGGCACTGCTTTCTTCACACTCAGATCACACACACACACACACACACACACACACACACACACACTCACACTCACTGATACCTGACACTGCCCTGCCTGGCTTCTATTTAAATGCTGGGGATCTGGACCCTCCATGCTTTCAGAGCACATGCTTCAGCAACTGAATTATTTCCCTAGTTCCTTTGCTTTTATTTTGTATTTAGTGTAAATCCTGATGCCTAGAGAATAGGAAATCTCTTGAGTTCTCAATTCTAATACCAATAGATGCTGGCAGGCTTCAGATGCAGACCTGCTCTACTTCAGACCCTTAAGCAATAGCCTAAGACGTAAAGAGGGAGAAATCAGAGAGACCAAACTTCCAACCTGAAGCTCAGAACCCTCTTTTCCACAAGATGCTGTTTCAACAGTTGAACCCCGAGGTTAACTGAGCTGGCCCCAGAGGACAAAAGGTCAGATCTGATGATAAAGCAAATATCTCACTCTTGCCTCAATTACAGAATAACAACCACTAGTTATGAATCATGAAAGGATCAGCAGTAAACCAGCAGACTGAGAAAAGATCTGGTGGTGTCAGAACTGGAGACACTTTGGCTCAGTCCCAGGGAGACCTTCAGATTTGTGGCATAAAGCTGGGGCTGGGTAGGGAGTTGCCAAGGCTGGTCAGATCACCAGTGACCATACTGGTTTAAGTTGGAAGGGAAACGATGCTTTTCTTTTGTGAGCAATGGATGCAGATCTCGCTATGGCTCTGAAGACTTTCTGTGACAGGGACAAGAGGAAACTGACACAAAGCTGACACTCTGCTTTGTAACTCAGAGCTCTGACCTTGGTGAGCATACATTGCCCAAGTGTCCCTTGGTTCTCTAGGTGCTCCGACTTCTTATTGTTCAGCTCCAGGGTGTATCTGTGCTAACACACAGGAACTGGGCTGTTTGAGTATTTTTTCCCTCTTCCTGGACTGTTCCCTTGCTATCACCACCCGTGTTATGCTCTGCTTTTCTTCTTTGTGTCTGCTTTTGAGATGGGCTCAAAAAACTCTCCCTAAGTCAGACCATCTGTGTTGGTAGAAGCTTTAGATTTTTGTCTGGGAAGTGGAATTTCTTCTGCTTTTCTCCATTCTTGGGAAAACCTAGGGAACAATAACAAAAACAAAAACCTCAAAATAAAACAACTCATTGAAAAAAAAAAGAACAGGAAGTTAAAGAAATTAAGGTGTCTAACCGATATTTCAGAAGAAAAATGTGAATAATTTGGCATTTCTCAGAAAGAATGTACAAATACAGAGAGATCTCAAATTACCCAGGAGTCTGCATTGGTCTTGAAAATCCAACGGTACAAGTTACTCATTTCTTCCCTAATGACGTGAACCTGTTCCCTCTAAGGTTTGTTTCATTTAAAAAGAAGAGGCAGTAGGTAGGTTGGAAGTCCAAAGAGAAACGGTGGCTAGAAAAGAAACTTCCTTTATCATCAGTGGTGACCATTTTGAGTCACCTTGTCCACCAAGGTCACTATCTGACCACTGGCTGAGCACCTCTCAGAGGCAGCTCAGAGATTTTCATTTTGTTTCTTGCTCATGCCAAATCCAAAACCAGCTGACTCATCCTGTGTGTGGTAAATGGGTTAATTAATAATGGTTTCTGGTAGGCCAGGATGTTGGTGGGTTTCTGTGGCTGATGGTGTTCTAATGCACACACAATGTCCTCAGACCTAACACCAGAGCTCCTTGGCTTTGAATCACACAGAAATGAATTTCACACAGGATGACAAAAGTGGCTATCAGAAATAAGGTTAGTTGATGGATTAATTTGTTTATTTAAATTAAGTCTGCTCTCATATTTGGTCCAGTTGGTGGAAACCAAGGAACCAAGGCATTTGTGTCAGTGGGCTTTTGTTGTCGTTTTCACTGGATTAACAAGCACCTGGAAGGTGAACCTCAGGCTGTGTCTTCAAGGATGCTTCCAGAAAGGTTTAACTGATGATGAAAGACGAGGCCTGAATATGGTTGACACCACCCCATGGTTGGGATCTCAGATCAAATACATACATACATACATACATACATAAGAGGGAGAAGGTGAGCTGAACACTAGCATCCATTTCTCTCTGCTTCCTGACTGTCGAAATGTGATCAGTTGCCTTAGGCTTCTGCAGCCACAGTTTTGACCCGTCCTTACCTTCATAGCAGTGGACAGTATCCTCAAATGTGAGTCAAGTGGCCCCTTCTCTTCTTAAATTGTTCCTGTCACTCAGTGATGTGTCACCTGATCTTAGGAATAATGGCTACCCTGTGAGTTTGCTGTTTGGGTGAGTGAAGCCACCTGTCCCCTACCCCTGTTTTTCTGAGCTGTTAAGGATGGGAATAGTGGTTCTCAGCTATGCCTTCCCTAGAGTCCCAAATGTTCCACATTCATATGCTCCAGCCAGATCATCTCTCCCTCTGGTAAAAGCATGCATAAACTTTTATTTATTGAAAGATTTCTGTTGTTTAGACAAAGAAAAGTTTCATACCCTTCAGCTCAGCAATTCCTGAGCTCTAGTTGTGCGCAGGAGCCATGAAAATGTAGATTCTGACTCAGGAGCCAAAAGCAGAGCCTGGGAATCTGCCTGCCTTCCTTCCTTCCTTCCTTCCTTCCTTCCTTCCTTCCTTCCTTCCTTCCTCCTTCCTTTCCTTCCTTCCAAGAACAACCTCTGACTTCTCATCTTTTAATCTGCTTGCCTCCATTTTCAGGGTGCTGAGACTCCAGTCATTTGTTTGGTTTACTTGGTATCAAGGACAGAATCCAGGGCTTAGTGCATGCTAGGCAAACACTCTACAAACTGAGGTATAACCCCAGATCTAACAATCTGAAGTTATTAATTTTTTCAAGAAACTTTTATTAGTTTTCTGAGACCTTTATGCATTCTGAGCATATCAGAGGACCTGCCATTCTAACATATCTGTGTAACCAAGTTCTAGACAGCCCTAGACTTGATTAAGTGTTATATAACTTATTTGCAGAGGCTTGGAGTTGCAATCCAGTAGCTCTAGGCACAAAACTGTGGTGATATATTTTATATTTAATAAAACCAGTCTGGAATATCAGAGAGAGGAAACATATCCCAGTCAAATCTCACCCAGCCAACTTCTCAGATAAAAGCTATCTTTCAGTTTCCTCAGACTTGCTCCTCATTGCTTCTACAGAACAATTCTCTGTTTTCCTAAGCCTGCCTTAAATACCTTTTTGTCCAGTTGTTTTATTGCCACGTTCAACTCTGCTTTATGTTCTAGAGTTAAAATTAAAGTTGTGAGCTACTACTATTCGGTAGTTAGGCCTTGAACTCACAAAAACACAGAAAGATCTCTGTCTCTGGAGTTATGGGATTAAAGGTGTAGATCACCACTCTCTGGCCCTCCTGACTTGACTGTGGGTGGATCTGTTCGCTGATATTCCAGACTGGCTTTATTAAATATAGAATATATCACAACATAAACTTTTTTTTCTTTACCTTTAAGGTTTCCTTCATGACTAGAGATTAGAGGTGAGGGGCGTGGACCTAATATGTGTGGCTTCTCTCTTGCTTTTCCCCAAGTGGATGGTGAGAACAAAAAACATCCCTGCTGGAGTATTAAAATAGGAAGCAGTATCTGAAATATCTGAAGCTGGCTCAGCCCCAACAGCAGAGATATTTATTTGGTGGGCCTGTCTGGGATCCCCAACACCAAGAACAATGACTGTGCCTCAGGAACGATGATGCCAAAGTGAAAGTTCTAAGGCATGCCAGGCTCAGTAGACTCCCTCCAAGCTCCTGCAGGAAGGGTAGAGAATTTACATGCTGACTTTCAGTTGGATTTTCTCCTGCAGTAGTAGATCTATCACTGAAGAAAAAAGGGCCGACGAGGGAGGGGCCTGGAAATAGTCACATAACTTGATTACTCAATAGACTAGGCCTCGGTTCATGCTCATGACAGAAGAACGTTTTGGTTTTATTACTGGTCTTTATCTAGTCACCATTTCAAAGAGTATTAGCAAATCCAGATCCAGAGATTGATGGTCCACAGGGTGCTTTCTGGACTTTCCGAACGATGAGCAATCGGGCAGCCTGAGATACAGGCTTTCCTTCCTATCATTAGAAATTAAACATAAAAGTGACCTATCATAAGGAGAAAGGAGAAAGAAACTGGGAGAGGGAGATCATAAAGACAGGGAAAAGAGCTCAGGCCAGAACCGAAGGCTGAAGGGGAACGGTAGACACACAAGAAAGACCTGAGAGCTGAGCTTTCTCTCCTGCTTCAAGTTGACTCCGGCTCTCCCTGTGATGGTACTGCTGAGTCACATGGTTACAATGTCAGAGAGCAATCGTAACAAAAGCTTTGTGAGCACTTAGAGAGAAATCAGGAAGTCCACTCAGTTGAAAAAGAAAAGTTTAGGGGTATGTGTGTGTGTGTGTGTGTGTGTGTGTGTGTGTCTGTGTGTGTCTGTGTCTGTGTGTGTGTCTGTGTATCTTCATGAGGAAGTCAGAGATCTAACTGCAGTGTTCATCCTCAGGATTTCTCCTGTCTTGGTGTTTGCTTTCTTTCTCTCTCTCTTCCTCTCTATCTCTTTCTTTCTTTTTCTTCTTTTGAGCACATCTCTCACCTGGGGCTCCTTGATTCAGTCAGTCTGGATGGCCAGCTAGTCTTAGTGATCCTCCTGTCTCTGCCTCCCAAGCGCTAGGACCACACATGCTCATCACCATTTCCAGCTCTTTGCAGTGGCTGCTGGGAATGAAGCTTAAGCCCTCTTACCTGTCCAACAAACACTTTACTCACTGAGGTAAAGTATGGTATTCCTATAATGTATCTGCTCTGGGAGTTCCTGTGGGGCCACACTGGCCCATCAGAGATGAACAACAGGACAATGAGCCAAGGCAGAGACAGAAAGTAAAGGCCCAGTGAAGCTCTTCACACATTAACTGTCATTATTTTAATTGTACATGTTTATGGGGCATGGCAGGATAATATAATACATGTACACATTCTGATCAAATCAAGGTAATTAGAACTTATTACTTGAGTTTAGAGATTCCTTCTGTCTGATTATCTTCAAAATTCAGCTTAAGCACCACTTCCTTTTAAAACCATCCACTTATTTATTTTTATCTCTTTATTAGGATAAAGGCTACATTACCTCTAATTATATAATTATTCATAGATAATATCAGTAATAATCATATCCAATGTTCTTTAAATACCTATTTATATAACATGCCAGGTAATATACAAACCCTCTTCCAAGCAATGTCTCAATTTAATTATTTCAAACTCTCTAGGACAGTGGCTCTCAATCTGTGTGTGGGTCATGACCCCCTTGGTGGTCAAATGACCCTTTTACAGAGGTTTTTTTAAGACCATCAGAAAACACAGATGTTTACATTACAATTCATAACAGTAGCAAAATTACAGTTATGAAGTAGCAATGAAAACAATTTTATGCTTGGGGTCACCAGGTCATGAGGAACAGTATTAAGAGGTCACAGCATGAGGAATATCGAGAACCACTGATCTAAGACATTTTGCTATTTTCACATAAAGGGAAACTGAGGTCTGATGGGCAGGAAATCTGGATGTCAATAATGTCATGTGTTGAAACACTGGAGGATGTGTTGGGACTATGAGAGAGAGAGAGAGAGAGAGAGAGAGAGAGAGAGAGAGAGAGAGAGAGAGAGAGAGAGAGAGAGAGAGAGAGAGAGAGAGAGAGAGAGAGAGAGAGAGAGATATAT